>OW388302.1:10441529-11041529 GCA_936450465.1 Gibbula magus
AAAGAGTTAGAGGGAGGAAGAGGGATAGAGAGAGGAAGAGGGATAGAAGAGGAAGAGGGGTAGAGGGAGGAAGAGGGATAGAAGAGGAAAAGGGGTAGAGAGAGGAAGAGGGAGAGGAAGAGGGATAGAGAGAGGAAGAGGGATAGAGGGAGGAAGAGGGATAGAAGAGGAAGAGGGAGAGAGAGAGGAAGAGGGAGAGGAAGAGGGATAGAAGAGGAAGAGGGATAGAAGAGAAAGAGGGATATAGAGAGGAAGAGGGATAGAAGAGGAAGAGGGATAGAAGAGGAAGAGGGAGAGAGAGAGGAAGAGGGAGAGGAAGAGGGATAGAAGAGGAAGAGGGATAGAAGAGAAAGAGGGATATAGAGAGGAAGAGGGATAGAAGAGGAAGAGGGATAGAAGAGGAAGAGGGAGAGAGAGAGGAAGAGGGATAGAGAGAGGAAGAGGGATAGAAGAGGAAGAGGGAGAGGAAGAGAAAGAGGGATATAGAGAGGAAGAGGGGTAGAGAGAGGAAGAGGGGTAGAGAGAGGAAGAGGAATAGAAGAGGAAGAGGGATAGAAGAGGAAGAGGGGTAGAGAGAGGAAGAGGGAGAGAAAGAGGGATAGAAGAGGAAGAGGGATAGAGAGAGGAAGAGGGATAGAGAGAGGAAGAGGGATAGAAGAGGAAGAGGGATAGAAGAGGAAGAGGGATAGAGAGAGGAAGAGGGAGAGGAAGAGGGATAGAAGAGGAAGAAGGGTAGAGGGAGGAAGAGGGAGAGGAATAGGGATAGAAGAGGAAGAGAGATAGAGAGAGGAAGAGGGATAGAGAGAGGAAGAGGGATAGAAGAGGGAGAGGGATAGAAGAGGAAGAGGGAGGAAGAGGGAGAGGGATAGAGAGAGGAAGAGGGAGAGGAAGAGGGATAGAAGAGGAAGAGGGGTAGAGAGAGGAAGAGGGAGAGGAAGAGGGATAGAAGAGGAAGAGGGGTAGAGAGAGGAAGAGGGAGAGGAAGAGGGATAGAGAGAGGAAGAGGGATAGAGTGAGGAAGAGGGATAGAAGAGGAAGAGGGAGAAAGAGAGGAAGAGGGAGGAAGAGGGATAGAAGAGGAAGAGGGATAGAGAGAGGAAGAGGGATAGAGAGAGGAAGAGGGATAGAAGAGGAAGAGGGATAGAAGAGGAAGAGGGATAGAAGAGGAAGAGGGATAGAGAGAGGAAGAGGGATAGAAGAGGGAGAGGGATAGAAGAGGAAGAGGGATAGAAGAGGAAGAGGGAGAAAGAGAGGAAGAGGGAGGAAGAGGGATAGAAGAGGAAGAGGGATAGAGAGAGGAAGAGGGATAGAGAGAGGAAGAGGGATAGAAGAGGAAGAGGGATAGAAGAGGAAGAGGGATAGAAGAGGAAGAGGGATAGAGAGAGGAAGAGGGATAGAAGAGGGAGAGGGATAGAAGAGGAAGAGGGATAGAAGAGGAAGAGGGATAGAGAGAGGAAGAGGGAGAGGAAGAGGGATAGAAGAGGAAGAGGGGTAGAGAGAGGAAGAGGGAGAGGAAGAGGGATAGAAGAGGAAGAGGGATAGAAGAGGAAGAGGGATAGAAGAGGAAGAGGGATAGAAGAGGAAGAGGGATAGAAGAGAAAGAGGGATAGAGAGAGGAAGAGGGAGAGGAAGAGGGATAGAAGAGGAAGAGGGGTAGAGAGAGGAAGAGGGAGAGGAAGAGGGATAGAAGAGGAAGAGGGATAGAAGAGGGAGAGGGATAGAAGAGGAAGAGGGATAGAAGAGGAAGAGGGATAGAGAGAGGAAGAGGGAGAGGAAGAGGGATAGAAGAGGAAGAGGGGTAGAGAGAGGAAGAGGGAGAGGAAGAGGGATAGAAGAGGAAGAGGGGTAGAGGGAGGAAGAGGGAGAGGAAGAGGGATAGAAGAGGAAGAGGGATAGAAGAGGAAGAGGGAGAGGAAGAGGGATAGAAGAGGAAGAGGGATAGAAGAGGGAGAGGGATAGAAGAGGAAGAGGGATAGAAGAGGAAGAGGGATAGAGAGAGGAAGAGGGAGAGGAAGAGGGATAGAAGAGGAAGAGGGGTAGAGAGAGGAAGAGGGAGAGGAAGAGGGATAGAAGAGGAAGAGGGGTAGAGGGAGGAAGAGGGAGAGGAAGAGGGATAGAAGAGGAAGAGGGGTAGAGGGAGGAAGAGGGAGAGGAAGAGGGATAGAAGAGGAAGAGGGATAGAAGAGGAAGAGGGAGAGGAAGAGGGAGAGGAAGAGGGAGAGGAAGAGGGATAGAGAGAGGAAGAGGGATAGAGAGAGGAAGAGGGAGAGGAAGAGGGATAGAAGAGGAAGAGGGATAGAGAGAGGAAGAGGGATAGAAGAGGAAGAGGGATAGAAGAGGAAGAGGGAGGAAGAGGGAGAGGAAAAGGGATAGAGGGAGGAAAATGGATAGAGGGAGACAGGGAGTTCTCTAAATCATAAGATTTGATGAATCATATTTTATTTTTTGTTTTGCATGCATATTTATCTGGTTATCTCGTCAAGTGTAATGTCAATTCCACATTCCATCTACGGTTAAGGAACACATTTTTCAAACAAGATCCCCATCTGTCTTCTGACACTCTTCACCCCCATTGAGAGCCCCACTATAAAGTCAACCAGGAAGTCGTGAGCTTGATACCGAGAGCGTAACAGCGATACACTGTGTGTTGTCACATTAACAACTCGTCATTCTGGGATTCTCAAATCTCATCTGATGGTGGGTGGAGGTTTACCTTTTATATGTAAATAGCAGTAGATGTTTAACTAATTGTAGTTCATATGAAGATTGCACCATAATGAATTAAATTTGAGTAGAACTATGGTCGGTTTCTACTTTCTCTTTCGCTTTCACTTTCAACAAACTTTACCTGTACCAACTTGTTTTCTACTTCAGGCAACGTTGTTTAGTACTGATTTGTGCACCTGTTTAACTTGTATTTCAAATGGTATTAGTATTAAACATGTTTACTACGGGTGCAGGGAAGAGGTCACACAGTCTGTATAGACAAGGCAGATACGTTGAGGGTCTATAAGAGTGGATACTGTCTTGCTCTGGATTAATTGGTTTGTGAGTTATCTATTATGTATCCTATACAGCCGTTCACCTTTGAAAACAAATGTATATTAAATTGTAACCCTAGACCTAAGGCGCCTAGTGCTGAGAATACAACATTTCGAAAATCGTTTTGTATATTTTGCAATATATTGAATAAGATCATGAAATACTTATCCGAGTAAACAACAAATTGCAATAGTCTGCTAAATAGAGGCCATGGTCAATATGCATACAATTTTAATATATGTGTTAATCTTCTTTTTTTTAAATTAGACTTATCTGTATCATTTCATACTAATGTGTTCATGTTTTTAAATACGATGTTAAAACGTATATCACTCTACGCTCATACAGAGCCTCACACAGTCACGTGACATTGGTTACCAAGAAAGGGGTCTCCGACAGGACAGACGGAAAGCAATGTGTGTCTTGAGGAACTCATAGAAGGCATATATGGCATAGATGGCATACCTGGTCTGAACCGAAGGTATGTTTTCTTGTAATATACATGAACATGAACATACTTAATTCAGTTTATCCATTGTTAGTTCTAAATGCAACACTCACCTATAAATCAAGTTGAAAACGTGAATACTGCAGTGGTCAGTTTCTACTTTCACTTTTGCTTTAGTACAAATGATAACAGGACGTTAATTGTGTTCACGAAACAATTTTATGTATTTTTCTTCTGCCACTGTTAACTGTGGTATTAATTATAGCAGAATGCAATCTGCACTGTACAATGTGTGAATTACCATGGCTGGATGTGTATGAGTATCACTGTTTACTGTGGTATGAACATTTTAAAGGCTGAATGTATTCTGGACTGTACAATATGTGAATTACCATGGCTAGTATTTGAGGACATGGAGGCGTGTCTATTGAGTATGTAAATTAACATCCACACGTACTAAGATATAAGACTTAAACACACTCTGTACAGTGAACGTGAACATTTCCTAAAATATTGCATCACAAACACAACCATGGATTCATTTGGATAAAGTGATTTTCAAATTATATGATCATCTCAAATTCTCAGGATAGATTTATAGAAAAAAAATACATTGTTCAATAAGTTGAAAAATATATGTGTAAACCAATAATGCAATATGTTCATAAATATACTATAAACAATGTCCTTAATAATCCAAATACTACATCGCTTCAGAGTTAAAGAGGTTCGTAACAATTGTCAGCGCACATCGCCTATTGTCAGATTTTCATAAGTTAATAGCTCAGGTCCATTTTTCATCAACAGTGTGTTGTGAGAAACATTAAAAATCAAATTACCTTTGGATACTAATAAAGAAAGGTAGTGGTATTATGGTTGTGTGAAATAGTTTATGTTTTATGGTAAAAACATATCTGCTCTACAACCTGCTAATACAACTAATCCATCTTGAAATATGTCCTGGTTACCTCAAGTAAACAACTAACCCATCCTAAAGTTTATGCTGTTGAATCCTAAATAAACATCCAACCCATCTTATGTAGACTATTGTCTCCAAAATTTACATTTAGTCCATATTAATGTCTTTGTAACATAAGCATTTACATTGGTTAGATGTATATTTTAGATACATATTCATACAGATTAAGATGGGTAAGATGTTTACTTGGGATACAACAGCATAAATATTAAGATTGGATCGGTGTTTACTCGAGGTACATCAGCATAAACATGAAGATGCGTTAGATGATTACTTAAGGTAAACCAGCATACCTATTAAGTTGACAAGATGTATATTTTGCATACAACTGCACACACATTTACACGTGTACTTGAGATAGATCTACAATAGCATTAATATAAAGATGGGTAAGATATTTTCTTAGGATACAACAGCATACATTTTAAGATGGGTTACATTTCCTTTTGGAAACAACAGTATATACATTTTAAGATGGGTTACATGTTCACTTTGGAAACAACAGTATATACATATTAAGATGGGTTACATGTTCACTTTGGAGACAACAGTATATACATATTAAGATGGGTTACATGTTCACTTTGGAAACAACAGTATATACATATTAAGATGGGTTACATGTTCACTTTGGAAACAACAGTATATACATATTAAGATGGGTTACATGTTCACTTGGGAAACAACAGTAAATACATATTAAGATTGCTTTTATGTTTACTTGAGATACAGCAGCATACATATTTAGATGGCCTAGATGTATATTTAGATACGACTGTTTACACGTTTAAATGCATTAGTTGTATATTATGGATACAACAGCATATACATTGAATGTGTTTAGATGTACACATAATACATGTTAACATGGGTAAGTTTGCTTATGATACAGCAGCATATATATTTAGATGGTTTAGATGTATGTATGTATACAACAACATACATATTAACCCTATGCTGCTTATATACGTGAGTCTACGCTTCTGCCCGTTAATGCTTATATACGCGATTCAACGATTTTACCAACTATCCGAGAAAATGTTTGATTGTAAAATTATCCTGCAGATATATTCTTAAAGTTTGCTTTTAATGGATACTCTGGACATGTATTGAACGTTATCCGTGTACATTTCTTTAGAACTTTGATATACAAATAAAGGAGAGAAATTGATCGAATTAAATTTGTTCAGGTGAACATACATGTAGGTGTTGTAGTTCAGCGATTTGTTACTTTTAATTATTGACCAAAATTGTTTCATTACTGTTATTGTACGGTTTAAATGTGTAGATACGCATAATGTATTCTTAATATTGCCACTACAACTACATCTTTGTTTGATAGCGATTTTTTTAATAACGGAATTAGTTTCAATTCTGGTGGCCAAACATTAACTTTAATAACTATTGGTGCCTGCAGTACGACTCAGTCAATGTCTTCAGCAAAGGGAGATCATTTTGAAAATGTTTGAATTTGAAAATTATTTCAAAGTTTAAATGATTTTCTTCATTGATTGATAAAAAAAATATTGTTATTATTATGTGTGTTTTATTGGACTTATTTTATTTTTGGAAAGTTTTATATTTATATTAAGTCAGTATTTGAATAGGTTTTTAAAAAATTGTGTTTGTTTAATTTGCATACATACACTCATACATACACATGCATACACATGCATACACATACATACACATACATACACATACATACATACATACATACATACATACATACATACATACACATACATACATACATACATACATACATACATTAATTTATACATTACAATTAATTGAACCAATAATGTTTAGTTTTCCCCATGAGCAAGTTTATGTTGAGTCAGAATCAACAACTTTTGTTAATAAGGATTGAGCAAGATTATCTCCCCTTAATCAACAGAAAAAATATAAAATTTCCGAATTTGAGTCAGTTTTTGTTAATTACTAATATTTAAAGGGGCTTATTTGATTATGTACATGCATAAAATATTAAATATAGACATTATCAATATAATCTTGTATGTTTATTTTTTTTAATTCAAATGATGTGTAATTTTTCGCTGCAAGGGCATATGCTTGTTAATTAATCCTTAATTAAGAGCATTCAAAGATAATATTTGATGTCACACAAGGGTCATTTAAGAGTACACGTATCCCATAGAAATGGGATTTAATTGAAATTCATTTTGGGGGTAATTTTACAATTTTAGCAGGCAGTAAAGGGCAGTGCAGGTGCTTGTATGGCAAGCAGTAAGGGGCTGGTGACGTGACGTTTTTGCAAGCAGTAAAGAGTTAAGATGGATTAGATGTATATTTTGGATACACCAGCATACATATTAAGATGTACTAAATGTATACTTTGGATATAACAGCACAAATATAGTAAACTGATTTAGATGTATATTTAGGGAAAAACATCATAAACATGGGTTATATCTTTACTTAGGATACAACAGTACACATTAAGATGGGTGATATATTTGCCTAGGATACAACGCACAAATAAAGATGGGTGATATATTTGCCGAGAATACAACAGTACAGATTAAGATGGGTTATATGTTTATTTATAATACAACAATACACATTGAGAAGTGTTAGGTGTTTAGTTGGCATACAACTATCTACACAATTAAATGGGTATATGTACAAGTGTGATACAACAGCATAGATACTAATTAGATGGTTTAGATGTTTAATTTGGATACAACATTATATAAGATGTAAGATGTTTACTTTGGATACAACATTATATAAGATGTAATATGTTTCCTTGGGATACAACAGTACACATTTAGTTAGATGTGTACTTACGTTACAACAATAAATGTTTGTAAATACAGGGAAGTATGACTATCTCTCAGTCTGTGTAGTCATGTTGAAGTTGATACACAGCAGCAGTTCGATGATCAAAGCTTAATCATTGATGTTGTGTGTCAGGGATCTGGATTGTTCACAGGTTACTAAGTACACGGAAATAATATTCAGCACAAGTTACGTTACTATTACTCACGTTTAGTTGTGATACAATGTACACATTTGCTAGTACCATCGAAACAAAGTTCGGTCTAATAACATTGTGGTTACACTGTGGATAATAGTTTATAGTTTATAGTACAATATTCACACTTTTCAAAATATACACAACAAAATACAACATATGTAAACGACTCTTATGCACTTATTTTCTTTTATAAAACATAGTTATCGCAGTCCGAGTTAAAAAAAAAAGATAATTTCTAGACACAAGTTCATATACAGGTTGGGCAAGTTAACTTTACTTACTATTTTACATAATCACTGTTGTGCAAGTGTCTAACACTACAAACATGTGTGTTTCCACAGGTGTGTAGTTATTTCTCTATTGTGATTGGCAAGGGCTTAGTATGTATAAATCAATGTAATGTCAATATCCAAGTAGTCGGTGTAATTAAAGCCTATACGCTAATGTTAACATTAAAGAGATGAGGGGTAAGCATGTAGCTAGTACTTTCATGTTAATAACCAGTTGTTGGAATGGTAAGCATGACGGTATTTCTGTATATAATGCTAATATCAAAGTAGAAAGTCAGTAAGCAATTAGCTTTTACTCAGATGTTAATATCCATGTCTCGAGTCGGTCAGCATTAACCCATTGCTGTAGTGTTAATCAAGGTACACATGTTGAAGGGCTAAACATTAAGTATGTTAACGTATCTGTGTAACATTTATATTTATTCATACTATCCTCAGTATATGTCGGGTAAACTTAAACCTGTTACATGTACATAAGAACGTAAGTATAGTCACTGTGATATGTATAATTTTCCCCCTAACCTAACGTTGGACTCCGTTACGTTTATTCAAATGATCCAAAGCGTGTATGATTCTGTTATAAAGAAATGTTGAAGTACCTGTAGTACAGCACCTTGCACCCACGATCAACACTCCGATATATATCCGGGTATGTACATCCATTGTGTGGTGAGGCCTGTGTTTACCTGACTATACCTGTCGTGTAATGGAAGGGGAAACACTGACGCCATGTTGCACGTCTCGTTGTTCTAACAAGAGTCTTTGGATAAGGTAAATCGAATTTAATTCTTTATAAGTTTGCAGTTATGAGTTCGTTCATTATTTAATATACGAATTTTAAGCAATAAGAAGTTTATCGATTTGAATATCATTTAAAGCCAAGAGTAAGTTTAAACATATTATTCCTAATACGTTAATGAGCGACAGACAGACAGATAGGCACGTACAGCTATGATTTATCAAATTATGTACATATAATTTGATTATGATCATCATTCTAAATGTTGGTCCTGGTGATTGAATATATATTGTTTTATATGCGTCTCCAAATTGGTGGAATATGTACAAGATCAATTGTCAACGTTGTTACGCTATGTGGAGTGATGAAACGGCAACAGTATCAAATATTTACGACTACAACGAGACCAGTCGGATAACATCGCAGTCGACCTATTTATATGCATTTCAGCGCCTAGTAACCATGCACGGCATACACACAGATTTCATAAAGAAAGACATTCAGTAGTATTGATCAGCCATAAATAGTTTTGCACTATGGAATAGTGAATGATTGATTATTATACCCCCGCCTTACAGCGGAAGCGAGGGTATATTGCGTTCATTCTGTCTGTCTGTCTGTCTGTCTGTCTGTCCATCACAAAACATTGTGCAGAGCATATTTCTCAAACTAAACATGCTAGCTCCACCAAACATGCTACACATGTTAGCCGTGATCTCTAGTTGTGCCTTTTGAGGGTAAGACCGATTTCTGAATTTTATTTTTTGCGGTTTCCATGGTTTCCGTTGTCTCACAGGTTAGTCATTCCCATAGATGCGCCTTTCCTATTTTCAATGATGTCAAACTTTATTTGGAAGCTGGGGTATGTGAGCTGTGCTCGCTTCTACACTTGTTGTATATTGCCGTTGGGCAACATTTAAGTTAACAAAGGCGGAGAAAATTGTGAATCAAACAGATTTAACATAACTGTAACAGCAATAAATTTTACCAGTTTAGTTGGTTTGGTTTAAACATATTTTATTCACAAAGAATCGGATTGGGTACAAGTTGTCAAACTTAGAACACCCTCTACTTGATATATACATTGTACAAACAAATGATAACATTCATTTTGGTAAAGACGACAGATACTGAACAGAGAAGAAGAAATGTAAGAGTCAAGATTATGCATACAAAACATGCATATTATACAAATCGTTTGGTCTCGTGAATATAAGATTGAACTAACTTAAATCACATTTTGACAAAATGACAGGTCTGCACTTCCTTCTAAAACTAATTTCAGATTTATTAAAACAGTTGTTGAGTTAAGTACGCGCTTTATTGACATAATGAGTTTCTCGCTCTGATTGTGATACATTAAACATTAAAAAAAAAGTGATATGTATTTTCAACATAACCACATACGCATTTCGGTTTAGTTAGTAAAGTTTAGTTAAAAGCAGACATTAAGAAAATAGAAGAAATACTCACAGAATGTGGATACAAATGCTGCAAATAAATAATGAGGTAACGATTTACATCATTTCTGTTTATCAAACTACCTGGCAGACAGAAGTCATTCAGTCATGCCAATAACATACTTTTGAATTTTTCGTTCAAATTAAGCAAATGCTCCACTATTTATCCATACACTTTAATGTATTTGAAATAGAACATCCTAAATTTGATATCAAACCTTTCGTTTGAATATAATTTATAATAAGTTTATTAAATAATATAAACGATATGTCAGCTATACTGCTAATGTTGAATTGAACATTTAATTAACCTCATTTTTGTATAACAATTATCCGAAGATAAAGACATTGAACGTAAAATAATCTTTTGCAATAGTTACAACGTTAGGCAGGTGACATAGTTATTATCATTTGACTCATTGGACTATTAACTACATGTATAAACATGCACATAAACAAAACTCAAAGTAAACTGTTTTATCTAGTATTGAAGTTCTGTTGCCCATGTTGAATAGAAAATATACTACTATTACATCAGTACATAACATAATATTGTCAAATAATGGAAGTTTTAGTATTTGCAAATATGATGAACCTGAAATACAAAAGAAGAAACATGAATTATTCATTCCTACGCAGCTCAATGGTATAATACATAATGTTCATTTAAATATTTTTTACCAGCTTCAAGGTATATACATGTATTAGAAATAAGCTTTATTTTAGCGATCAAGATAGAAAATAAACCATTGTGTTTTGTTTAAGCTACCTACAACGCAATTTGCAATAAGAAGGTTTTTTTTAAGTGTGACATGACTAGGCGAACTATATATATATCAAATAAGCACTAGATGCATTGTGAATTCAATCCAGAACAACGTTACTGTATATATGAAATATGACGGAAAATAGAATAATAAATGATATTCAAATTGAAGAAGACAAATATTTATTTTAAAGGCGTAGTTTACAACATCAGCTGCACCTTCCACTGGTATCCATGCTATCACTACCTGCTTGTTGAGCCTTTCATATTATTGTTATCTCATCTTGTTGTCTTTGTTATCCCATTATCATACCATAATGTGTCATGTATATAAACTCTGTTTTTATCATCCTCATTATATGCTTGATAACGGTATAAGGATCTATACAGAAAACGTCGCTATTGTTAATAAAGAAGTTGATCATCCATACATATTTGTCTTCTTCATCACATCATCTTCTAGAATGCCTCTCAAACAGTTTGATATTCAAATTAATGCAGGGTTTATATTAGTAACATGCCTATGTCCGCTATAGTTCAAATAATAATGTTGACATCAAATCCATGGAATAAACCAAAGATATGAAGGAGATTCCAAGAAACGGTAACACTGAAAAACAAAAGCAGCCCTGAATATTTTTCTTCAGTTATAAGCAACATTATTCAAATCAACTCAACTCAATAGACAAATAGAAGAAATAAAGAAGTTGAGGTCCATTAAATATTTAGAGGATATTTGGTTTGTCTTGACTCATACCATGTTTATCTCATCGAGTGAGGTAGAAAGGTTATATTTTCACGAGTGGCGCAGCCACGAGTGAAAATATATAACTTTTCTAACTCACGAGATGAGATAAACATGGTATTTGTCAAGAAAAGACAAATTTTCTATTTATTATATGACCAAATCTTTGCATATTCACCGAAATAGACTTGCATTTACGTTAAGTTGGCCCCAGAATGAACCTGTGGTCTCAGCAACAATGTGACGTCATGAACGGAACTTTAACTGCTATTTAATAAGCTTACTAAATGATTTAGTAAGCTTTCTCAATGATAACATAAGCTTACTAAATCAGTTCATAAGCTTGCTAAATGAATTCATAAGCTTACCAATTCATAATAAGCTTACTTATGTGATTCATTTAGTAAGCTTACTAAATCACTTTCGGTGTCACAATTAAGTAAGCTTACTAAATCATTTCCAGTTTGTTGACATCTCAATAATGACTGCTCTCAAGAACTTGGAGCACAGCTCGTACATTTTGCTTTGTAAGCTCATGTTGCCACAGGATATTATCATATTGTGGTAGTATTTAACTATTTTAAAATGGTCTTACTGAGTAATTACGTCCCCCGGTTCATACTCTCCCTAACGTTCGCCCGTTAGTGCATTCGACATAAACATTTTCTACACTACTAAGAGAGGTGCAATGCGGACTTACAAACATTGTTATAAATTTTTTTACGATTTTTTGTATTTTTAACTTAGTCATTTTCTGACATTTAAATTTGCCTGACCGATTGCAGAAAAACTACTTATCAAGTTCCTTTCAAACATTTCACAAATGTTCTACACTTCTAAGAGAGCTGCAGTACTTTTTAATAACCGATTTCATGAAAACAACATATACTTTCTGTATGCTGTGTATTTAGTGTATTACAGAAAGTCTTTTCAAGTTTTTCAATCTTATACTACAACAATAATCATGATAATATGGAGAAGAAGAACAACAATAGGTCTTCATGACCTATTAATATATACTTGGAGAGATGCAGTGCAGAAATACAAGCAGTCTAGAGAGTTATTTTCCGTTTCGTTTATATTTTCGATATATAACAATGTGACAGATATGTTTTAGACTGGACACTATTATACATCGTCCAAATGTATTAATCTGATATAAAGAGAAGGGTCGGATTATTAGTGAGCCACGCTTACTTTTATGCTTACATATGCATTGTTAACGGCAAGATATTGGGTATCTTCATTTTCCATATGAATAGTGTTCGCATTGGTGAAGAGGCATATAACAGACTACTTTTATATGTTATGAACATTTCCTGCTGACAAATTGAAGTATGTCAGGATGGTTACAGGTGAAAGCTTTCTTGTATCTTTGTAGACCCTATTACAAAGGAGAGCTTTACGGATGGCTGCCCGTCACTGATCCTGTGGTGGAATATCATTTTACCCAGAGCAACAACGTGTACTTGCGAAGATCTTGAGTTATTTACAGAGAGCAACAATACGTACTGGTGGATATCGTCAGATGTTTCAATGAAATATTTAGGTAAGTTTAATAAGAAAAACATTAACTATTTATCTGCTATGGAGAAAATCCATTCATGATGTCAATTGTATTTACGAAAAAATTGTATTGAAAAAATTCATTGATCTTATTGAACAAATATATCAATTTACTTCAACCTTACACTTGAGTGATACCACTTAAGAGTATTTTAAACGCAGATTGGTAATTTCAAGGTAAGGTCTATAATTATTAACAAAATATAGTCTGTGTCACACAATCACATATAATCTCTCTCAGCGATACAATGATTACACGTGTTCTTAAACTTTAATGCAATATCAAAACAATTTTCCCAACTAGTTGTGATTTTAAATGTTTGTAAATGTGACTTGTTATTAAGTGATATCGTTATGTGATATACGATATAAATATAGCATTTGTGTAATAAATGCGACTGGATTTCTGGACTTCATTTGTTGTTACATTTTGAAAAATAACAACTCTCACTTAGATAGTAATAGAAAAAACAGACATTCAGACAACGGTCATATAGTTATATACCTGTTGCAATTTAAACTTTTCCCCAGAAATAAATATTGAAAATGTTAGTCAGTATGAATGTCCTGTTAACATAGGTCATTGTGACCTGAAAGTAAACCTATTCATTGAATACAAGGAAATCGAAACATGCAGTCAAAGTGGTTTATAGACGATATTCACAAAAGGATTCAACAGAACTGAAATCCAATACTTTCAAAGAAAATGTGTAACAGTATTACATACACTTGGAAATTAATTAAGCAACATCCAATTTTTTAAACAGCAAAATCGTTCCGATTTGAAATAAGACAACATGTCAGGAAAACAGTTACTGATGATTTTAAGTAGAACAATCATTTATCAGTGTTGAAACGAAATGTTGTGCGCCATAAATAATTGTGGATGTATTTCACTGGCTGTGAAATACTTGGCCTGTACTTGGAGTTCAGGGTCTATATATTTTGTAATGTTATGTGTTGACCTACAACCTGGCTGCTGACCCCACTGCCTGGAGAGATGCATAAGGCACCTCGTTTCTATGTACTGCTTAAACAGAGGTTTCTATTTACTTATGCTTTTGTAACAGTCTGCTAGACTTACACTCAGACTCTGGAATAAATATTACTTAGTAAAATGTCACTATCTTATTAAATATTGTAAAGGGGCCTGTGAGAAATGGCTTTTATGAATATTTGGTTACATTAAGTCTATATATTCAAGTAGTGTTTGGCAGCTTTACAATACTTTTATCCCAAACTAGCTGTCCTCTCACTGATGACTTTTGTTTTCTGAAGTGAATGACTTTCTTCCTTAACTCTTTTGGACTCCAACAAAAAATGTCAAAGAACTTAATTTTATCGCTAAATTCTAGGGCATCTATTTGGGTCATATGTCCGAAAAACTGCTTCAAAAGGTGTTATTCCATATCTGTATGCAGTACTTTGTGTGTACATTTTGGGTTGTCTTTGCCTCATAAACGTCATTAAATATTTGCTGTAAGCAGTGCAATTCATATTTAAAAATCTTTAATAATTGCAAAATCTTATGTTATAAACAATTGTTTTAAGTAAAATGAAAACAATATCCCTTAATCCTCTTACAAATGAACATTTATGAGTACATTGTAATTATATTTCCATGAACATGATAGGGAATATACATACATCTGTTAATTTACAAATTCATATTATCCTGTCTATACAAATGGATTATCACTTGAATTATTATAATCATATGTAAATAAATGATTTAATTAAAATAAATATGTTCAAATATCCCAACTTTGTGATGAAATGTGCTTCATCAATAAATATGATCTTCTGATACTTTAATCTGTACAACTCAACATCCATATCTGGACATTTTCCTAGATTCTAGACTTTGAATTTAGATGTCAGAGCCTCCTTTTTAATAAATAGTTTCAGAGTTTAAATATTAGACTAACAGTCTGTGAGTGAGACCGGTTGTTTGAGTGAACTTAAAACACTAGAGGTCACACTTTTATAATGTTCTCTGACCCTGAAGCAAGCCTGGACTGCGTATTGGCAGCGGGAATCCCCAAACAGGAAGAATCTATGATATCGTGTTTCAGTTGTGTCACTGCACAAGCAGGGCAGAGCAGTATAATGAGTGAGAGGTTGATTAGCTTATCTGGGAGGAGGCTTCATTGGACTAGTAAACTGAAGAAGGCGATATGGCTTTGTGCATTAATTATTTACATGTCTGCATTAAATCTTTAAGTGTAGTGATTTTAGAAGAAAATATTTTCTATTTATCATGATTTAGGGAATATGTCTACATCATTTGAATGGGAAAAGGTGCCTTCTTTATAAAATCATTGCAGGAATTGAGATATTTGGACAACCAATTTCCTCCAAATTTAGTAATGTTTTTCCTGTTGAGCTACAGAGTCCATGGCACTATTTTCAACAAAAGTCACTCGTTAAAGTAGTATGCACCTTGAAAGCATACAGAAAATCATGAAACTGTCAATTTCAATAAACTTGGCTTAAAGAACAAATATGGTCACTACTTATGGTATTGGCTTATCTAAAGAGAAGAAATGTTTAATAAACAGATTAAACTCAAATAATGTCAAATGTATTCACTAATCATATGGTTGAAGGCATTTTCTAAATTTTCGTTAAAAAGGGGACTGGACGTTTAATGTCTGTCTAGCTTCTTATCATGCATGATAAAAGATGTTTTGGTGTGTCAATGTCAACTTGGTTTCATACATGTTGTTTATAATTCTAAAGTTTGAAGTGTAGTTTCTCTTCTAGGATAAAAGTTATTTTAGGTAAAAATTCAGTACATTCACATTTTTCCTCTCATTTCCTAAATTTTGCATTTGGTGGATTATTTTCACCAGGGAATGAGTCGCTAAGTAACCAATTGTAAAATCGTTAAATTTATCCTAACAATCCCAGAGCACCACATTTCAGTATACAAACTAGGGTGTTGTTTAATTAATTTCAAAGTGTATATTTAATTGAGGTTCTAAGTGAGAGACATTGAATCAGTAATATATTTTAAATACGGTAATTTTAAGCTCGAAGATATGTTACGGATGTAATCTGTATTCTCTTTCCAAAAACGTTAATTGAAGAGTAAATGTAAATGGCGTGTTCTCCCACCAAGTTGCAGTATTTAAGCAGTGTTTCATTTAAAAAAAATGATTTCTAAACGCGAACAGAAACTCAGTCTCAACCTAGACTGTATTGAACTTATTTTTACTTTGGTAACCGTAGTTCCAAAAAAGTATTGTGCAAATATGACATGCACTGGTCTGATTCTTTTAGAGACTAAATTAATTCTTATTCTTTTTTTGTTGAATGATTTAAAATAAGGAACAGTTATACTCAGTTCATTATAACATCACAGTTTCACAATTGCATTTTACTTAATATCGGACCAATATTTGACTCTTTTAAAACCTGTTAACTAAAAAAGTAACTGTTCACGTTCATAATCAATTTGAATTTTAACACAGAAGTTTTCGCATAAAAGCTAAATATCCGAAAAGTTAATTGGGAAAACAAAAAAAACATATTTTAACAAATCAATATAGCATTAAAAAAACAAATGTAATAGGGACAAATCAGTTTTATGAACTGTTAAATAATCAAAATATGTACACACGTCATTTAAGTGATATATCGAAATATATTGAAATGAAATGCAAATACTTATATGTTCCTTATGAACATTGACGTCGATACATACTGTCATCAACATTCTAAATGTAATTATTTATGAAGGAATTATCTTCTATGACCCGTATGACCCATATTAAGAATCACAGAGCTAATATAAATTCATAATCACAATTGATCAAGTATCGGCAAATGACATTAAATATATTTAGAAACGACAACATAAGATTATTTTGGCATAGTCCCCGTGGTCTTTATCAAGGGCCACAGCGTAATCAAATTTATACTTAATAATGTCAATCGGCCAAGGAGTCTATTCAGAAGATTTCAGCTTTATAGAGTCATTTAGAAGGAGAGGAAATTAGGTGAGCTGACCCTAGTGACCATTGAGGACCACGGAGTTATCGTCTCTAGAATATGTATCCAACACGATTGCTTCTCTCCCCAACCTTGGGAACAAGTGAAAAATGCAAACCATCCTGGTTACTTAATACTTGCAACATTTCAATGTCATTTTATACTTTCTTTTCCATGTGATGTAAAAGTTATGTATAATGCTCTCTAAATGGATGATCATAGTTCTCATCATCTGGTTGGTCTTTCTCGTCAGGTGGTGATTCATTAGTCTCAGTGGTCCCAAAACATTCTCCAATAAGTGCGATGTTTATATCGCCACCAGTTGCATGTTCACCATCAGGTTGTTCCATCTGTACATGTACATCAGCTGCAACAGGGAATGGGGTGTTAGGAGTGGCTGCTTCTGCTCCCCGAGTGTCCTGTGGAGGCGTGTCCATCATGTCTTCGTTCAGTTCCACATAGTTTGGCAGAACGTAACTGTCCGGCCTATCCGACAACTCACCAAGCTGGAAATGTAGATGGAGGTTGTCTGCAGAACTGTGACCACTGTCTCTTGGATGGATGTAGCTGGTTTGCTCGATAGGACGAATCGGGCATGCCCTTGGGGTAGAAACTGTCACTTCCTCAGCAAACACAGGAGCGCCAAGTGGACTGACATCTTGTACATGGGATGGTGGACGTCTTCTCCACTTCATAGCATCGTAGATGACGCCGTGCATCCTGCAGAGAAAACATACACGAACTCTTATTACAGCACCTTGTTTAAAACATGTGAATTCTTTGTAAAGTGGGGCGGGATAGCGCAGTGGTTAGCGCGTTGGCTTCGGATCAAGAGGTTCAGCCGCACGCCAACTTTGTCTGCAGTAAAGTACTGTTCTACGCCAAGTAAGGTTTAGGTGCAATGCTACACTGAATTTCTTCACCAAGTTTCAACGCAATGCACAGTCACATGGCGTTGCGGGCTTTCTCTGCAGGGGCGTAGGAACAGGGGTGGCTTGGGGGGGCTTAGCCCCCCCACTTTTTTTCGTAATGTTTTTTTTTTCAAAATGACTATTTTCCCCTTTTTACTACATATTTCCCAATAACTGGTCTAATATTGTTACAAAACAGTTACTATGCACTACTTTGAGAGCAGTTCTAAAACTTCTCTGAGGGTAGAACTAAAACATCCAATCAAACAACACACATTAAGTAACTAGTGAATTTCATCATATGTCAAGACATGTTGTCTCTTCATCATCTGTTACAACCTCTAACTGTGGCACCATCAGCCTTAAACTGCAGGCACAGTTTTGCATCATAGCTAAAATTAGAAAACGAAAGTAGGTGAGTGTCAAGCTCGCACGTGCATGGTGGTCTCATTCTAACCAGTCTGACAGAGAATCACCATTGGCTTGCAAACAATTGTGGTATTGTAACAGAGCTGTTACGTTTCTGCTTCTGATAAAAATGGATGCACTGAAGAAAGCACTTGAAAATGCAAATCTGGAAGACATTGAACAAGTTAGAAAGAGGGAACGAAAATGTTTGGTGGATTCTGCTTCCATGACAAAGCGTCACACAATGAAGATCGACCACTTGTCAACATCACTCATACCAACAGATGTTGAAACTCTTCCCAAAGACTACATTGCATATGTCACAACTGGAAATGGGAATTGTCTATACAATTCAGTTTCGTTATATCTCTGTGGTACTGAATCTTTGGCCAATAACCTGCGTATGCTAACCAGCATAGAAATGTTCCTGAAGGCTAAGGACTACATGCTTCATAGTCGCAAAATGCAAGAACTTTTTTCTCGATGTAAACAAAATGAAATTGCATACATCAATCTATTGCTTTCTGATGGTGGATTGCAGAAATTCGATGCATCAAAGGATTTATTGGGAGCAATCCAGTATGAGGCTGTGCTGAACTGTGAAAAGGGTGTGTGGTGTTCTGTTCTTCACATGTGTGCTTTAGCTGAAGTTGTGGATGAGTACTGCAAGATCGTGTCAGTTTATCCTGAGGTTCAGTACCAGCTCAGATCGTCATTGAATGGTCCCATACCTTCTACTGCAGAATCAGGACATGTCTTGCATATTTAATGGACAAGAGACGGAATGCTTGACAATCGACCTGGAACAATATTTCAACCAAATCATTTTGTTCCTATTCTTCCAAAGACGGTTAATGCAGATCAGAGCACAGCGCCGATACCAAAGAAGAGACGGGTCATTGATGACTACTTTGTTACTAAACAGAGGGCAAAAACAACTACTTCAGAGTCACCCAAGATCAGCACAACATCTACTTTGGATAGCTCAACATCTGGAAAAGTGCAAACCGAAGAGAGATCAGACATGTTATCACAAGATGAAAACAAACTGAACCTGTCAAATACTCAAGGGGAAGGCACTGAGAAGCCTGCTGGATTAGATGAGCAGTCTACTACATGGAAAGTTCCAATAATCCCTGAGCCACACCAACCAAGGAAAAAATTTCCAATGCGAAAATTTGGCAAACAAAACAGAGCATTCCAATACAGTTGGTTTGAGAAATGGAAGTGGATACATTATGCTGAATCGACAGACAGTGCATTCTGTTTTGTATGTGCCAAAGCGTTTAAAGAGAATAAACTTTCAAATGCATATATTGAAAAAACTTTCATCTGTGATGGATTCAGAAACTGGAAGAAACCCAGTAAATTTCAAGAACATTCCTCAAGTAAATGCCACATTGAAGCTATGGAAAGAGTTGTCATTCTTCCAAATGTGGTGAAAGACATCGGTGAGACTCTTTCTCAAGAACATGTTCAAGAAAAGGCTCAAAATCGGAAATGTCTTTTAAAAGTCATCAGTAGCATTCAGTATCTCTGCAGACAAGGTCTTGGTGTTAGAGGGAAGAGTGGTGGAACTGAACAGGATGCTAACTTCATTCAGCTTTTGAACTTGAGAGCAAGAGATGACACTGACCTCACTAAATGGTTAGAGAAAAAAAACCAATAGATACACAGCCCCTGATATTCAAAATGAACTTATAGAAATCATGGCCAACAGAGTTTTGCGAAAAGTGGTGGAGCCAATTCAAAAGTGTCCCTTCTTTGCCATTATGGCTGATGAAGCTGCTGATATGTCCAACAGAGAGCAACTTGTGATTTGCATTCGTTGGGTCGATGATGAATTTGAAACTCACGAGGAGTTTGTTGGACTGTATAGTTTAGCAAACATTGAGGCAAATACAATATTCAAAGCAATAGAAGATGTTATGTTGAGATTGCAATTGAACTTCAATCAAGTGCGAGGACAATGCTATGATATGGCTGCTCCTATGGCTGGGAAAAAGAATGGGCTGGTGAAGTACATTACAGATTGTGAAAGCAGAGCGGTTTACACACATTGTTATGGCCATGCTCTGAATCTCGCCTGTTCAGATACCATTAAGAAATGCCATGTGTTGAGAGACACGATGGATAACACCAAGGAAATTACCAAACTGGTCAAAGATTCTCCTCGACGAGAAAATCTTCTCAAAGACATCAAGGAGATGTCAGTCCAGACCTCTCCAGGGATCAGAGTCCTGTGCCCACACAGATGGACTGTTAAGGCTGAAACTCTTGACAGTGTGAGAGAAAATTATGTTGCACTTCAAGAACTGTGGGATGAATCTCTCGACTATGTGAAGGACACTGAAATGAAATCGTGAATAAGAGGAGTTGCCCATTACATGAAAAGCTTTGACTTTCTCTTTGGACTTATGCTGTCTTCCAACATTTTAAGAAACAGTGACAACCTAAGCAGAGCTCTCCAGGCTAAAAACTGCTCAGCAGCTGAAGGTCATGAAATGGCTTACAAAACTCTGGCTGTTCTGAGAAGTATGAGAACAGATGAAAAGTTTCTCTCCAGGTCAAAAACCTGAATGTGAAAGAAGCATGCCTTCCACGACAGAAACGTCTACCAAAACGTCTAGATGAGGGCTCAGAGGCGTATCAACCTTTGTCTGTAGAGGAACATTACAGAAAGATCTACTATGAAGCTCTGGACCTTGTGATATCCAGCATCACCGACAGATTTGACCAGCCTGGATACAAAGTGTACATGAATCTGGAAAGTCTTCTGAGGAAAGCTGCTGCTGCTGAGGACTACTCCGAAGAACTTCAGTTTGTCTGCCAAACCTACAAATCTGACATCAGCAAGAGCAGACTGGACACTCAGTTGCACACTCTCAGTGTGAACTTGCCCAATGAACGACGATCAAGACCAGACCTCAAAAACATCCAGGAATGTGTCAAGGAAAACTTGCTTCTTTTGCCCGAAGTGGCCACTCTTGTGAAGCTTATTCTTGTCATGCCTGCAACAAATGCAACTAGTGAGAGGTCGTTTAGTTCGATGAGACGGGTGAAGAACTATCTGAGGTCGACCATGAGCCAGAGTCGCCTCAACAACTTGATGGTATTAAACATCCACAAAGAAGGTTCAGATGAACTGAACTTTTGTGAGGTTGCAGAGGAGTTTGTTGGATGCAGTGAACATAGGCTCAGTGTCTTTGGGAAGTTCAACTGATAGACGAGAACAATGTATGATGTAGTCACTGATACGTGTAAGTTCACCTTACACCCTACATGCAGTACAGTAAGTGCTGGGATATCTGTACTGATGCTAGTAATGGATAATAAAACAGGAACTTAAAGGCGCTGTAGCACGTTTTTTGAAAATTTTATTTTTTCAAATTTCCCATTTATAATGAAAGTTTATGTCATTTATATTTACTTTAGAGGGTAAAACATCTTATTACACAAACCAATTATCCGTAGTGGTAATAACGGTGTTGCGTATAAAGCAAAAAGTGCATGGCGGCCATTTTATTGTGAACACATTTTATTATTTCGAATGACAAAAACGATTCCCATGGCTTTACGGAACCATGTAAACTTATTTGTAACTTGACTTTCAGAAGAGAGAAGGGTGTTTTACTATTGGTGACATTATTTTTCAAATAAATTTCATCGACGTATTTGAGCGAAAAAACGTGCTACAGCGCCTTTAAACTGACTTCAGTATTATGTCCTAATTGATGATAAGATGGGATAAGCAGCAAGCACCCTTTTTTTTTTTCTTTTTCTTTTTTTTTTTTTTTTTTTGGGGTTACAAAATTTCAATTCAAGCCCCCCCCCCCCCCCCCCCCCCCCCCACTTTAAAATTCGCTCCTACGCCCCTGTACTAGAGATACTAAATATTTGACGAGGCCTTTCCAACTGAGCTGAGCCAGGGTTACATGATCCGATGTTTTCCAAATAACTCTAACATGGGTAGATACTAGTACTAGTACTAGAGATACTAGGTATTTTACGAGGGCTTTCCAACTGAGCTGATTTTGCACTCAGTTTGGCCAATGTGACGAGTCGTATATTTTATGAAGGCTTTCCAACTGAGCTGAGCCAAGATTACAAGATCCGATGTTTCCTAAATAACTCTAACATTTCTATGTTCTAAGTGCGTATTTAGAAAATACGACACACGACTGGGATACTGCCAGTCTGATTAAAGTCGACGCTGTGCCGAGGAAAAAAATGGAAGACGAACTGGTTCTATAGTTTCCTCGCCACAAGGTCTGATCACACCCTGGAGAGGTGAACGTTCTGTACCAACGTATAAACTCAGTCATTAGCTAGTCAATCACATCAAAGGTTTTAAATGGTTGCTTTTTTTAAGGCAAAAGAGACGAAACAATTGCTCTTTGGAGTGTCATGCCTCTAGCACGATTTAAAAATAGATAGTTTGTGTATAGTTCCTGGGACTTGCTAATTGAATTGCGAGCATACAGGCCGTCACCAGACATGTGAGGAAATCTGAAAATTGTATGAGTTCGTTTCAGAGTAGTAATAATTAGCAAAAATTATTGATTTTAATCAGACTGGAAATATTGCTGAAAGAACAGTTTTGATTTCTGAAACTAAGCAGTTATTTCATACTCTTTACCTCTGTATGTGTGTGCTTGTCCCCAGAATTGGATGGGTTGTTGAGGGTGTATGCTTAGAGTACATAGTCAATGGTCAAGCTCGTTCTATTCATCCAGTTCTTTTGAATAACATAACATTCTCTCTAAAAAAATTACTTTTGCCATTTCTTCCAACCAAACCTGTTTTAGCATTAGGACACATTTCTCCATTCTCATACTTCCCCAAGCTGTGAAAATTATTAACAGGGATATAATACTGTTTAGAACAAAAATTGTTTTACATCCTAGACCGGCCTGTAGTAAGTACATGGGCATCAGACTGGTGAAGGAACCGCAGTCTTTTCAATGGTCCCAGAAACAGGCTTATGCTAACGTCGCCGACTGCACAACTATAGTACCCATCATCGTTATCCATATTGAGCAAAGAAAGCGCTCAATTGGACTTGGGGGGAAATAATGGAATTGTAATGAAAACTGTATAGTTTAAACATATATTTATTAAGATTAGAAAAAATAAAGTATACAACATATTTACATGTACATCAAAGTGTTCAACAGTTTCCCCGAATCTAATACCAACCAGAACACTTCTAACAGAAAGCTCCAAACAACCACCTGCTCCATCAGAGTATTTGTTTGCGCTAAGCTAATACGATCCCCTGATTCCTTGAGCCCTTGTAATTGATGTAATTGTCGTTGTGCAGCAGGCTTGTTACTCATATGTACATTTCAAAACATGTGATTTTTTTGTCAATGTCATAATTTGTATGTAGATCCACGCTCCTCTCATCCGGGTACTGCCTCCTGTGGTCGAAGGAAAGTTCTTTCATCGGCTATTTAGTTATAGCGGAATCAGGGAATCAGGGTTTATCATAGTTGGGTAGCCGATACACATACACTGATGGAGCAGGGTACAACACAACTGACTTTTTTAAAGTGATCAAACTGCTTGTAAACTATGGAAAAAAAAAACAATTAAAAGGTGCTCATATGTGTCAAGCACTGACATGACTTCATGGTCATCCCATGCACATTAAATATGTTCAATTTATGTTGAACTTCTTAGCAACGGCACTCGCCTGCTTGAAAAGATTCAACAATTACAATAGTTGTTTGGCAGCATTGAGGGATCCCATGCGTGTGCCCACGCTTTGCTTGTGCAAACAACTATCTGCAGCCTTCTCGCTGCCAAAAGATAATGTCTAGTCAACAGATAAATATAAATAATTACGTTTAATAAAAAAAGTAACATATTAAGGATGATTGTGAATACCATAATAAACAAAGAAAGAAAATAAGTTTTTGGTCGAATTGGTTGACTTTTATACAGACGTACGGATTGGTTTTGATTCCAAACTTTTGACAAATCATTGAGTCTATGTTTTGTTTAGGATCTGCTTTGACATGCAAAACAAACATCATTACAAAATCAATTAAATTACTACTGACAAACTAGGAACTATCTTTCAACAAGCTCCTAATCTTCCGTTTGTTTATCACAATGGATCTTTTGAATTTGAATGAGAATGATAGATCACAAAAAAGCAAGGACTATTCTGCACATGATAGTAATGATGTATATTCGTGGGCCAGTCCGTGCCCTCCGCTCCACTGTGAAGCTTACACCAGCAGTCGGGTTACTGTCTGTGGTTACTGGGAGATATTGTCCTTGATCAATCTCCTGGGTTGAATCAACCACGCCTGAGTCGGGTTACTGGCTGTGGTTACTGGGAGATATTGTCCTGGATCAATCTCCTGGGTTGAATCAACCACGCCTGAGTCGGGTTACTGGCTGTGGTTACTGGGAGATATTGTCCTCGATCAGTCTCCTGGCCTGAATCAACCACGCCTGAGTCGGGTTACTGGCTGTGGTTACTGGGAGATATTGTCCTTGATCAATCTCCTGGGTTGAATCAACCACGCCTGAGTCGGGTTACTGGCTGTGGTTACTGGGAGATATTGTCCTCGATCAGTCTCCTTGATTGAATCAACCACGCCTGAGTCTGGTTACTGGCTGTGGTTACTGGGAGATATTGTCCTTGATCAATCTCCTGGGTTGAATCAACCACGCCTGAGTCGGGTTACTGGCTGTGGTTACTGGAAGATATTGTCCTGGATCAATCTCCTGGGTTGAATCAACCACGCCTGAGTCGGGTTACTGGCTGTGGTTACTGGGAGATATTGTCCTCGATCAGTCTCCTGGCCTGAATCAACCACGCCTGAGTCGGGTTACTGGCTGTGGTTACTGGGAGATATTGTCCTTGATCAATCTCCTGGGTTGAATCAACCACGCCTGAGTCGGGTTACTGGCTGTGGTTACTGGGAGATATTGTCCTCGATCAGTCTCCTGGATTGAATCAACCACGCCTGAGTCTGGTTACTGGCTTTGGTTACTGGGAGATATTGTCCTTGATCAGTCTCCTGGGTTGAATCAACCACACCTACACATGTTAGTTAGTGAGAGATGTCAGCCCTTATTTTGGTTTATAAGTGTTCAATACTAACATAAGATGCTGTACCACATAACGTTATATATGTTATAAATCATAACATTTGAACTTTAGACATATACTTTTTTGGACAACGATGCTCTCTTCCTTCTCTTCTCTTCTTCGTAGCCAATTGGTTATACTTTCAAAGTGGTAATCTACGTCAATATCTTGAAATGTCCTGACAAGGCGAAATCCTCTTCCCCAATAAAAGGTATTTCCAAGTTTGTGATAACCAAACGAACAGTGGGCAAACCTTGCCGATTGGTTCGAGCTGACAGTTGTAGCAAATTCAATTTCATAGGTATTTTTTGTTCAACTGATATTTCTTGTTCACTTACTATCCACGAGGTTCTGTTCTGATTCTTTAGAACGTCTTTGAGCACCCAATGCAAATTCAGTTCAACTGTGTCTCGAAATACCAATCCCCTTCTACTGATAGAATCCAGCAAAAATTGTAATGTTGATGAAAGCGATTCTGT
Organism: Gibbula magus; assembly: GCA_936450465.1. Taxonomy (NCBI): domain Eukaryota; kingdom Metazoa; phylum Mollusca; class Gastropoda; order Trochida; family Trochidae; genus Gibbula; species Gibbula magus. Next base: position 10,467,474 of record OW388302.1, read on the forward strand.
CTTGGCCTTATCTGAAGATTCTGCATCAACTCCAGTCCAGCTTGCTAGTATCATCTGTAAGTCTGTGTCTGACTTGGCCCTAATGCTGAGGCGATACTCGAAACGATCAGTTTTATCCCTTATCACTTTTAAGCATTCACCAATATATATCTTCACATAATCTGTTTCCATGAAACCCTCTCTCTTAAAATGAGACAGTTCAATGTTTGTAATAATCAATCGAATTTCAACGGGGGTTACACCATGTTGATGTAATTGAGGGAGCAATGTTGGTGGCAGAATAATTTCCCTAGGCGTTTGTTTCTTGTGTGATTCCGTCAGTTTCTTCAAGTTCCACTTGGTTGAAGTGTTGTCAAGCATTATAATTTCTTATAGCAACCAACTTAAATTCAATTCACTTGTAACTCGAAATAGTAATCCCTTTGCCTTGATTCGATCCAGAATAATTCCTAATGTTGATAAAAGCGATTCTGTCTTAGCCTCTTTGGGATTTTCTGTATCAGTTACATGCCAGCTTGCTATAATTATGTGTAAGTCTGGATCTCCCTTGATCCTGCTAATGTTGAGGCGATACTCATAAAGTTGTGTTTGTTCACAAATAACTTGTAAACTAGGGCCGTGTTCGAGAGAGGTTTCAAAGTAATCGCTCAATTAGCGATTACTTTTAAACCTCTCTTGAACGCGATTGCTCAATGTAGCGCTACGTTGCAAGTCCAGCAAACTTTGAGGAATTTGCACTGCGTCTTTCAAGAGAGAAAAAGAGCTCATTGAGCGCTACATTGAGCGATCAATGAACGCTACAAAGCGCTTCATTTTGTTGAACCGCCGGTAGGATTTTTATCGATCACTGACTCTGTCTCTCTTTCCAAGTCTCTCTTTGACTTTCTCTCAATGCCTTTCTGTTGGACTCTCTCGTGGGTTCTCTCTGTCTCTTTCCTGGACTCAACTGTTTTTCCCTTTTTGTCCGTTTCTTCAGCACTAGCCAACACATGATGACATTCCCAATCTTCATTCACATGTTTGACATAATTAGTTTCCTTAACTTTTTTTGGTTCTTCAACCATTTCCAAATCTGAGTGCATGTGAAGGTTAATCGCCGACACTTTATGGTCAAATGATGAAATCTGATTCTCTGTTTCGTTTGAAAGGGAGAATGGATTGTCATCGAATGTGACCCACATCATTATGGATTTTGACTGCGATCTTACCTTCAGATGATCAGATATTTCTTCACAAATTTTCTCAACCTTACTTGAATCCAAATTGAAATCTCCTCCTATCAAGAGGGGCAATTTCTTTTCAACCTTGATCTTCAACAGGAACTTCAAAAGTGAACGAAGGTTTGATTTCTTCTTTTCATCAGTCGCTGTATTGTAACGCCCGTGCCAGCAGGCACACAGCATTTCAAACTTGGGAGAATCTTTGCCTTTGATCTTGCACAGACAGAGTCGAGGCAGGTCGAAAACTATTGGGTCACTGCTCTCCTTTGCCAACTCATCATACTTTGTTCTTACAGAGGAGTGGAGGTCGAGTCGCTCACAGTTAATGACACTGTTATCATAGATAAAACCAGATTCTTCATTTCCCCGAAAACTATATGTTGTTGATATATTAAAATGTTTGAACGCACCTTTATGCAATCCCAATCTCCAAATGAATTCTTGTACAAAGACGAGGGACGGTGGTTTAGAAGAAGCAAGAATTTGACTGATAGCTCTTTTTCGCTCATGTGCATTACTCTTACTATGGCTTCCTGTACTCATGTTCATAAATGTGAGACCCGAGGATGCCATATTTTTAGACTACCAGCACCAACGACTGTATTCAATCTGAAAAAAAATCAAAATATATACAAAGAAACTAATAAGCTAAATCTTTGAATAGTAAAGAAAATCTTAATCCATCCCGAAACCATATTTTATATCATTGCTGAATAATTTCAAAGTACTCCCGGAAATGCTTTCTCGACCTGTAATCAAAAGGATCATATTATCAAGATAAACTTGATACAGACATGTCTCACATATTCTGAAAGAGGTAATAACTTTTCTGATAACAACATCTTGACCATGTCTTGCGCGACACTAACACATGCATCACGTGCCATCTCAACTGTTATTCATTTAAAGGTCTATTATGAAAAATTACATTCAAAATGTGAAAAGTGAAATGGTCTTAATATTGTGTTCAACATTGAGGTTATACTGGACATCATGTCACTAATTTTAGAATATTTGATTAGATTATGTGTAATTATTTGTTTATTTGAAATTACCGTCAATTTGTTAGGTTGAATAATGTCGATTGAAACTTGCATAAACCTATTTGCATATATTTACAGACCTTTTCTGTTCTTTGACTGATCTGTGTGGGAGGGAAGGGGTTTGTGGATTTTCGGCCATTTATTCTAATTCTAAACTTCAAAACACGTTCTTCGCCTATAAATAAAAGCTAAAAACCTTACAAAATGTGCATTTCCAATTTATGTTATACATATTACTGCTTGTTTCTATTTGCTATTTTAAATTCAGTGTATGTTAATAATTAATCTTTCGGTCATATTGCCATGATGTTATTCACAATGTAAGGACCAACAACTGATTAAAATAATACATGTACAAAATGTAAACTTTGGCTTTGGTCCTAACATTATTAAATGGATAAATAAATTGATGAAAACTGCAACATCATGTGTTACCCAAACGGGCATATCTCTACCTTTTTTCCTAATGAACACGGCTGTAGACAGGGGGACACTGTATCTCCATATTTATTACTTTTTGTGGCAGAAATTCTTTGAACTATGATTAGAAACAATAAAGATATTAAAGGTATGGAAATAAATAATGAAGAATATAAAATGGGACAGTATGCAAATGATACGCAATTATTTTTACATGGATCTGAAGATAGCCTATATGCTGCTGTAGAAACTTTACATACTTTTTATTAAATGTCAGGTCTCAGGATTAACATTGTGAGAACTAAAGCTATCTGGATTGGGTAAAATGATTGGAAGCATAGTGAGACTGTGCTCTCAAAGTACTTTAGATTGGCATGAAGGTGACTTTAACATCCTCGGGATATATCTCAACCCTAGTTTGGAGGATTTATGGGTAATTTATACTAGGAAAAGGCAAGAAACAATTAACATACTTCTCGCTGGATGGTAAAAAAGAAAACTAACTCTGCAAGGGAAAATTACAATCTTAAAACGCTTGCGTTATCAATTTTAGTCCATATTTTTTTCTGTATTGCCATCACCACCAAAAGAATTTCTGAACCAACTGACCAATTACATGTAGGATGTGGGATGTGGGATGGTAAAAAGGATAAAATAATTAAAGCAAGCTACTTCATGTAGAAAATTCGAAGAAGGTCGACTGAGAATGACAGATGACAGATCCTTTACTATTGCACTAAAACTATCATGCCTAAGGAGTTATATTAATAAAAACACAACTCACAATCCAAGTTTATTCCCTTTTAATAATATATTTCGTTGAGGTGCATATATTGATAAACACACAGTCTTGACTTTGTGGAGTAAATATTATAAACAACAACATGCAGTCAATATTTATCATTTAGAATAAATATTAGCTGAACCATTATAGTTAAATCATCAGTTTAGAAACAGTAATCTCTTGATTGAAAATTTGTTTAATAGTGGTATTCATACAATTAGAGATATTTGGGGTGATAATGACTTTTTGCCTTTTAGTGAAATAAAAGCACTTTATCGCATCATTCTTGATTACTAAATATCCCCACTATGTGGAAAAACACCCTTTTATCTCATTCTAATTGTAAACAAAACCTCTCCTTGAGCCAAATTCTTCAAGAACTACTTTCTCAAAGGAAGGAAAGTAGAGTCTTCTATGATAAACTCATATCTAATGCCACCCCACTTTGTGTTTGTCAACAATGAAAGAATGAACTTGATACACATATATCATGGATAATGTGTTTAAAAAGTACAGAAACTTTACTAAGGATGTGAAAGTTTTAGATTTTAAGTACAGATTTATAAATAAAGCAATTTACACTAGAAGAAAGCTGTTGCAAATGAAAATCATAGATTTAAATACTGCTCTTTTTGTGATTCTGAATCAGAAAGTGGTGAGCATGTTTTCATAAAATGCACTCATGCAAATAAATTTTGGAAGAAACTTGAGCGCTTAATTAATAGTCACTTTATAGACTGTGATATTACCATCTCAGATCTAGATATTTTATTTTGTAACAGCTCAGCAAGTCTATTAGCATCAGATATCATTCTATTAGCCACAAATTATATCCATATAAGTAATAAAGTAATAAACAGAAGGTTTTGTAAATATTGTCAAGGATTTATTTAAAGTGAAAAAAGTTATTGTATGTTAAAACAATGCCATGCCTTCTTTCCATACTAAATGGAAAACTTTTGTCAATATCTTGCAGATATAATGTATAGACATTTTTTCCATATTTTATGTGCGCTTCATCGACCTTGCGCGAACTCTGTATTGAACAACACTTGTATAATGTACACATGCTGAAGAGAAATGAATAAAAACATTTGAAAAAAAGGTGTGAGGTATCAAATCAGATTGAACTATGGAATACTCAGCTGCTTCTCATAATGCAAACATGCACAGTGATCAGTCTATTTTTTGCGTTGATACCATGCATCAAAGACATGCCAAATTACATGATAGTTGCAATGAATACATACGAACCTGAACAAACTTTCGGTTTGCTTTTGTACAAGTGATTGGCATTTTATTGTGTTGGCATTTTTACAATATTGTCATTCACACTGTTGAGTTCTTAAAATAAGAAGATCAATATTATGTAACCAGGATGGGAATCCGAAATGTGGATGAGGAGGATTATTGTTGCATCATGCACACCTTGAGAGAAATACTATCCTGTATTCACCCCATGTCTGCCTTTCATTATTTAATGAGATATTTAAAAATTACAAAACAAAACAATCACTTTGAGGTTTTGAATATTCAATCAAATATACATTAACACATCCCATTAATGCTATCACCACTAAATGAAATTTACAAAACTAATAACATTTCGTTGTAATTTTCATATAGTTATAACAATTCAATCTTTCCTCATCATCATCTATTGTGAAACATCACATGTACATTATTATCAATGATTTCTCTTTGAATCACTGACTTGACAAGGACATTAGAAACGTCGAAACGTTGAAGTTTGGTTAACAAAAAAGGACCTTCCTTACTGTTGGTCTTTTATCGCTTAAAACATATTCAAAGTACATTGTCTATTTGAAAATTTGAAAAGTTTTAGATTCAAATGAAGTTAATGTATAAATGCCATTGATATAATCAAGCATTTATATTAATTTACCTCGCACGTTTCACACAATATTATTCAGTACAGGATCTGAATCGGTAACAATTAAACCCTTGATAGTTGTGAATATTTCAACAATCAAATTATACATAATTGCAAATGACAATGAAATGTTTTCGACTTACCTGATTTCAAGACCATTCACATTTACAGACGGGACATATACACCCCAACCCAGTAGCGAAAGGGATTACAGTTGTCTATCAGACAATGAACACTGTTCTCTTTGTCGGCGCATAGCAGGTGCAAAGTTTATCTTGATTAGATATCAGAGTGTATATATATTGATTTCAGGGGTGTGTACATTGTTAACATGTCATAAGACCCAATGAATAACTTGGAAGAGATATAGCTACGCTGATGTAAATGAAACATGGATATTGACACATTATGCTAGTTATGTTTTCGTAATTAAGTGATGAAAGTATACACAAGTAAACTAATTAACGAAAAGTCGCCAATAGTTAAGTAACAAAAGACCAATAATTGTTTCCAGATGAAATGCAATCGAAATCAGCTGACTGATTCGAAAATGGAAACCATTAAAACTGGACAACAATAAAAGAATATATTTAGAAATGAAATGAATAACTAAAGCCTACTTCATATAACTTAGAAAACAGATCTGCAGATTAGTTAAGGTGGTTTGAAATTTAATGCAACTCTCAAAGGTATAGCATGGACAGCGCTTACCCCCAGTGCATGCTAAACTGGAAGTTGGCAGTCGTCAACAACCATTTTCTCGACAGACAGTAGATTTTTTTTAACTTGGGTAGGTCCTGAAATTGGTTCGTTTTGAACATTTTCCATTGAATGATGTTAACAATATCAACTTGTTGAATAGCTATATCGCTACATCTTTAGAACATGACATGTAATAAACAATTTAGAAGTTTAACATTTCGTAATGAGTCAACCGTTGTAAGAGAGAACATCCATAAAAAGGCAATTTTCAACATGAATACATCAAATCTACATGGATGTAGCTGCTATGTACTTTTAAGTTAAATATGATAATCTAGGACTTGTATCAATGTTATAGCATTCACAGATTAACAGAAGCAGAGATATTAGCACATTTACAAACTGTACACATTGAATGAAGTAGACCTTTTCGAGGAATATATGACCTGAGTAGTATATTATTGCGGGCTTTAAAAGCCTGCCGCAGGTTTTTGCTGGCTCGACTAGATAGCCCTACTTATGAGACCTAACCTGACCCATGGATCTTATCTTAGTCAGGCAGAATGGTGAAATGATTACCAAACTTTGCCCAAAGATAGCTTATGGTATTTCGATTAAATTAAGTCTGAGGGCCTTGTCAATTCCGATCCAAGATGGCCGCCAAATTCAAATTGGCCGCCACTGTTTAAAACGTATCTATTTTTACAGTTTCTGCATATTTAGATTATCCATTCATGCTATTTTATTTTTATTTATACTAGCTTAGAAACCCAGAAATACAAGGATTGATAATGTATTGATAAATCCCTTGTTGACGATGGTACAAATGATAAAGAAGCATAACAATAAAAATGGTTTTCTTAAATCTTGTTATGGTATTGTTAAATTATGGTCTAAATATAATTATAGTCCAACTGGTCAAATTAATTTCTGCAATGGTTGCCACTGTCAACCTTGTCTCTTTTGGCATGTTTATGCATATTAACAATTATTCAACAACGCGTTTTATTGTTATTCGTGCTTATTCTAAAGATAATGGTCTGTTCTATATTTTGCAAGGGATTCATTGACTTTTGCAAGGGAATTTCTTGCTACTATTCATTAAGGTTGGTTCTCTGAGTGCCCAAAAAAGTCCTTCAACAGAAGATCACAATCAATTAAAATGTATTAATTTAACTCAATGAAAGAAACTGCAAAATACCGATTTCATTAACAGTAAAAGACATGATGTTCACCAAATATTTTCCACCAAAAGCCAAGATATATAGAACTAGTTCTATCAGACATAACATAATGCACTAGGTTCGAGTCGCAAACTGTAAACTGTGGTTGTAACAACAGACGGGCAATATATCTAAAAACAACATTAATTGATTGCACTGTCTATAAGAATATAAGTGGTATGTTTTGTTGCATTTCTTTTATGCGGCTGTCACCTATTGGCAAACTTGAAACACTGAACAAATGCTTCATCTCATTTTTAGCGTATCTAAAATATTGTCACTGGTATCACTACTCTCACTCCAAGTTATCATCACATCACCCCTGTTCAGACCTCAACTCATTACCAATTCAATGCAAGTTACACACTCTGTACCTACAAGCAGTGCCGGATAAACAAAGATCCAAGCTATCTCTGAGAACTATTTATGCTCTTGAAATGAAGTAAACAAGCAGACAGAGTCGGCCATATCCCCCGCCATGTAGAAATTTTGAATATATTTATGGATTTTGAATATATAATGCATGTTCTTTCTAGAAAATTGTTATAACTCATAAGTGATAGTTCTAACCTAAACATGTTGATAGTCTGATTGAATTCAGTCTTACAATTTCCAGTGTGTCCTTGAAATAAATATTTTTTCCCATGCCAAGATTCATTGACCTTGATCATACATCTTTGGAGTAAAGGTCTGAAAACACAATTTGAAGATGTTTTTTTCCCATTAAAACAGCCAAAAACAAGTTAAAAACTTGAAAAGGCTTAGAGTGACCAACCATATTTGTTCTATCAAGTTTCATGGAGCTTGGTCTTATATATAGCAAAAGGCACATCTAGACTACTTGGTTGATACCTGTTCAAATTTTCAGCAAAATATATTGAATAGTTTTGAAGTTTGAGGCTGGAATATAGTTTTCCCTCTTCTTGGTTCTAAGTCCAGACTGTTTTGCATTCGTAAACAAAAAAAAAAAAAATTCTCAAATTTCTTTATAGCAAAAGGCACATCTAGACTACTTGGTTGATACCTGTACAAAGTTTCAGCAAAATATATTGAATAGTTTTGAAGTTTGGGGCCGGAATATAGTTTTCCCTCTTCATGGTTCAAAGTCCAGACTTTTTGCATTCGTAAAAAAAAAAAATAATACTCTCAAATTTCTATATAGCAAAAGGCACATCTAGACTACTTGGTTGATACCTGTACACAGTTTAAGCAAAATATATTGAATAGTTGAGGCCGGAATGGAAAAGCCTGGACGCACAGACGGACAGACTGACGGAGCTCATTTCTATATCCCCCGCCAACTTCGTTGTGGCGGGGGATAATTACCAGTCATCACCAGTGCTCCCATAGGAGTTTGATTGTCTGTCTAACAAGAGGGCAAACACATATTTTTAACATTAAAAAAAACCCCAAAGTATGACAAGAGTTGAAAAAAGTTCTACAACGTCAGGGACGGTTTTGCCTGCTTCTTTCATTTGTCTCAAAAGATCACAACCGGTAAAGGTATGAATTGAAAGAGACAATCTTCTAATATCCAAAGATCTTGGTAAAGGTATTTGATGGTATGTAGCTGTGATTGTTTCCAGTAGTATGTACTAGCCAGAGAACAAGGGTACGACTTAAAGAACAGTGTCTGCGTCCATAGTGAGCAACAATATGCTTTGGTGTTATTGATTATCACTGGATTACATGAAGCAGAAACCAGCAATCAAATGTTTCACGAGTGCAATATGTTTGGCAACGTATTCGCCTTCTAGGAGATATCATTATCAGCAATGTCAACGTACCTAAAGTAGAGATATAGTATGATGACCTTTGCACCTGATTTGCTAATTGCTTCTGATTGATCAGTAAGAAAGGCAAAACCGTGGTAAATTGGTGTTTGCATACACATAAACTCCTGTGAGAGCGCTCTTGTAATCGTTATTTACATATAAATCAAGTTCATCAGACACAATATTTCAAGGAGAGCAGTATACAAACAGTACAGACCTGTTGAAATGTGTTTGTATTAATTCAAACAGAGGATATCATTGTGGATGCTCTTTTTCAACCTTTTTTTCGAGTTACCATGTGTTCTTTCTGTAAATATGAGCGATATGATGACGTCAGCCGATATGAAAAGTATACTGAATACATAAAAAAACCCTCAAAGAATGAAAACAAAACGAAAGAATAATATTATCTGGAGAATCAAAGGATTAACTTAAAGTGATTGTGGCATATATGTTTGTGCCAATAAAACGTTGAGATATTTTGAGTTTATGTCATGACAGATAGTATTGAGGTTCGTATCAAAGCCATACACAATTTATCAGGGAATATTTAACAAGCTTTAAATACTGTGTTTAACTTCACTTTACTTACTTGGCATGAGATGTTTAAATCAGGATCAGACAGCAAAACAGTTTACTCAATACCAATAATGTAACTATCGCGCAGGTGTATATTTAAGCTTTTATGTTAGAGATGAACATGTGTTTTCTCTGATACTTGTCTTTCATGGAATACTTCCGAAAGTCATATGAAATTTTATCTCCCTCCCTTATAAATTCACACATTGGTTTCATGTGAAGATTGACATGCTTGACATTGATTTGCTATATTTAGAGCTATCAAATGATTCTCAACTTTCTTTGATTATAAAATATTCAATCAGTAGAGACAGTCAAACAACTTTGTATAGCCTTCACAAACACATAATATGATACATATAATGCATAAGAAATTGTAATATATTACCCATTAGGGTGAGAAGACACATGTGATTATTTTTGTGATATTTGCACATGTGCTTTCAAGTGATTAATTGGTCGGTTACCCGGAGAAAGAATGACTATGACGACATAAAACAATGGTCTGATGCGACGAATTATCTTATGACGTCACAATGTTAATGTGGCGACGGGTCCTTCACAGCGGCCGCCCACCATGAAAATGTAATAACCAAGCGTAATTTGGTCAATTTAATTGCATAATGGGTAATATATAAAATAACCAACTCGGTACGAGTGATTACTGCAAATATCCACTCGTCTAAATAATGTTCAGAGCCACTCTCTAAAGCTCGTGGCTGAACATTATTTAGACTATTGGATATTTCCCGTAATCACTCGTACCTCGTTGGTTATTCTCTAAGTATTGTATTATAGTACAATAGTTTCTAATGTCTTGTCATATATTATAAAATGTAATATATTGTTTTTAAAACATGACTTGTATTGTACTGTAAATATATTGTAATGGGTTTGTTATGTATTGTAATATTTCAAAAAATGAAAAAAAATTATGTTAAATATATATAACATCTCTCATCCGTGTGACTGACTATATTCACGCGGCTTTGTTTGATGACATGGCTGCACTGTTGCACAGGGGAAACTACCTCATTCATAGTAGGTTTGACTGACAACTGAGCTGTGTATAAAGTAAGTAGAAGGTTCTCTGCCTTTTTCATTCTACGACAGATATCATTCGAGGTATATACATAGTACAAAAAGTTAAACACCCCCAAATTAAAAGTTGTATACAATTTTTTTTTATTTTATGATCATGTTATTCAATTCGATAGACAGGCCAAATATGGTATTCTGGATGGGAACTGGTGTGTTTTCTGTTATGGAACGGTTCTCACGAACGGAGCTATTGGCATGCATATCATGCAACCCATGATTTCTACAAAATGCAGTTTCACCCTTCAACTTACCATGGCTAAATAAACGCCTTTTACCGCTTCAATGTCAGTTCAATACACAACATTTATGAACAATGCAACAAAGGAGATTGTCCGAGGCTACGAGATGGCACATTTTTGGACAGCATTTAGCAGGTTTCTCGTACAAGGATATTGGGAGAAAAACTGGATTCCACTATTCGGTGATCAGTCGTTTAGAGAGGAAACATGCCCAAACTAACCATCTTCTCGATCGTCCACGTTCCGGAAGGCCCCGAGCTACCAAATTTCAAGAGGACAGGAACCTATTGCGTCATCAACGACGTCAACCGTTTGCGTCAAGTACCGTCTTGAAACAAGCCTGGCTACCCTATAGACGTATCAGCAATCAGACTGTGAGGAACCGCCTCAAAGCAGCAGGTTTAAGGTCCAGACGTGTCATCAGACGTCCAAACTAATCGTCATAAACAGGATTGTAGGATTTGGTGTGGTGACCGGCAGCGTTTGAAGTTAAGGTCATGGAGACGTATCCACTGGTAAGACGAAAGGCGCTTCTTGCTCAGAACCTTGTCAGGAATATGCCTAGAAGACTGGCAGCATTACTTCATGCACAGGGTGGCAGCACATGATATTGACACTAAATCATTCCTAAGACAACGGCACGGGTTATTCAGTATGATTTCTTCATCATGTTCAGTCGTCAAACTTGAAATCACAATACATTTACGAGTCTGTGTTTTTCACCATTTTCCAGTCAATTTTTTCCCCCTGTTTTTGGTCATTTGAAATCTCTGACGATTACACAAACATGTCAACGAGAAAACAATTAATTACACTTGCTCCTGAAATTCGTTTTCCCCCTGTGGGATCTTTAGTTTTGCTACAATGGGTCTCTGAAACATACCCCAATCAAAAAAAAAGAAGGGGGTGCTTAAATTTGTTTACTGTGTTTATTATCAGAGTCATTCTGAATCTGTGCTAAAAACATACCATGGAACGGTGATTGTACATTCCAGATACCCAGAAATGTATAGACTTTACAGAAATAAAGGGGGAAAACAGTGAAAGCTTGCCCTGGTTCGCATGTTATTACTTTCACGTCTTCACCATCACCGCCACCCAATCAGAACGTGGTGCAGAAATTCGAGGGGAGACAGAAACGTACTATGAAACGCAGACCAGAGGACATCCTATCTCCTGCCGAGGGACATAGCTCTTTCAAACGAGCTTTCATCAAGAATACTCACAATCAGAGAGATATATTTGTAGTGTAACTATTTTTGTGTGTTGTGACATTATAGCGTATGCATGTACCTCTTTTAAGATGTAAGTTTCAGTTAGTGATACAGGTCCTTGGTTACATTTCTTATCAGTGCTCGGTGTGTCGAGGCCTATTGCCTGTAGAAGTTCACGGGGAAGATGAGAGTGGTCTCTTTTACCTGTGTGAACTGCAAGACTAAATTGAAATAAATGTATGACCGTTTTTCGACACATACCGACAATTGTAACGTGAGACGAAAACTATCTGTTCACGTACCCTCATGTGCTTGTGATGTTAAGAAGACAGTATAAAACGCCACTGGGTTAGAAAAAGATTGACATTGTCACTAATAACAGCAGATGGATAAGACGATTTTTAAAATGAAGAAGAGAGTTTCAGAAGACAGTGGTGTTGTTCCGAGAGACATTTTCTTTACGTTTGACAAGACGACCCAATCTAAAAAGACAAAGGCAAATCCAAAGAGTTCATTGAAGAAACAGGTTGTCTCTCAGAAGAACCAGGTTTCCCTTCAGAAGAGACAAGTTACCTCTCAGAAGAGACAAGTTACCTCTCAGACAAGGAAGAAACATGCTTCCTCTAAAGAGAACAAGCAGAGGAAACCGACTGTACGGAAAATACAACCCATCTCGACAACATAAGGCGTTGTGAAAAAGGCTCTAGCTGCCTTGGAACGAGAGAAGCTCGAATGTCATAAAAAGAAATCATCGTAACCTCTAATCACCTACTTGTATTAGTTCAGGATGAAGCAGGTGACCTGTCCAGATTGTGGGAAGAGGTTTTCAAAAAACATGTAATGTACAAAGAAGAAATATATACTTGGGTAAAAATGCTTAAGCTTATACTCCAGCAGTGACACAACTGCTAGTGGAACCTAAAACACCGCCGCCGCAGCCACAGCCACGGGAGCCTAAGTCATCACCGCCGCCATAGCTTTGCGAGCCAAAGTCACCACCGCCGCCACTGTCGCCATGGGAGCCAAAGACACCTCATCCGCCGCCGAGAGAACAGGCATTCCACTTCGAGATTCGCTCCAACTCTCTCATTGTTCTTGGCCGAGCTGTCGAAACACCTAACATTGGATCTAAAACCCTCTACGAGTGAGACAACAAAATACAAAGGGCCAGCATCAGGGTGGCGGGTCCCAACACCACCAGGAGCAAGAGATAAAAGACGTCTCATTACCGTCAGAACTTCAAACAAAACATGACATTGAAATTTGGTTTCAAAGAGATGTAACCCCTTCGATTAGCATGTGTAAAGGGTATCTGACGTCATATAAACAGAAGACGTGCATAAAAGGTACTGCACAACGAGCATAGCGTGAAGGCTAGTCTTTATAGCGCCACCGTTATGACAAAAATATGTTCATTGATTTAAAAAATTCAAACTAAATACCAAGTTGGTTAAAACATTTATTATTATATGTAGAAAAAACATAATTAAATGAAATGGTAAATAATTAATCGCCAATATTTATATGTTTTGGTTGCTTTCACTGCTCATAAACTTTATTTTTCTTTTGTGTCTTTGTATTCAGTGTGTGAGCTTAACCACAATGCTTTGCGCTTGAAAATAATAGACTTGATCTATATTTAGACTGGAAAACACCTTTACTAATGTGTGCAATTTCTCAGCTTATTTTGGGTGGGAAAAATCGGTGAAAAATTAAGTGTATATATTTCACGGAGACAGATTTTTTGCACTTTTCCGATATCTTCACCAACATCCTCGATGGCTCTTTAAGCGAGTCCCGCTTTTAACTAAGCTTGACCTATCTTATGAAAACAGTATCACCAATATTCCATCCGTAAATACAATACAATCGTTTTGCATGTGCATTTTTGCTGATTAAACTTTTTCCTTGACTTTTGCGCTTTTACCATGCTGAAAAAACGGTCAATATTTGTTTCTGTTATTTTGAGTCAATTCATTCCCTTCCCTCGGAGATTACCCCCTTTAGATTTCCCATCCTAACCTCTACTCTTTTTGGCTTGAAATCGAGAGCAGAAATGGAGTGGGCTTGTTGGTTGCAATTGAATCTAATTGTGCAATCAGTGACGCCCTTGTTTAAAGTCACATTTGCTAATGATATATCATAATGATAAAATAAACGCTTTCTCGTTTAATGTGATTTCTCCGAAATATGCTATTCGATTTTGTGAAAACTATTGACCATAAACATGCTTATAAAAAGAAGACCAAATCAATGACAAATACCAAAAATAGTTAATTTATGTTATTTACATCAGGCATATTCGAAGGACATATGATAGTGATCAAGACCCGTTACAGTCAAATGCCTATATCTTTGAAATTCCTTGGTCGACATGGCCTCTGAAAGGTGAGTTTTCATTGGTTAAGAAGCAGGGATGCCTTATGATGTTCCCATTTACCGGCTGGGGAATTTTGCTAGAATTTTCGATTTTAAACTATATTGCACAGAGGCTTGGATCGGAAATCTGATGGGAGTAACCTCTGTGGGAAGAGAATGGAGTCAAATGCGTGTTTCTGTAGTCGTTCCTCCCTGAATAATATTCTCTATTTGTAGTTAATATTAAGGCAGATAACACATTATCATTTCAGTCAAATATTACGACACATATATTATTCCATACATCATTAATTGTTTTAAAAGGCGTCTGTCTTCATTTGTGATTTTTTTAATATACATATGTGTAAATACAATGTACTCTCTCAAAGAGATGATGATAGGATGATGGTAATCATTAAGAAAATGCAAGTATTTACAAGCACCCATCAACATTACAGGACGTTTAAGATTGAAACTTCGCTGAACTGATTTGATGGACTGCATGGTCCTCTGAATCTATTTGAAATGTAAAGCTACATGGCCAGGATTACAAAATAGCATAATGCACCTAAATTGATTTTGTTAACTTGTCATTTCTGGGTGATTTCACTTTCAAGGTCACGTCAAAAATTTACAAGGCATATTTTTTTTAGTAAACTCTGATTTGCTGAAAGCTAATGTAGTGTTCATATCAATCATTAACATCTACTAAAGCTATGGGCAAATATTTATACGTGTATCTATTCTTAACATATTGATGACATGATGCTCGTATCCTTTTAATTTTAATAACCATCAACTTTTTAAAAAGTTGTAATTTAAAATCAGATAACATGAAAACATTTGAATATAAATTGTGAAAATAACAGGTTCAATATATCCAAAAAATATTTCCCCCCGAAATATGGAAAGTAACTGTCCACAGATTCATTGTTCAACGTCATTACCATCCCACTGTCTTAAATTGTTGATAACAGTCAAAGGGGATATTGTTCCTAGACTAATGGATGACCAGACAAGGTTGAAGTTGGCATCCATTACATCGTGCTTTGGATAAATCCTTGATAGGAAAAGTAGTACATTATTGCTACATTATTATTCTAGATGGCACTATTAGAAAAATAAGTCAAAACATATTGTCGATGTATTTATATGTTAAACTTGTATTCTTTTGTTTTTTATTGATTTATGCAAAACTTAATTTTAGTGTGTACATTAGTTTACCAATTAAATTGTTTGTCTTTTTGGTTTGAAAAGCAGCAGCTAAACTCAACTCACATTGTACTTTTACTTGAACTATTAACCCCTACAATGTAAAAAAAGGTTTCCTGCATAGCATCAACCATCAATGTGTACAGTTTTTAATTTTGCTAATATATGGGTTTCGATCAATCTGTGAAAGCTGTAACTTTAATGCAAATCCTTAATTATCACATTCGACTTAAAATTACACAAAATAAGTGCTTGATCCATGAAGATTTGCTCTATTCATGTAGAAAGTCGCCTTTTTGCGTTTTTCTTCCTGATGATGAGTACTTGGCTCCAAAGTGTTAAAATTCTAAACTATATATTACATGTCATGTTCTAAAGATGTAGCGATTATAAACTACAGCTATTCAAGAGTTGAAACAAGTTGATATTGTTAACATCACTCAATGGAAAATGTTCAAAACTAACACATTTCGGGACTCACCTGCGTTGAAAAACTACTGTCTGTCGAGCAAATGGTTGTTGACGAATACCAACTTACGGTTTGGCATGGACAGCGCTTACCCCCTGTGTCATGGCTGCTAGTTTGATTGCAGGGAGAACGCTATCTATTGCGTTGAAACATGCAAGCATCGGTTGAAATAACAATTCATGAGTGCACAGATGCCCGAGATCCATTTAAACTATTTTATTGACCCTTACCGGAGTTGCTCAGTTCATGAAAGCTTGCAATAATTTCCTTGACAAGCGTACTTACACTGAATCAGTGTGTATAGGTTATGTGGTAACATAACAGGTTATGTGGACAGTAACATAAGCATTTATTTTTTTTAAGTTCAGATTTTATTACATTGATATCCTTTACAGTTATCCCTACACATGTTAGCAAATGATTACTATGTAGAAAACTATTTTTAAAAACTTTAAAAAGAGAGTGAATTGGTCATTTACTTGAACATTGTTTATCAAATTTCAGGATATCGAGATCGAAAAGCTTGAACATCGTTTACTGTGCATGTATACCTCTAAAATGATTGAATATACCAAAGACATGATTGTACCAAAAGGTGACCTCGTGCAGCTTATTGAGTTACTGATTATTCTAGTGTTACTGTAACCATCATATGATCGCCCAGCTTCTTGAATTACACTTAATCCTCACGTGAAAGAGATTAGGGTCAATCGGAGACAGAGGTTTGCATATTGACTTAAGATAGAAACACTATCTGTTCTGACTCTAGTTGCAAGTTTAAAAGTATCATGACTACCTTAACAAGTTGGATATTTAAATTAACACACATATATTCAACAGCGACATCGAGTTATATTATTACAAAATTCATTGGTTGAAACGGTATAACAATTTGTTTTAAGATAACCAGTTAGTTCTTCATTATTTGAAAAATGAATAACTAATAACTAATAACTTGCTAACTTCAGCCTGCCTAAGTTATCATGCTATTTGCTTTTGGTTTTTCTCATGCCTTATGAATAAACACTTTTTAGCTTGCCAACGCTCGAAAGCTTTAATATAAATTACTAATGCAGGAATTTGATAACCTCCAAATAATGAGTAATTTAGGATATACTATTATAATACTTCTACTGTTACGTTTTCAGTACTTAATCGATAAGAAGAAATGTGGGTTTTTTAAAATTCACTAACTAATTAATTAAAAACAATAAACATGCTCTCACCATGTGCCAGATCTTTGAGATTGTTCTTAGCTTCGCCTTCAGAGCTCACTCAAGTCATATCTTCCCACGGCTCCGTTCTTTCCAGCGTAATATCTGCCAATTACAATTTGTTGTTTCATATAGTACAAAAGCCACCTAGGACAAGTGCCACCTAGAACATAAACCACCCAGTTATTTCATAATATTTAGATGAAAAAAAATACTTTGGTGAGAGAAATTTGATGAAAATAACTGACTTTGATGCAAAAATAACCTTTGATGCCAAATTAACGTTGATAAAGTAACTCACTTTGATGAAAATAAGTATGTAATACAAATAAAATAGTTTAATGAAAAAGCTGAATTTGATGAGAAAAAAATAACCTTGATGAAAAACTTGACCCCTGATGAAAAAATTACCTATGATGCAAAACTAACTTTGATGAAAAAATTAAACTTTGATGAAAGTTCAAATCTTGTTTTGATAAATGTTTGCATGAGTGTAACCTGACTTGTATAACAAGAGAATAACAAGTGAGCAAATACATCACTAAGTTAAATTACTGTTTTGTTGTTGTTTTGTAATAATTGAATAAAATTTGGGTGGGTTTTGTCTGGGTGGGTTTTGTCCTAGACCCAGTAATCCATAACAAGGGATACATACATTGGGAGGTATAACAGGTTTACGTATTCAAAAGGTTGTTTGGATGATAAAAGTAGCTAATTTGAAATTGGACAAATCAAGGGATGAAACGTTGTGTGTATAAGGACATGTATATGAATAATGTTCTGTTCTGTTGTATGGTATATCATAACGTGGACGTTAGACCTGCAGTCTATACCCAATTGTGTTTCATGCATTATAATCCAACAGTTCAATCATCAATAATTTGAATAGAAAGGCGATTGATTACATCATATCATCTCGGTGACACATGGACTAGATAACGAACTGTGGAATTTTAAAAATGCTAATATTGTTATTAGAAGAAGCTGGAGGCTTGAAAAGTCAACACTCTTTGTTCTACCTTATAGGTAAACCATCATGAGATAACAAATGTGGATTTTTGTTCAAAAGCTTTTTAAATTTGTATTTTTGTTTATTGATGTGCATAACTTTATTTATCATTAAGTTTGTCAAACCTAGTCTATATCGTATTGATGAATGATACCATATACATGTGAAAAATAGTTTTCGTGTTGGAGAAAGCTTTAAACATTCTTCATGAATCATATCGTTAAAGGTTAATATGCTTATTTCATTATGTAATTATAGAGATTACACCAAGTCACGATAAATGCATTGAGAGCTGAAGTAAATGACACAAACCAGGTCTTCTCTAATTATATAAATAAGCTATAATTAGTGTCTACCTGCGCGAACATACACGCATTAACTCTCCCTTGATTATCCGTTTGGATGATGTTGGCACTGTACCCCACTCCCCCTCCTCCATTAAATTCTCACATATTTAAAATCGTTTATGCACATTTTTATTAGCTCATCTGGCCTGAAAGTCCTGATGGGCTTATCGAATGGCATGGCGTCCGGCGTCCGTCCGTCCGTCCGTCAACCCGTCCATCCGTCCGCCCGTCCATCCGTCTGTAAACATTTTGCTTGTTCGACTTCTTCTCCAGAACCAATGACTCTAGAGAGCTGAAATTGTATGTGCAGATTCCTTGGCCAATGGGGATTCTAAAATGTAGATTTCGTCACAGGGGTCCCATCCTTAAAAACACATTTTCATCTTCTTCTCCAGTTCCAAAGGGTCTAGAGAGCTGAAAAGTTGTGCGCAGACTCCTTGGCCATTCAGGATTTCGTGACCCCGTGACCCCAAATGGGGTCACAGGGGTCACATCCTTAATAACCTATTTTCATCTTCTCCAGTTCCAAAAGGTCTAGAAAGCTGAAAAGTTGTGTAAAGACTCCTTGGCCAATGGGGATTCTTAATTGTAGATTTCGTGACCCTGTGACCTCAAATGGGGTCACAGGGGTCACATCCTTAATAACCTATTTTCATCTTCTTCTCCAGTTCCAAAAGGTCTTGAAAGCTGAAAAGTTATGTGCAGACTCCTTGGCCAATGGGGATTCTAAATGGTAGATTTCGTGACCCCATGACCCCAAATAGGGACACAGGGGTCACAACGTTAAAAAACTATTTTCGTCTTCTTCTCCAGTTCCAAAAGGTCTAGAGAGCTGAAAAGTTGTGTGCAGACTCTTTCGCCAATGGGGATTCTAAATGGTAGATTTCGTGACCCCATGACCCCAAATAGGGACACAGGGGTCACCACGTTAAAAAACTATTTTCGTCTTCTTCTCCAGTTCCAAAAGGTCTAGAGAGCTGAAAAGTTGTGTGCAGACTCTTTCGCCAATGGGGATTCTAAATTGTAGAGATCATGACCCCATGACCCCAAATGGGGTCGCAGGGGTCACATCCTTAAAAACCTTTTTTCATCTTCTTCTCCAGTTCCAAAAGGTCTAGAGAGCTGAAAAGTTGCGTGCAGACTCATGATCTAAAAACCTATTTTGTTCTTGTTATCAACTTATTACTTGAGATAACTTAGATATTCAACCTTAGATAATAAATCAATGAAATGCTGATGAATTACAGAGCCCATGGCTCTATTTTCTCTACACAAGGTTACACATGACTTCATATATATAGAGTTCAAGTTTGAAAGGTTACACAGTAGTAAAAGAAAGTCGTCATTTTAATGTTTATATGAGAAAAATGCTCAAAATATTAAGTTGACTAACTAACTTATGCTAGTGATTGATATACTTGTATTAATTTCACATAGTCGCATTTCAGTATATGCACATGCACTTTATTCATTGATTTTGCACTGACATTTTTAAATCCTGCAAAAATTTTACTTAAACTATTAACCCGCAGTTGATTTTGCAGTGAAGCTATCACTTACTCAATTGCAATTAATTAATTAATAAACTAGCTCTCCAAAAGGATGTTCACAATCCCGTTATGGTTCGTTAATCATAGCACTACACAGAAATTAACCCCTAATTAATTTATTGCTAAAATAAACTCCGGATCCGAGTCCACCACCGTTATCCAAACATACGTTTGGTTTGGTACATATAAAATAATATGTTAGCATGAATCAGACTATATTTTAAACTGTCCAATCCTGAATGTAATTCGCGAACGATATCTTCCCACAACAACATAATATACCTAGATTTGTATCTAGTATAGCTTCTATCGCCAACAACTATCGTAAATATAAGTTTTATTATACAACTTCTAACAGAGTAAGTATCTGTATTTGTTTTGTTATTTATCCACATATTCATGTATAACTCAATTAACTATTAATTGTTATCAATTGTCTGACTACAGACGCGTGCCTGTAAATTGTAAATTATACTTCTGTAAATGTTTTTGTACCACCGAACGTGTTTATTGAGCAAACAGTTGAACAGTACAGCTTTGTATTTGAGCACAAAATAACATTGGAATGACATACTATACCACCATTCACGCATTAAAGAAAGAAAATAATATGAAAAGACAAGTTCAATGATCAATAATAATAAAGATTAATCGTCCTATGTAAGATATATCATATTCACTTTATAGTAGTTGTATTGTAAGTCCAGCATGCGTCTGTAATCTTTGGAATAATATAAGAACGCAATGTTATCATTTTGGTAATTGTTTCCAGGTTGAAATGATTTGAACCATCAACATTATATTTGTTTACCCAAACCCGAACATTGGTCGATATATCTATGATATATATTGACAATGACAACTGTATGTTTTACTATCTTTTGATAAACCCTGAGAACAGACACCATGGGATATCATATCAGGAAGATGACCACGTCAATGTACATTTTTTCATTAGTCACAATTCACCATCACATGCTACATATGTGCATCTAAAGACGTTTTACGGTACGGTTGATGTTTGTGCAAGATGTTCCAAAAGCAACTGCTTAAAGGAAGGCCGAAATATATTATTTTCTATTGAATTCTTAACAGCAATTGGTTTATTAGACTATTTTGTGAAAAACGAGACCCCCAACAAATCCATAAGTTGTTCTTATATTAAACTAGAGCGACTTAAACTTTGCCAAAAACATTGTGTGCTTTTTTCCCCACGAGCAAAAAACAAAAATGGGGCGGGGCTTAGAGAGTTGGAAGATACCGGAAGTGACGTACGTAAAGGGACGGGGTGTAAACATTTGCTTACTATTTACAATGGCAAACACTCGGGAACCTGTCAGTTAATCTGTTATCTATACTTTGCAATAATGTAAAGGGACGGGGTGTAAACATTTGCTTACTATTTACAATGGCAAACACTCGGGAACCTGTCAGTTAATCTGTTATCTATACTTTGCAATAATGCAAAATCGCTGTTCTGATGTTAACTGTTCGAGTAATGTTAGTTATCAACTTTCACTTTACAAATGTCTCAAAATATCGTTAGATATATCAAATATAATTGATATGAATAGTGAAAGACAATGGATTCATAGATTTTCGTAGACATAGGATAAAACAATGCTAATAAGATATAAGATGAAAAATTAAAACCAAGATATGATAATATGAACGAAGTATAGCTGAGACAACGAAATCAGATAGTTGGTGTTGTTGTTATTTTTTGTTGGAGAATACTTGTGTTTAAAATAAAACAACAAACGTGAGATTCACAGACTCCGGCTAAGTAGGTCCTATTGTAAGCCAATAATAAATAATAATAAATAATCCTGTTTTTTTTAACGTCGTTAATCAAACGACAACCTAATTTACTAACTGTACATTACAACAATCAAAGCAACTCACCACATATTTTAAAACATCAAAAGTACTCGGTTATCAACGATAATAATACGTCTACGAATTCACCGTTTACGAATCCACCTACGAAAAACTGCATCCCCAATGTTACATTTTACGATTTAGTTATTACTTATTAACAATAACATTGAATCACTTGTATTTCATTAGATGGTAGCATGTCTGAGATCACGATAAATCAGCAGCATGTCACTAATTTATATTGTCAGTTAAAAGAATTGAGGAAGCAAAACCGATGGCCAAACAAGTTAATAGTTAATGTAAGTGATTCCCAAATAACAATCGTCAATTACTTCGAGTTCAATATGGTTCGTTGTTGCCCAAGAGCTTGGGTGGTTGCCGGTTTTGAATTATATTCAGAATCTAATAGATAATAAAATATTTGTTTCAATCAAATGTGTGGTTAATGAAATCAAATTAAAAAAAGCATTGTATTAAAACAGAACTTTTTGGTATTGTAGACTTTCGCTACTTTGACATTTCAGCAAGATTGTCATTTAGTGTAAGAAACTTACCTTATAAACGTATCCAAACGAACAATATGAAAATCCAAATGCACAGCAGACACAAATTGTAAACCTATAAATTTATCAATGACAGTACTGCGAAACAGAAGATGGTCAAATACTAGCCCTCTTACAGCAAGATAGAAAAACAAATAGTTATGATGATTTTACACTGAAAAGAATTTCATTGGTACATTATTTAACCCAATGAGACAAAACGCGTTCATGTTGTTACAAGACAGTAACTGGGGTAGCGCCGACGAATCACTGCTATAGACATACAATTGCTTAAGTATCACCTGCTTAAGGACGAGGCTATGGTGAATGTGTGTCCTGCCTCGCAAGAAAATGATTAAAATATGACGATATACAACCAAGGAGGAAACTAAACATAACCACAGGATGTACTGACCACATATGCTATGAGATCAAGTAACAAGAAGACCAGTGAGAAAATCAAAACAGCGCCAACAACCTACACTAAGCAGGTGATACACACAGGGTTGAACCATGGACGCCAGCCATTGTCGTCAACACCTATGCACAATGATCAGATACTATATTCACCTGTAGAGCAGCATATCTTACCTGAAGTGATTGGAGATAGATTGCAGGTACTAGAAACACCAATGCTGGACCAATTTCATAAACTTAGAATTGCAAAAATAAAGGACGTCACATTTCGAAGTAAAGCTTACTGATATGATGAAGAAAAAAAATACTGACTACTTCATGAATTTAGAAAAAAAGAAATTACATAAAAAAAATAAAAGTGGTATATTATAAGGAAGGTATAGTGTGATTATAACCCTGTCTCAAAGTAAGTTTCTGCCTTGATAAGATCAAAATAATGTTTGGGAATATATTTAAGAAATCTGAACTCAAGAAAGTATGTTTTGGTATGACAGGGTTATATTCACAATGTACTATTTTGAAACATAAATGCACCTCTGATGACTGTAAATGTGTTCACTCCCAACTGTGTGCGAAAAGCTGTTTCTTAGATATCAAAGCTTGATTTTACTCTATCCGACAACTATTTGTATGACTACTTTGCAATGTTAAAAGTTGCTACAACAGAAAACAAGGCAAGAAATTTTCAGTTTTGATTGATTCACAGAATAATCTCAACAATGTCTTTCCTATGGAAAATAGGAAATATAGTCGCAAGCGACGACAATCGGATTCTGCAGTTAAATGTTTTATTTAATTTGAGGATAATGAATTTTACATCTTCCAAATGTAATTGCATATATTTTGAATATGTTTCAAGTCTCTAAC
Organism: Gibbula magus; assembly: GCA_936450465.1. NCBI lineage: Eukaryota > Metazoa > Mollusca > Gastropoda > Trochida > Trochidae > Gibbula > Gibbula magus. The sequence continues at coordinate 10,491,534 of OW388302.1, forward strand.
ATGTCTCTTTCCATGTTAAAATCGAACAAATTCAAAGAAAATCAAAATGGTGGCTAAACCATATGACCGTTTACTTTTTTTTTGTATTAGTATTGCACTTCTTTTTTAAAAAGTCTTTATGTTAATTTTGAAAAATGTTTCCTTTGTCAAAAATAATGTTTTCAGCCTGCTGTACAGTCGCCATGGCAAACTATTCTTACTGTACTTTGTTTGATGAAGGTTTTGTGAAATTGCATGATACTGTTTTCCGGAAATTGAGATTTAAATGTTTAACTTATTAGACATAAACAGCCCTAAGAAATCTATTTTCAAAAAGTTTATTTTTCAAACGGCTGTAGTTCGTTTACCCCTGAAAATAGGCAACAGGTTTGGGGGGGTACTTTAAAACTACATTCATTCATCTTTGAAATGAGCTATAGCATGATATTGTATGAATTCCTGTCATTAAGGGGAAGATGTTTGAAGACGCGTACCCTAAAATATTTCATGACATCAGGTTATTGGTTACATGTAAAGAAATATTAAAAAATATAACCAAAAAAGTAGCCATTACACAAATCTTGACAGTGTTGCCAAGATGAGTTTTTAGATGAATACAAGCGCAAAAACAAGTCAAAACAATTTAACATACAAAACAAAATAAGTTTTGAACATTCAAAATTATATTTAAGTCATAACAGTTTTTTTTACTGGTGGACTTGAACTCTGCAACTCAGTTTGTTGGAATAGAAATGCAACTGCTTACCACTGGACCAGGGGTTCAGATGATTCCATTCGGGGAAATTACTGATAATATTTTATACATCTATAAGACACTGTTTTGTTTCGATAATATTTATCGAAATTAAGGGAATTAAAGTAAAAATTGTTGATATTTTGTCCAAGATCATTACTTTGCTCTTTGAAGAATCATTATGCATTGATGCAATTACGTCAACATACACTGTACAGCAAATGTGTAGGTTATTTCAGCGTTAGCAACAACATCATTATAAATATTCAGAACCGAAACTATACGTCGCATTGACATGCACAGACCTTTAAAGCAATATTAACCTACATTGTCGTGTTTGTGTGTGTTGTAAATGGATTTCCAATATCACATTCGGCTAATAGATTTGCGTTAAAATGTGGTGCAGCGTCCGGTTTTCGATCAGAACTACTTTTACATAATATATTGTCATTATCCTGAGTCGACTATCTTCAAATTGGTGATTTTCGGCAACAGTCAGTTATTCTCGATACAATAACACCATCTATAATGTTTGGCGGGACTGACCCCCCAGCAACACAATGTATGTCGAAACGAAAGTAGGAATTTCCTCTGTTTACACATCAAAATGAAATGGACTGCAGTGTCTCTGAATTGCTTCTGGGTTGAAGTAAAAGTTCAAAGCTATGTCCAATGCCTATACAATAGAACTTACTGAAAATCAAATTAGGAGTGGTCCATTGTCTAGTGATGCTCCAATAAAATCTTCATCAAGTTAGTTAGAATCAAACTTATCAAATATTCAAAATTACCATACTTTGAAAGGTGATTGGGAAACAAGTATTAGAAGTTTACTCAACATATATGAAACTTGTTATTCCCGAATGCTTCTGCTGCATATACATCTAAGTTTCAGTGCCTAGATGCAAATTTCTTCAAAGTGGTATTTTCACAAAAGTGCATGATCAAAAAAGGATAAAATTCAATATGGCGTCGAAACCACGTGACCTACGACTTCGCAATGCTTTGCTTGTCTAGTTATTAAGCATCTTTTAAAACAAGTTGCTAGTCTCTAGTATGTCACTAGGATTATTTAGACCCAAATTTAACATGTCAAAATCACGTTACCTACGAATTGGTCATGCTTTAATTGTTTGCCTGTATTGTTCTTGCGCATCTTTTGGAAAAAGTTTCAAGTCTCTAAGTGGATTAACAAACATTTTCCCATGTTAAAAGTTTTTCTTTATTATGACCGGAAATGACTGTATTGATTCATAACGGCCATAGTCCTGTCTTACACTCCTGAACAAATCTTTCAATTTGGTGGGTAGTTTTTTAATTATCTCCCTTTGAAAGGTCACTGTGAAAAAATTATAAGGAGTTCGCTAATGCTTTGGAGTATCGTTTAATCACCAGTCCTTTAGCTGCACATATATGCAAGTTTGAGCTCTTAGATGCTAGTATCTTCAGAGGAGAAGATTGCCAAAGGTGCATGGGGTCGGACAATTGTAAAATGTGTCTAAAATAAAAATGGCGGAAAAACGCTGTTAATCGCCATGATTTACTGTTTTGCTCACATGGTCATTGCGCATCTTTGCGTTCCAAGTCTCTAAGTGCATTTTGAAAAAAATTCCCGTCAAAATGTGGATTCGTACTGGCTTTAATGGCTGAAACGATTTAGCCCAAAATCTAATTTTAATGAGTTCACACTAAGGGCTGTCAGATTGTCAAGTTTGGTTGAATTATCTGCAGCCATCTTTGCTAAATAGGTAACACAAAATCGGTGCAAATAATAAAAAAAACCATGCCAATAACAATAAGGATTCTGCCCCAAAGGGGATTAGCCAGGATGATACCTATACGTTGTGTGGTAAAGAGCTTGAAACGCTTGAGCATTTTTTCTATGCATGTGACAATACAAAAAATCTGTTATCACGATTGGATACATGGTACCATTCTAAAACAAACACCAGCCTTAACATTAATACTGCAGCATTTCTTCTTGGACGAAAACGCATAAATAAATCACATCTTTATCATAACATAATAATGTATCAATAAACCAAGATTTGGCTCTAATGACCTGAATTTCAATCACCTAACACACTCCATGGAACATCATTATTACCTAGAAAAATACATATTTTCGGGGGCTGATCCCAATTTTGTAAGAAAATGGTCATGTCTTTTCAAAAATGATAAATATGTCGTGATTCCTTTAACTTTCTTAACCCTGTCACTGTCCACTGTCCATCCAAACTATACTATTTAAGTTCTTCTTTTCAGTTTACATATCTTGTACAATCCGTTATCTTATTGTTTTTGTAAAATGTGTACATTATGTATAACTGTACCTATCTTTTTCTGCAATAACCACATTTGAAGAAAAGAAAAAAAAGAAGAAAAAGTTGAGTAAGTCGAATAACTAGATGACAATATATACTCACATGCAAAGAAACGCCAACATATTTTTAAAAAGTAAAAAGTGGAACATTCCTAAGTGCGTGTAGAGACTAGATTCTGAATCTATTCAGATAGATACATGTTTTGTACATGTTTTGTAGAGAGATACTCCAATGCCATACATCAGAGTATGATGCCTTTATTTTTATATCTGTTCAAATACACTTTGGGTGCTGAAAGATGGCTTTTGGCCAAAATGTTTTGTATTTAAGTTTTAAAAATTTAAAAAGTATAAATTTGATTATTTTAAGATGTCGTGAAGCTAAATAACCTTCATGGATTTAAATTTGTTAAATTGCTTTTTGTCTGTCTTATCCTATCTAGTTAAGGAGATTCCAAAACAACGATTTGGGAAAAATCGTATATCACCAACATCAAGCTCATCGTCACTGTAGGTGTAACGACATAATTGGCCAACCAGAGTACAAAGCCCAACATCTGCTGCCAACTATTGACATTCAAGGAGATGTCTTCCTGAAAGACAATGCCCAACTCAACACACACATGGTACAAAGAACTTTCTTCTAACATTTCGGTAACAATGTAAATGTGCTACAAATTCTCTCTCATTCTGCGGCCTTCAAACCAAATAGACATACTGTGAAATAACCTGGTGAGGGTCAACCCACAGACGTTCTGAACACTGGAGAATTTCCCAGCCAATTATCCAGAGTCTCATCCAGTCCATTAGAAGGCGTGTGAGAAAGATGATACTTGTTTATTGTCCTACTGTGAGCTGAGTACAACATGAACATGGTTTCAAAGGTTGTAATTGACAATTGTCTATCACGTTAATTTAACTCGTTGATATGAAAGACAACATAAGCTGTAAAATAATGTTCAAAATTGTATTCATTTATTATTTGCGATTCTTTCATCTCAAAGATTAAAAATGCACATTTTAGTACATGTACCATATTTTCTCAATTTCAATGTGAAGAAGAAGAAGTAAGTAAAATAAGTAACTAATAATAATAATAATAATAATAATAATAATACTACAATAACAACACGTTTTTATCAAGAGTACCTCAACCATAAAGTTAGTCAAAAGCTTTTGTACCGAAATATGCTTTCAAAGATGTTTTTACTAATTATAGATTTTAAAGTTTGATACCTCTCGAAGAAGATTGAACAAGAACAAGCTGCATGAGTGTTAATGGTCCGTTGATTGATTCGCCTCTTTGTTACACTAAGAATAAAACAGTCCAGTCATAGCATCTAATCAAAGTCTTCAATTAACCATGTATAAGTTAGAATGCCAGTATGACACTGAATATGTACATTGCCTCGTATGATTTTTTATATTCCTTCGCAAATACCATGTCACCAATGGTATGGTTCACATGTATATGTCTGGCTTCAACCTTGGTGCTACCATAAGAAGTGATAAAGAGAAAATCTTCGACAATATACAGATTTGCTATCCGTGAATTTCCAAAAGTAGTGCTCGTCTCAGAAACCATCGTTCCATTGGCACCAAACTCGGCCATTCTAATCATATATCTTGCCTTAGGACCATCACTCCAAACTATTAGAACAGTGTTTCCTGTTTGGACGTGAGTTAAGACTCTAATTAAGATTGGTCGTGGATTGTGTATGTATTCAGCTTTCGACATTATATCATAGCATTTTAACACCCTTTGCTTACTAATCCAACACATTGTCTTCCCATGAACAGAGAGGTAGCTGATTGAATCTTTAACATGAAGCCAGATTTCACATTTAAATGGAGCAGACTTAGACTGTATATATATTGTACTTTGATATCGGCCATCCAAGACAGAATAAACTTACTTGACCTTGTGTTGATCCAAATACAGGGCACTGTCCTCCTTACTGATACATTCCTCTGGTGAAGCAGATGTTATAACTCTCTTGAATATGCCTCGCGGTTGAGACCAGAAGAGAGTTCTAGTCTCATGTTCATATGTAATGGAATATATAGCATCTTTTACAATGCTTACCTTCTCTGTTACATTGGATTTCAGTGAAACTTTCAGAACATCTCTAGGTACGCATTTAAATCTCCTTGGACATCCTGTCACCATGAAAAACAATATGTCCTTGCTAGTCTTCTGTTCAGGTATAACAATGTAGTTTTTAAACAGTTCTTGCTCAGGATAATCCTGTTTAGACTCTTTGTACAAGTTTTCAGAATCAACATCTGCAAGAACACAACGAGGGGTAGCCACACATCCTACAGCACACTGTACAGCTGTTTTACAGGGGATGTTGGTCAGATACTGACGAGTAGTGTTTACAGGAGCAGCTCTCTCATACCTCAAGTATAGTCCTTGGACTTGAACCACGGGTATTAACATCAGTGGAATAAACCAAATGTTTGACATACTTACAACTATCCTTGTAGTGTATTAGCAAAACGATGGAATAATATGTAAGTACAATATATATATATAGGTGGTTAGGTGTTTATTCAGGTGTCAATCTATTTTGTCGGGATTTAAGACTTGTTTTAAATTTTTATCAACTTTTAGTGTCATTACTATTTATTTTTCCATATTGCCATTACAGAAACCCTATGAAACTTGATCTTTTAAAAATGATTGATGTTCTTGCTGATGATATAAATTTCAAATTTCCACATTAAACTGACCTTTAAGCTGACAAGCTTCATTAACTTCGTTAATGCTTTGTTAACATGAGACCAGTTTAAACAGAGATTTATTGTACATGAAATAATTAAAGGATTTCACAATAAACAATTATTTACATCTATTCTGTATCATGTCTAACATCAAAAACCTTTTCAAAACAACATTAAACACATAAACAAAAAAAATTCACTTTAAAAAAAAAATTAATTCATAGCTAAAAATCTCGCAGTGGATATGCATATTTTCCCGTTCCACTTCGGCTATTTCCGTCAATGACGTCATACCAGCGAGTCATTTCATTGACGTAACACCAGCAGACGACGTATCGCATCAACAGAAATTTTCTCTGCTGTCATCTGTTGTGTAGAACGATGCCGTACTGTTTGGCTTACGGCTGTAATTCAAATTCATCGAAGAACGACTTGAGGGTTCATTTTCATGAATTCCCCGAACCGTCTGAGACAGTGCGCAGAAAGGCGTGGGTTCTGTATTGTAGGCGATCGGACCTGAAGAATCCCTCCAAATACAGCACCCTGTGTTCGCTGCACTTCTCCCCAGCCAAGTACGAGAGGAACCCAGCCTTTTTACAAAGTTTGGGATACTTCAAAGCAAGACCTAAGCTGTTTCAGGATGCTGTGCCCGACATTCCACTTCCGAAGATACCTACAGACAACAGGCCAACTTGCTCCGCCGTTAGACCAACAGCGACGATTGAGAGGAGGGCATATCAGAAGAGGCGACGTTTGGAATATCTTGATGTATGTATGAATATGTTAATCGTTCAGAATTATAAATATTTACTTGAAAATAACTCGACTTTACTTTAATGTTCAATAATGTTTTGTTTCGCGATTAAAAATGTTTTTGTAATGGATATTATGAGTGTCGTAAAATAGAGTGACACCGGTTTCCCTCATAAAAGTCATATCCGGTTCACCTGGTCACTGGTGCTTGAGTAGTCTGCCAATAACTAGATTTTCTAAATAGAAATTGACAATTATTTGATTTAGGTTCCGATTTATGTGCCTTAGAGATACACGTATATGATCGGAAGTGCTAATATGTAAATATATGTGTCAGGTAATAAGTGACGCCATCGAAACACATCGCAGTACCAGGGAGGTGGAACAGACGTTTCAACCGGATGTTGTTGTTGATAGTGACAGTGTTGGCGAAAATGGAGAGGGCCCTCACAGAGAAAATAAAAGACGGCATTTTCAATGTCAGGTTTCACGTATGTATTGAAATGTAATTGAATAATCAATTTGGTCAAATCAATCAATCTTTCAAATTCAATCAATGTACCGTTAATACTTGAATAATCAATAATAATAATTCAAGGCAGGCGAATAATCTGGTCTTTCTGCGGGAATCCCCATGTGTTGATGGTGGCTTTATCCACCTTATAGAATATAATTATAAAAATGTCTAAATTGTGGTTCATTCATAGTTATATGTATTTTTAGTTGCAGTACCTAAGGCCAAGGTGCGAACTAGACGGCTGCAAACTATGCCGATGGTCAGAATAACAAGGGCAATACAGACAAGGCCAGCTACTCGGACAGTTGCTACACAGACTGATTCTGATCCCTACAACAGTGAATTGTTAGCAGACGATACATCAGAGGGATCTGAAATTGACATGGTGACTGACTGTACCACTTCTGATCCTGATTACCAACCAAACCTACCGTGCTCAGGTATTTTCATATTCCTTTTTTTAAATATTATTCATCTGATATTATAGTGAAGGTCACATTTAGTTGTCAAAATCACCTGCATTGTAATTTGGGGACCTGGAAACCTATTTCCATCCTCTTCTCCAGTATGAAAACCCATAAAAAGTTGAAATTTTGTATGCAGCCTACTTAGCCAATTGGAATTTTGAATAGTTGCATTTATTGTCGAATTGGTGACCCTGTGACCCCCAATGGGGCAATGTGGGTCACAGGGGTCACAACCTAAAAAACTATTACTGCAGTAAAAAAGTAAAATAAAATTCTCCTAGAAAATTTACATTTTAAAATTTATTTTATTTATTGTTTAAAGCCTGAGCTACATAGCCAATAGCTCTATTTTTTCTGTTTCTCATGATAGTGGTGCCTTACTCAAATTTGACAAGTTCCATTGTCATTTGCTAACTTGTGTATATTTGTAGATTTCACAAATTACTCTCAATATGAGAATAAAAAGTATGATATGAAGTAACTAAACTGTTGTTAACTGGCTAAATCTGCCGCCTTCTTTCAGGTTTTTCAAATGCCGTTGCCATAGTATAGCGTCATAATGATCAATTGTTTTGTCGTAACATGTAGTTCATGTGATTATTAGTAACTGTGTTTTTAAAGCTTAAATAAATAATAAATAATGAAAAAATGTTAATTTTCTTGTCTAGATGGTGATGATTTGGACAGTGATGACGAGGATGACTTCAATGAGGCTTCGGTTCTCCAGGAATATCCTCAACGGCTTGATGAAAGATTCTTCATGGTGTCAGAGTCTTCTCTCCGCTCACTGCTGTCATGTACTGTCTGCAGTGCTGCCAACACATCTGTCCGAGTCATCCAGCAGATTGGGACCATGATAGTGGTTGAGAAGAGGTGTGTATGTGGGACAACAATCTGGCATAGTCAAACAAGAGACAGGAAAATGCCTCTAGGTAACCTCAGACTAGCTTCTGCAACCTTGTTGTCTGGCAGCAGTCCTGCCAAAATTATACATTTCTTCAATGTCCTGAAAATGCCAGTTTTCTCCAGGCAGACCCATGACAACATCCAGAGTTGTTATGTTGTGCCAGCTGTGCAGGATATGTGGCCCCAGTACCAGGAGATGTTGCTCAACCAGCTACAGGGTGAAGATGTCGTACTTGGAGGAGACGCACGCTGTGACTCCCCTGGATATTCAGCCAAGTATGGTTCTTATACCCTCATGGATCTGGGCAGAAAACTCATCCTTGACACACAGCTAGTTCAGGTAAATGGTCACAGTGAAAATATCAGATATCTTCACTGTAGCTTGATAGACAGTTTTTTCACTGATAAATCCAATTATTGTATTCCTCATTATGTAATAAATAGAGGTTATTACCCGAGGAAGTGAGTCATAGGAATTTTACGAAAAGAGAGTGAATTATTGCCTGAGTGAGAACAAGATAAGATACATATGTTGTCATACCTAGGCTACAATGAACTGTAAATAATAAATGCTAAATTTCGAAATATTTCAAAAACAATTCTAAATATTTAAATGTTTGATGAATACTTATTTATTATTCCATTTCAGTGTAACGAAGTAAAAGGTTCTACGCATATGGAGCTGGCTGGGCTTAAGAGGGGCATTGCCTTGTTGGAAGAAAAGGGCTGTCGAATTGCTGAACTTGTTACCGACAGACATTTACAAGTTCAAAAGTTCATGAGAGAGGAACAATCACATATCACTCATCTGTATGATGTGTGGCATGTTGCTAAAGGTGAGACTATTTCTGTATCAATCTGCTGACATTTTATGTAATTTTATGACTCCTTGTGCAATCGATATTCTAAATTGTAGATTTGGTGACCCTATGATGTGGGTCTCAAGGGTCATGACCTAAAAACCTATTTTCATATTCTTATCCAGTACGAAAAAGTCTCGAATTGTGAATCTGGTGATCCTATGTCCAAGATATAGTAACAGGGGTCACAAACTAAAAACCTATTTTCATGTGAATTGCTGCTCCGACTCTATGGCTCAAGCTTCTTTTTGTTTAAAGGTATACAAAAGAAGCTTGAGGCTGCGTCTAAAAAGAAGGACTGTGCTGGTTTGAGAGGTTGGATCAAATCCATTTCAAACCACATGTACTGGGTTGCATCTGGTGGTGGAAACCCACAGCTCATGACAGAAAAGTGGACTTCTGTTGGAAACCATGTTTCAAATCAGCATTCTGGACATGGCCAGCTGTACACAGATTGTTCCCATGGTCAGCTTGACCAAGATAGAGATTGGGTGAAGAGAGGTAAATATAAATTGATGAAAAGGGTGATTTGTAATAAGAGTAAAATTAAGCTAAATCAGAATAAAATCTTCATTGTCTTGATGTTAAAAATCAGTGTATCAAACAACTTTGAAAATTAATCATTGGAAAAGTTTTTTTTTTTGTCGATTTAAATGGATCCACCACTGAGTACAACTTTTCCTCCTAATGAAAAATGTACAGGTACTGACTATTGACAAAATTGTATTGCAGGAAGCCGTGCCTACAAGGCCATGAAAGAGATAGTGGAGAGCAAGAGCCTTCTGCGTGCTGTACCAAAGCTTTCTCCAGTCTATCAGACATATTCTTTGGAGGTGTTCCACAACGTTGTAAACCATTTCGCACCAAAGTCTCACCACTACTTCTATCCAGCAATGAAAGCCAGGTTAATACTTAATTATTATTTTACCCCAAAGGAAATAATACCAAGGATTCCGTCCGTCCGAAGACATTTTGGCTGATAGATTACGAAAAAACTGTTCATGTCATCCTTTTAAAAAATGGCAGTAGTGAATTATTATATCCCTACCTTTTCAAGTTAACCTTACTCCTACTTTTCCAATTCCACCTGGGTCATTCTCAAAATTTTATCCAAATATCAGTCAGTAGCATTTTTCTTGGAAAATGTGTCTTAAATATTTCTTCAAAATACAGAAAGTATTATGTTCTTCGTAAAGATGTAATATATTGCAAGTGTTAGTTATTTTCGGGGGGAAAATTATGGTTTTATCATGTTATAAACTACTAACCCCGTATTAATTTTTAAATGATTATGCCATTACAATTTGTGCTAAATTATACGTCAAAATTTTTTCAGAATGTATGTTGCAACTCTTCACTTCAATGAGAACAGCCAGAACACACAGAGCTCAAGTCAGACCGGATTACTGAGATGGAGAGTTTGCTACCCTAGAGCAAAGAAAGGAACTCAGTCTGTTGTCAAACCGGTCAATGATGGCCCAACATTTGGTAAGAATTGCTAAGAAAAAAATATAAATGAAGAGATAGGGCTGAAACTATTATTATGAATATGATGGTGATTCTAAATTGTTGATTTGGTGACCTGTGAACCTAAATGTGGGTCAAAGGGGTCACAATCTAAAACATCCTCCGCAGGCATCAGGCGAGATATGCATTTACAAGAAATTTGGGGGTTTTCGGCATGTGTAGATCATAGATGTGTTTTTCACCTTTTTCGGATTCTAGTTTTTGCCATTTTCATGGAAAAACATATTCATCTTGATTCTGGAACAAAACTCAAAATACCAAATGGGCATATGGCATGGCATGGTGTCCGGCTTCCGGCCGTCCTGTCCATCCATCCAAATATGGTCAGAGGGGTCACAACCTTAAAAACCCATTTTCATCTTCTTCTCCGGTACCAAAAGCTCTAGAAAGCTGAAAATTGTGTTCAGACTCCTTGGCCAATGGGTAACATAATTTGTAGATTTCGTGACCCCGTGACCTCAATTGGGCTGCCTGGGTCACATCGGTCGTGACCTCAAAAACTTATTTGCATCTTCTTCTCCAGTACCAAAAGGTCTAAAAAGCTGAAATGTTGTGTGCAGACTGCTTGGCCTATGGGGATTCTAAATTGTAGATTTCTTGACCCCATGACCCCAAATAGGGTCACAACCTTAAAAACCTTATTTTTACCATTTCAATCCAGAACAGGACGCGGGTTAGCACAGTGGTTAACACGTTCGACTTCGGATCAGGAGGTCCGGGGTTCGAATCCCGCGAGGGGCACGACAACTTTGTCTGCAGTAGAGAACTGTTCTACACGCAGTAAGGTTTGGGTGCAATGCTACACTGAATCTCAGCATAGTACCACCCATGGTTCGCTAGTTCCAACCGTTGCTCGCAGGTTTCACAGCAATACACAGCCACATGGCGTTGCGGACTTTCTCCCTGTCATAATACTAGCAGCCACGGTATAAGTGAAATACTCTTGAAAGCGGCAGTAAACCCCAACTCACCTCACCTCAATCCAGAACAGACACTTTAAACTGTTAGGCAGAGATTAATACATCTTGGGAAGTATATATGAAGTTATTAATACTGAGTGATTCATGATTTATTAAAGAATAAAGCTCCATAATCATTGTTCAATATAATTTAAACTTTTCCCACTTGGCGGGGGATATATAGAGAATCTCACCCAAGTGTCTTCTGAGGGTGAGATTCTATTTATCATCCAAAATCATTCTTCATTAGTTGTTAATGAAAAATATATCTGAACACAAAACTGCCATTTGGCTTCCAGTGCTGTGATGTCACAGCATTGTGATGTCATTACTTGATGCAACATCATTGTGATGTCATATAGCTGATGCCAACAGGGCATTGTTCATAATCTACTGTCAAAATGATATCACCTAGGAGATATCGCTTGATCTCATACAAGCAATATTTCCTGTGGAACCGAGTTTTGGATAATAAAGTCGACTCTGTTTGCTTGCTATTATTATTAATTTTGTTAGTTTCAAAGGGATTACTTTATACACTGCTATCTCTATTAGTCACCTTATCAATGACACTATGTTTGACTTGCAGAGTATGTGGATTTCCTCATGAGTGCCATCCTTGAGAGGAGAACACAGTTTCCATCATACAAGCTGGCCAGGCAAGACTACAACAGACTTTCTTCTGCCGACCCACCATTTCTCACTTCTGGTTATGTGAAAAAAGACAAGACTGAGCTCATTGAGGAACTTGTTTCACGATATAAGCTGAATGAATGTTAATTAAACACAAGCAAATGACAATCTAAGGAATAATTTATTCAGGTAGTTATTTATTGTTTAGCGTATTTAAAACCTGTCACATGTTCAGCTGGAAACGTTGTCCTGATTGCATTAACAATACAAGATGGAATAGGTCTACGGTCATTCTTCTTCAATTTCCCATGGATCCACAAGCTGAAGCTTCTGTAGGCAACATAACGATAGGTTCTGTAATAAATGAAATACACTGGTCACAATTGTTATTATTTTATACCATACTATTAATTTCAGGTTAGAAATGTTGGTGGCAAATTAATAATCTGGTATTTTGTTTGCAGCTTCATTGGGTCATAACCTTTAATCAAGTTCAGATAGAAAGGGTTAACCTGGTAAACTAATTTTACCTACTTATGGCAAAAATTTATACACATTGCAAGTAAACTGATTGATGCCTTATGGGTTGTCAAGATCACATTATCTTGGTTGAACTATATGTAGTTGGTTGAGCTGTATTGAGTTACTGTATGTTGGAGTGGAGAATCATGCATGGTGGATGAAAAGCCTGCAGACTGCGACTATATGGTTGGGTGATGTTTGAGAAGCATGCATTGTGGGTGGAAAGCATATGTATCGACTTTGTGAATATTTTTGTACAAGTTGACTTGACATGGGTGAGATGAGATGAAATGGGGTTTAACGGTACTTTATGGGAATCCAGATTTTATGTATTATGGAATAAATTTTGAAAAATAGATTGTACTGCAAATAACTGTAGGCATATACATCCACTTGTATCAAGGGTATAAAATCATTTAACATCATTTCATGTCATCCACCTATGATCACATTAATTAATCATTAAAGTTCAACTTCATGTCCAACAAGTGTTTTGTTTTCTTTCTTTAAAAATAGTAACCCTAGTTCAGAATGAAAACTGACAGCAATATTCCATTAAAGTTGTTCCCAACATAAGGGGTGGTGGAGGAGAAATTATGTTATATTGTTAGTTTATATATCTCTTTATCATTAACAATTGTGAACTGATTTTATATCTCCTTACTCATGGATTGGTTCGTTGTCATCCAGTGGACCCTCCAAACTGACAAACTCCAAGAGCGCGAGTTGAAGGACATGTCTGTTGGTGAAGTTGACAGCAAAACCCTCATGCTGAGTCACACACTGAACGTCTCCTTCTTCCAGTTTCTCCCTCGCACCTGCATAGTAGTGGCAGCACTTCGATTCGGCCATTGTCCTCATCGGCACACAATTGCCGCAATCACACCTGCAGATGTTAGATATATAATTTATAGACTACACAGTCTTCACTGTCTTGATATAAAACATATTATAAATTATTTTAAATCAGTAACTTTCGTCCAGGTTACACAAAATTTAACTTTAGCCTCCTTACAAATTAACAAAGATATTTATAACACCAAGGAATTAGATGGATATGATATACGTGTTTGATTACACTCACTCTCATGACCATAAAAAATTAGGCCAATTCTACACAAAAATAACTGTTTTTGTAAACGGTGATTGTTGCAATACTTAAAAATCGAAGATAGGCCCCACAAATTCTAAATTATTTCCTGAAAACCCGCATAACTGAAAAGTATGCCTTCGATTGAAAAGAAGCTAGCGAAGCCCCAGTTGATTTTATTATCATTCAGATTTGGTACTCGAAGTAAGGGCGGCAACTCTGCACGTAAACAGTATCTACTGCAGTAGGCGGACAGATCTAGACTGGTCATGTAGGCATATACTACGGTATCTATACATGAAATGAGACTAGTGAAAACTTTACAGATACGGTAACATCGAAATTTCATTATTCCCTTGGTGAGTTGCTATGTGACGTGAACAATGAACATACCAGTCCGTGTTATCAAGAGCTTCCGTGTCCGAGTGTGAAACATCGCTGTCAGTCGTGTTGGCACTGTTGCTGTCACTTGACTCATTCTCCTGGGAGGAAGTCGGCTTACTGCGAATCAGTGGTTCAAACTGAAACGGCTTAATGTTGACAGCATCGAATTCATCACCAATATCATCTTCCATTGCAAGGTTTTTTTTGTCAGTTATCACGCCAAACAGATCCGAGATGACCGTTTTGCAAATCGCGCTGGTTGACTTCCGATAAAGTTCGCGGCGACTCGCTGGTATGACGTCACATAGTCACGTGATCGTTGACCTCATTAACGTTCGGGGATTCCCTTTGAGAATAACAAGAAGCGATCGAAAAATCGTTTTTCATGGTTTATTTTATCTTCGCAGTTTTATTTTTATATTCCAATGTTGTCAAACAACCATTTTCGACGAGTGGGAGCTGACTTTATTGAATATTGAGCAGTTTATTGTGAAATCCTTTAACCAGGGAAAGTGTCCAAAATCAGACACTGAAAAATTAGACTAAAAGGTTGAAACTCTAAATTAGTATGTATAACATATGTACACGAAGAATAAAGGAGATAGACATGAATGGTTCCATCTTCTAGAAACTCTCAACAACATCACCTATACATATGTTATGATTTCCTTTTTTGTAGGCATTGCATATCATTAAGACGATTGTAATATCACAAAGAGTAATTTGACTTTTACTTTTTGATATTTTGTTGGCAGTCAGGAACTGTCAACCATTGGTGAATATTGAAAAATAACTTTCTATGGTGAGACTCCCTTCCCTTATTAACATTGAATGATTCCCTCTATTTTCTCTCTTAGTTCTCATCAGTTTATCAAAGAAATTTCGGAGTGACAGATTTCATTTAAATTTCAAAAATTGAGTCAGCCATGACTTACGACGTTAAGAGTGTTGGCTATTTTCATTAACATTGAATGACATTTCTTTATTTTCCTAATAGCATCAGAGAAACTCTATAAAACATAACCTTGTAAAACGATTGATTTTCTTATTAGTAGTTTAATGTCTCATAAAACGTGCTTTTAAGCTGAAATTAACTATTATTTTCTTGACACTTGATTTGAAAAAGATATTTATCATATGTTTCAAAAATAGGCACACATCTGCCAATAAAAAATAGACTTAATGTCTAAACTTCTATTGGAAGAGGGACGATAAGACATATGTAATCGTTTGGGGCAAGCTGAGAACAATCTCAAAGATCTTTGGCACATGATGAGAGCATGATTAATGTTCTAAATCAATTAGTTAGGGGATTATAAAAACAAAGTATTTTTTCTTACCGATTAAGCACTGAAAACGTACCAGTAGAAGTCTTAAAATAGTAGAACTTTAAGGTGGACACGTCGGCGAACTTAGCTATGCAAGGAGAAAATTCAGTTGGGTAATACGCGAGTAGGAAATCTCAATTAGCATTAGTCCTACTCAGCGATGCTTACATTAATATTATTTAAATGTTACGATACGAGTTTTATGATGGTCAAATTCCTCAATAAGTTATTCAGATTATAGTTTTCGAGCCTTAGCTAAATACATAGAGATTATCATGGGAGTGTGTTTTGGGATGGTCAATATTCTGCATTAGGAATAAATATTGTATTTTGCGAGCCATGGCGAGCGGAATACTTAGACAAAAACTAACTAGTGACGGGAAATGACAGATTATCTTTCCCGAGTCATATCAATTACTTTATTGATATGACGAGGGAAAGATAATCTGTCATTCCCCGTCACGAGTTGGTTATTGTTTATCTTACCCATATCCGTTTTCATTCTAAAAATCCCTAAAAAGAAATCAGCTGTTCCTGTATAAGGAAACCCGTAGTTGGGGAATCCCCGTATCCCTACGCGTGTGATGAGACTAAATTTCCACGAATTTCATCACGTCACTACCTTTTAAAACAAATGCATTACGCGAGAACAAAAAGTTCCTTAGTATAATGTGTTATTCATATCCTTAGATTATTGATAGATTATGTATTCATGTAATTGTACATTAAATCGGTTTACTGAACCTAACTTCTTGCCTTTTTACTCATAATTGCAACTTAAATGTAATTCGTCGAACCATGTGAGGGGTACAGTCGGGTGTTCCATTTGAAGGCGAGACGTGTGAAAGTCGCATCACATTGCGAGACCATCAACTTCGTCAGGATTGAACTATGAACTACTCTTTCTTAATCTACAACAAATTTATAAAATCAACTCAGACAGTTGTTTTATTTGACTGTCAACTTTTTAACAAGAAACACAAGGTGAAGAACACTGCGAACATTTGAATATTGTTCAGTGAAATCGACCGGAAGTCGTGTATGCAGTAGGCCGTCTGCTTGACAGGATATTTGTCAAAGTTAAGTATGCGGTATCTCGGCACATGCAGCTCACCTTGCTCACTTCTTACAACATAAACATTGAAGCTGTTCAGCGGCTGAACAATATTGACCACTCTTCCAATTATGCTTCCATCAACCTTTACGAGGTCATTCACTTTTATCGGCGATACAGATGACGCCATGTTTGTTTACATCAGCAACTCATTAGCAGACAAATTATCTTACCTTATTTAACAAAGTATTCTTTTGTTTTTCTAAAATATTATCAACAAGTGTGTAGATGTAATAGAAACGTCTTTATCACTTATAAAAAATAAATGTACATTTGGTTACGTTTTCCTTGTTCTCGTGTAGAAGAGAGTCTGAGTGTAAAAAATAGTGAATGAACTGAAAAGATGAATGAAGTCGTTCCGGCAACCAATGAAAAAGTTTGTTTTCTGTAGCAGCCAATCAAAAGCCAGGAAAAGGTGTAACTCCTGTGTGACTTACAGAAAATATATTATCCTGTGTCTTTCTTCCCATATGGGTAAGATATAGTGTTTATCCTTAAAGCAGCATATTTACCATGCCAAAACACACGAGTATGATAACTTATTTATCATTCAATGTCATTCTTTGTTAATTTTGCGCAAACCAGTTTGTCAAAATTTATTTCAAGTTGATATATACAAATGAACAGCGTACTATTCTCATGGAAAAGGGATACAAAATAATGCCTCTTAAAATATCTTTTCAGTTAAAATAAATTTTCAATGTTTTTCAACGTCTCAAAATACGTTTTACAAATTAAAATAGTTAACACAAGGAAGGTGAACTCGAACTCACATCCTGTCGCTTTTATGTAATTGTGACGGCAACAAGTCTAAAGAGTTGCTTCCCTTTCGCTCGGTTGCAAATTGCCACTCACATATCACATGGAGAGCTGAACTGAATATTAGATTACTCTAAAATCACCTTATTGTACACATTATTGTACAGTAGGATAGACGTTTGGTTAATGAATATGTGACTCAAACTGCCTTTGTTACCGGTGAGTATTTATAATGTGTTTGCCCGGTAGATTCAACTCGCTATTACCATGTTTTGGCACTGCTTGATCATAATAAAAAAAACTTGTTTTGTCACTTCTCTAGTACTGTTTGTGAAATAAAGCATGTATATTTTCATGAAGCTATTACGTAATTGCTATTTCTGTTGTTAATGCAATTTACGTCTTTATGCATATATTAACCCAACGGATACTGAAAATATCCATTGACCTTTTCCTGACGAGAACACTATCCGTTGTATAATAAATAGTGTTGATTACTGAGGCAGGAAAATTGCCCAAATAACCAGAAGCACATTTGCATGATAACCTCTTCATCATACAAAATCATTCTTTGTATATTTTGCGCAAAATGGCTTGACAGCACTTATTTCAACGTTTTCCTCAAATGTACACATTGAATATATATGCAGATGAACAGTCTGATTACTCTCATGGTGAACTGAGACCAACTAATTCCTCCTAAATTTTGCAATCAGTTAAAATGAGTATTATTTTGTCATGACCTGAAGTTTTCAAATTTTGAATATGTTTTAAAATACAAGGATTCCCAAACAAAAGATATTTAACGTTTTGATGACAATTTTAAACTTTCTTTATGTTGTCTTCATGTTGATCAGTCAAGCAAGTCTATACCACTTAGGGAGGATGTTTGCTTCCTTCCACTTTATTACAGATGACGTCTGGAAATGCCAGCTTGTGTAAGACAGGGAAAGCTTAAATTTGTATCCTGTTTATTCAAGTCACATATACGGAACAGTGAAGACGGGTATGAGGTAAATGAACATAGGTCACTCCACAAATATTATTTTAAAAATTTCTTATCTGCTAAATATGCATCAGTGGCACCAGTTGCACATTTAACCTTCATGATTTCTCAAATTTCTTTTTTTAAAGCACCTCTCTTCTCATGGCACATTCAGGGAAGTTGAAGTTGGCAATTTTGTCAAAGGCTTTTTAGTATAAATTATATAAGTCAAAGACAGGACGAAAACATAGACTCTTTATGTTCATGCATTCATGTGTGATCACAGTTAATGAATTCAAGTTGACGTATTGTGCCATATTCTAGCATTTCAAATGGGCGATTACTATAGCATCATTGTTTATGCCTACAACTTACCTTGTCGGATAAAACTGAATTTGGCCCAATTGGTAAACACTTAATATAAGCCCTCCTCAATTTCCCTCTTCTTTGGTGTATAACTTTCAAACAGAGCATCGGGTCAGCTTTTATCCTTCACCTCTCAACCCATGTTCTCTCTCTAGATAAGCCACTATGTTTAGCAACGTCCAAGATATCTGCAACATCTCTGATACCTGATGTTTTGTAACAGAAAATGAATTCTTACTTTGTTACGATATTTTGCGATATTTTGCACACCTAACATGAACCTACTGGGAAGGGCGTTTCTAAGCTGGATTCCTAGTGCCGAATCTACTTCTTGAATTAATGAAATACATGTCAATCAAACATAACTTATTTTCATTTGATTGATTACAGCTATTTTCAATAGATATCAATTGTAATAATATAGATGAATATGTTCAATATTGGGCATAAACAATAATAATAATTTTATTATTATTCGAGATATGGTTTTTAATGCTTTCAAAGTGCAGCCACTTCATATAAAAACTCCCTCTTTGACATTTACGTTTATTTAAACAAACAAAATATTATTCACGACTGATATTGCAAAATATCAAAAGTTTTCTTTTATCAATTTATGAAATAATTATTTTCTTATTAGGAGGTAATCGATATTTTCACAGTCTCAAAGATTAAACTTCCAGTTGCATCAAATGAAGTCTGCCATTACCAAAACAATGAATGAAGACGTTAATAAAGCTTTGTTGTATGTATGTGACTGTATTGTGCTTTTGATAAACATAACATTAGATGTGTACAAATATTAATTTTATAAAAAGTTATAATCCCCAATTTGTTTATGACTTGAAAGAGTGAGGCTATGAATGATATAACTTTGATCCAAATCTATGTTAGAATCACATTTTTAAAAAAAAACTTTCAGTACGTTTCTCACCATTCTACCACGAGGAATTCTCATCATTATTTTATCATGTTTCTTTGACACCTTGGAAGTAATCCGAGGTTAAATCAGTTGAATCTATTTTTCATAATTAAATTCTTCCCTCCATCTTCTGTCAAATCATTCCCTGTGATGTCATAACTGCTTGAGCTTATGACGTCATTGTGTTTGAATATAAACCAATGCACTCTCAGCTTTTCATGTTCATGCAGTCAGCATGCTGCTTCAAATCAGAATATTCTCTATGACAGAAACAAGCATTATCGATGCGATCAGGTCACTTGAAATAGCAGATTTAGTTTCACTGTCCAACACATCAGTCCAAATTATATTTTTTTTCCCCAACAAGATAAACAAATTAAAGTGCTAGGAAGGAAAATATGATGGAAACTGCAAAGAGAACATTATCGATTTATGTATTTTTATTTCAATGGCATAGTTTGGCTTAGATGTAATGTTCGACTATAAAATAAACCAATTAAAAATGTCTGCCAAAACAATTCATGATTTAGAATTCGTTTAAATGCCAAAATGACGTTGAGCATCGAAGTCCGTTTCATATACTTTGCTACCGAATGTGTGCTTCAAATGTCTGGCTTCTACTTTAGTTGCACCACGATATGTGATGAAAAGAAATCCTTTGATAATATACAGAAGAGTTATTCGTGGGTTTCCAAACTATGTGAAAATATGGTTTTATTAGTATCAAATTCACCATTCTAAGAACATAATCATTGCTATAACTCCCTAACTAAACTAACAAAACATTATCTCCTGTTTAAATAGGAATTAAGGCTACTGTGTATTTCAATGGATTGTGCATGCATTCATTTTCGAAGTTATCAACTTATATTTAAACACTTTTTGTTTGCTAATCCAACATATTGTATTATCATGAACAACGACGTAGGTGATTTGATATTTATAACGAAGCCACACTTCACATTTAAAGGGAACAGACTAAGAACATATGTATATTTTACAGAATCAAATGATTTGTCCTTGTGGTGGCTTATTCACTCTTGCCAATTCTTCTTACTGAGACGTTTCTCTTGTGTAGAAGGTTTCAAAATTCTCTTGAACATGTTCTTGTTTCATGTTCATACACAATGGAATGAACAATACCTTTCACGGTGGTTACTTTCCCTGTTATTTTCATGGAAACTTTCAGAAATCCTTTGGCTTTAAGAATAACCTGTCAAAAAGAGAAACAATATTTCCCCTTTTTTGCTTCCAGGTATAAGAATGTAGTTTTTCAACAGTTGTTGCCCAGGTTTAATGTGTTCAGACCCTGTTTACAAGTTCCCAGAATCAACATCCGCAAGCACACATCCAGGGGTAGCCACAACATTTTTAAATAAAGATATTTTGATGATAAATTTAAACTTTCAATATTTTGCCTTATTTTTTTTAGATCAGTCGAGCAAGTCCATACCACTTAGCGAGGAGGTTTGCTTCCCTTTCACTGTATTACAAATGACATCCTGAAAACCAGTTTGTGTAAGACAAGGAAACCTTAACTTTCATATCCTTGTTTCACAAGTCACATGTATTGAACATTGAAGATGGGTATGGGGTAAATGAACATAGGACACTCCAAAAATATTGCAAATTTTATTAATTGCTTATCTGCTATACATACATCAGTTGCACCAGCTGCACATTTAACCAGCATGATTTTTCAAATTTCTATTTCTAAAGCACCTCGTTGCTCAGTAAGGGAAGTGAAAGGTGAAAGTTTTGTCAAAGGCTTTTAAGAAGATATAAGTATTTAGAGATGTCTTGAATGAGTCAAGTGTTTCACAATGTGTAACTGTCACCGAAATAGGATTCCTGCATCAGGGAAATGCACTGTAATAGCAGGTATTTAGTGATTGCATGGGTTCATGAATCAATAAAGTTTAGTTATAGTAGCTTCACTAAACACCATTGACGATTTAGAGTTCGGTTAAATGTCAATAAGATACATAAAATATATAGCAATATCAGCTCTTATTTAATCAACACAATTCATTTGTAAAATTCACTTGAATGCCAATATTACATTGACCATGAAATTAATTTTAAATGAGGTAGGGTATTCCGTCGAGAATACTGTGCCGCCGACAGTGTGGTTCAAATGTATACGTCTGGCTTTAACTTGGGTGCTAGCAAAATATGTAATGAAAAGGTAATCTTGAACGATATAAATATTGTTCATTTCTGAATTTCCAATATGTGTGATGGTCTCAGAAAGCATGGTTCCATTGGCATCAAACTCGGCCATTTTAATTGCATGACCATCACCCCAAACAAGCAGAACAGTATCTCCTGTTTGGACATGAGTGAAGACTTGAATTGCCCTCCGCCCTGAATGATGTATGTATTCAGTTTTTGATCTCATATCATGGCATTTTAACACGCTGTAGTTACTAACCCAACACATTGTCTTGCCGTTCATAGTGAGGGAGCTGATATTAGCATGAACATGAAACAATGTTTCACATACAAATGGAGCAGCCTTAGAACACGTGAATATGGTACTTGACGAAAGTCTACGCAACACAACAGCATAAATTAACTTGTCCTTGTGCTGATTCAAATACACGGCATTGTCTTCCTTACTGAGATGTTCCTCTGGTGAAGCAGGTTTTAAAACCTTCTTGAATATCCCACCCGGCTGTGACCAGAAGAGAGTACCTGTCTCATGTTCATATGTAAAGGAATATATAGTATCTTTCACACTGGTAACTTTCTCTGTTACATTGGATTTCAGTGAAACTTTCAAAATATCCCTATGTAGGTTCCTTGGTCTATTTGAATATCCTGTAACCATGAGAAACAATATACCCTGATTAGTTTTCTGTCCAGGTATAACAATGTAGTTTTTTAACAAGTGTTGCTCATGGTTTGCGCGTTCAGACTCTTTGTACAAGTTTCCAGAATCAACATCTGCAAGCACACAGCCAGGGGTTGTCACACATCCTACAGCACACTGTACAGCTGTTTTACAGGGGATGTTGGTCAGATACTGACGAGTTGTGTTTACAGGAGCATCGCTCTCATACCTCAAATATAGTCCTTTGGCTTTTACAATGAATATAAAGATGAGAAGAACAAACCAAATATTGGCCATGTTTATAACCATCCCTGTGGAATTTGAACAGCACAATATATACTTTCAGGCTATTTTGTTATTTGTCAGTCACGATATAAGAAGATAACAGTAATTACACGTTTCATTAACCTTGAATGCCATTGCCTTAGGATCAAATCGGAAAACGGAAAGTGTATGCAAACTTATTTTGTAAAAAAATGTTTCTCTCATAAAACAGAATTGAAACTGAAACGGTTCATCAACTATTCTTCATTATGTTTACATGAAACCATTTTCATAAAGAAAAATTATCATTAGTGAAATACTAAGAAATATAAAACGTTCAAAATCGCTCAAGGAGTAAGAAGGCAGAACGGCAACAAATTACTACATGTATTTATAATGTAAAACTGAAGACATTCCAACATTTAAACAATTTCAAATAAGAAATAAGGTGATAGACCGAGGATTTGAAAGGTCGAAAGCTGTCGTTTGTTTAGTGGAATACAAATTGAATGGCAAGATCACTGGTAATATAAGAAGGGTGAGTTTCTCAGGATATATCCGACTTGGTGTCCTGGTTCACCTGGCACACATCAGTGGAATTGGCGTTACCTCATCTCCTCACTAACAGCACCGTTTATTGCTATTGACAATACAATTGAAACAAACAACATTTTCATTTCAGCATCCTATAGCATCTTATAAATGCAGAAGTAATGTTTCAAAGATTGACAATTTAGTTTAGTTTCAACATGTAGCCATGTTTCAGTCGTAATTAGCCTTCATGGATTAAAATATATTGCATTTCTTTCATTTCTTCTAAGGATCCTTTTCACAAATTACGTTAGGCCTATTGGCAAACACCACTCACAGTACATTGTCCATTTTATTTACCAAAATTAGAACTTTCCAACTTAACATAGTCACAGAATCTGTTAACATGCACAAAGTAATTTTCATTAACTCAATTGAATAACACCACTAAAAATGCATAGTACGTACGCATATCATTTCCTATCATTTACCATATGAACTGCGGCATGGAACTCAGACAAAAGCCACATAGAGCAGCACATTTATGCTTGATGGGTAACAAATTGTGATGGGATATTTGAAAAAGGATCAAGTCAATTCAATTCTTTATTATTTATAAGTTGTATCAGTGTATACAGTACAGTATTGTAGCATCTAACTGCCATCACTCATCGTGTGAGGAGCCAAGTCGCGCTATTAACGTGTTAAATAGAATATGCAAGCCTGGATATAGACTAGGATATGTATGTGTTGCAAGGGGGCAATCTGTGCGGCTATTACCATAAACCAATTTTAAAATACGTAAGGATGTGTATTGTCGCCAATACTGTTAATTCAAACTGAATAAATGTACACCTGTGTAGTTGACTCAGAGATATATTCCAGTGGTCACTGGAATGTTCAGGAGATACGCTTCACTGACTTCATGGATAAACCCTAAAGAATCTGAGATTCTGAAAAAGTGGTATATATTTATTTTTGATTTCATTTGAATGCAAACCGGAGAGTATATTGTGAAAACGCATATTCAAAATTGACTCAACTCAGGATATTTCTGAGGGAAGGACAATTGTGTGACAAAAGGCTATTCGTAAATAGTGTCCATCAAAATCGTAAGACGTTTTGTATAAAACAGTGTACCGTCTAGAGAGAGCAGCAGAAATTGTAAACAAATCAAATGATTAAGAACAGGTTTAATGTAGATTTTGCATGCGCATCTTCACTGCTATCAACAATCTAACAGAGAGTGGGTCATCTCAAGATCTGAATTGGAGACTAATTTCAAGAGTTCGAATTGATTAAATAAATAGTGTTCGGATAATGCAAAATATGTGACTCTATGTTAAAAGATTTAATCTTATCTTTAATATATACATTATCGAAAATGTATTTTATATTTTTACTTGCATCCAGTAGTTTTTAGTAGTTATTGTTACAGAGGAATTGTTGTAACAGTCGCTTAAAACATATCGCTTCTCATTATCTATCAAGTGGTTCTTGAACATATATATTGAACTTCTCTCAATGGCATTTAAAATTTGGTTAGATGAAGGAGAACGAGTTCTATGGATATACAACTTCTTTATTGCAGGAGTGCGACGTTTCGATGTAGCTTGAAAACGGTGTTAGAATGTTCTCGTTCGCCTTCATTTATATATTGAAATTGATTTTAAAATTTTACAAAATTAAGAAAACAATATGTTTTGATGACAGCATCTTAACAAACACTTTTCTTTATCTAATGTCTTCCACTTGAACGTTGTTTTAAAATGTACGTTTAATATTTTACAGATATAATGCCAAATCCTCCAAATATGATCATTGTTGTTTTTCAGATGGTGCAACAACCTTATACATGTACATACACCGAAGCGTCACGTCCCCTTTACATTCACATTGGTAGACCTATTAAACATTAACAACCCACATGTGTCTTTCGCATGTCATATGAGCCAATCACAGTAGAGTGTTCGGTTTTCTATCAACAATCGCTACTTTCGTCTTTGTATTGTCACAATACTGAAGTCCTAAGATGCGTTGACCGTTCCAAGGTTAGATCTTACTGCAGTGCAATGAACTTGCCAGTAATTAATGAAAAACTAATACAATGATATGATCCCAATTCAATATAATGAATCATAATATAGTCTTCCTGATACATCATGAAGGACCGAATATTTGATTTTTGGCATAGCCATGGTTATATCAAAGTATTCAGTGTATCTGACGATGAATTCCGGTCCAAGACTGTAGTTGCTGAAGACCCAGTTCAGAATCTACACCATGTTTACATGGTTTACCCAG
This sequence comes from Gibbula magus, assembly GCA_936450465.1. Lineage (NCBI taxonomy): Eukaryota > Metazoa > Mollusca > Gastropoda > Trochida > Trochidae > Gibbula > Gibbula magus. The sequence continues at coordinate 10,517,344 of OW388302.1, forward strand.
AATAACTCTTGTTCCTGGTGCGATATGTCTTGAACATGGTAATACCAATCCAGACAGTGTACATTTAATGAGAATCCCATTATACGACTATGTATTGACTATTTTTTACAAATATTGAAGTTTGAAGCTAAGGGTAGTTAATTTGGTCAACCATCTTTTCATTAACGGATGTTTATAATGGAAGTATTCTCACTTCCGACAATAAAGTCTTAATTTAAATAAGTTTAGGCTATGTAAAAGGAATATTGCACAGATAAATAAATATATTTGAGGCTATAATGTATTCAATGATATGATATGATATCAATGTTGATTTGATTTAATTTAAACATATTTATTCAATTGAAAGTATCGGGTACAAGTACAAGTTTAACACTCTCCGAATCAATGGGTTCATGTATATGAATATTTTCAAGGTTTTACAGCATTGAACGTAGATTTTGAAAAATCAACACAACTATTTATACATAATTTAAAGTGGCTACCGGGCCTCTGAGGACGTTGAGTGCGGTAGCACAGGAAAGTTATGGAGATGCAACAAAACTTAAATCAACCAGTGAAGAAGAGTAGCACGAGTTATGCCTTGCTAGGGAATTTGAGGTAAAAATGGAAGTGTGAAGACCGAACTCCTGTGGCAGTTCTAGTTATAATTTCATCCGTCACTCAGAGAGTTCTTAACACAAGAACGTACACATCATATGGTATGTAGTTGCCTTTTTTAAATCAACACCAAACATCAAACATCAACATCAACATCAAATGTCAAATTAAAGTGTTGTTACTATCACTTAAAAGTATATCTGCGGCTCCCATTGCAATATTGACTCCTCCTTGCAATATTGACGAAAACATGCTACTGAAGAAGCTTGGTGCCGCTGTTGTTGTGTATGAGGTTGTGCTTGATACTGGTGCAGAGGTCGTTGAAGTCAACAATACACCATCGTCATTTTGTTTGCTATTGGGTTTGTTTGCATTTGCCATATTGAACCCTCCGTTTACCAGGGACGAAAAGAAACTAAGGTATCCCGTCGCAGCAGTTGTTGTAAGTGTTTTTGATGTTGGAAATATTTTCATTGGAAATACGTCAGAATGTTTCAAAGTGGAACGTTCGTATTAATTTGAAGAAAGATCATAAGATGTGGAAGTTGATGATGATAATTCTGTCTTTTCAAGGTGGTCGCCTGGAGGGTAAGTAAGTTTTCCATTCTTTCGGGAGAAGCTGGTAGACTTCCTCTTACTATTTAGAGATTGTGCAGTAAATCTCTGTTCGTGTCTTTGAGGTAATACTGTAAATTTGGCCTCATGTCCTATGTATTTTGGGGAGAATTTTGTTGATTTTGGTGCCCTTTTTGGAGAAAACACAGTAGATCCTGACGTTATTTTTTTTAGAAAAGGTGGTTATTTGTGAGACACTTTTTTGAGGAAACATTCTAGATTTTGACAAACTTTTATCAGGAAACAATGTGGATCTTCTATTAATTTGGGATCGCGTCTTAGATATATTTTCGAGCCTTAGACGTGACGTGGTAGATTTATCTGATCCTTGGGGAAACACTGTGACATCTTCATTCATAATGTGAGGCAACAGGGTAGATTTTTTCCGGCTTCTAGGAGAGAACATGGATGTCCGATCGAACAAAGCTCTTGGATACTTCTCACTGGTATTGTTCTGATTTCTTAGTCTATGCAAGTCGCGGTTGATAAAACCTAAAACAGAAAGTAGAAAATACTACAAAATAAACCGTGATACAATTTCCCCTTAAAGGAAGATCATTCATCCATTACATTCATTCTGAAACCCATTCACACCAACCACTCCAAACCCCGGCACCCAGTGTAGAATTTTATATTGAACTGTTCCATGGAAATATACTTTAAAATTGTGTTTCCGGATGAGAAATCTCAGAACAATAAGACCTTGCTCAATGAAACGTAGTGTGTGGAACAGTCATGATGTGTAGGAGTGCCCTTTGAGGGCTTAAACTACTCAGGATTTTTATTTTTAACTCTTTTCATGGAATTATAAGTTAACATTTTGTTTACAAACCAAACTTAGAAATTGAAAAACCTAGCTCAGTGTGAATTTGTGAAACAGTAACCATGGACGGATGTGTTTTGGGTTTTGTTCACCTTTTCGGGCTTTTTATTTTAAGCCATTTCCATGGAAAAACATCGTGATTATGGAGCAAAATTCAAAATGCTTTTTCACAATTTCGATTCAAGAACAGTCTTTGAAAACTAATGTTCACTATATCTTTGGAAGTATATAGTCCAGTGAAGCATGTGTAACTTTTCCCACTTTGCTGGGATATAACCGACTTTGTCAGCTTGTTTATGTTTCATAGATAGAACATTGAACCTTTCTCGCCGAATGACATGTATATAACTCATTATGCCATTTATGAAAATATAAGTTTATACTTATAGATATGAGTATTTTTTCAAAAAGAATACAAATAGTGGAATTTGTTTTTAGGAATCTATGATGTTCGAAATTAAATAAAATACCATCCTTGTCACTTCTGTCATTGCCACGTTTAAGATTTTTTCTCAAATTCAGAAAATAGAAAAATTATATCGAAAGGTTATTTGAAAATGTCATCAGAAACGTAAACTTTGAATAAAACAAAAGATAAACTTAATAGTAGGATTTTTTCTCAAAATGCTTAAGTAGACTGCGATAAGAAAACAATTTCAGCTAATTGATGTACTAAAAGACAAAATTAAACACTTGTCGAAGATAATTTAGATATATCAAGGGCTAACATAAGTAAGCTTTAATTAAGAATCAAACTGATACAGAATTCGACTTATACTTAGTAACAATTAACACCAAGTTGCAAATCTTGAGAACCAGTCATTCCTTGGAGGTGGGATGGGGGATGATTTTAGATTGCATGTTTATGGAGGATGATTTTTGGTAATGTTTGCGAGTATTTCTTGATGCTTTTGGTATGCATGTACAGCTCAGATCACCTGAAATGATACAATTAGACAAACTGCAGTAAATTTCATGTTTTGAATATAAGTTACATGCTTCTGATTGGTTAAACCAGGTCACGTGACCCGTAAAAAGTGTCATAAATGTGAAAATGACCTTTAATTAAAAGGAATTTTATGAGGCGCACATGTCATTATCTCTCTATTATTACCCAGTTCTAAACCAAGCTGCCAAATACAGATCTTGAAGGTTCCCTCCAACACAACGTTCACCTAGTACCCAATTGTACTGCTGTGTGAATAGATGCTCTTTTTAAATAACGTCTCTCGCCGAAGGTGACACCCCATGTTTGCCAATTAATTTATAAATGTGGGACAGGGATTCAGAATCAAACTCTCGGATTATCAAAGCATGACGCAGGTCACTCATCCAAGGCGAGACGCTCGTTTTTGTGACCTTTTTCAATGAAGTTCAGTGTCAGTGGTCAATTGGGATATACACAGGGATGAAACCAGTTACAAAGAATAGCATCCAAACGTTGAGAGTTATAAAATTATGGGACTACTTTATCAAGGTAACATTGCTGTCACACGTGTTCTCCAGTCAGTTATTCCCACGCAACCTCTGTTCCAAATGAGCCATACTTCCTGCACTACAGTACGAGTAAACAACAGTTTTGACGTATGTCAGTTAAAATGGGCTTTAGTAATACAGTATGGCTGTAGGACAGAGAGACACAGTTCGCAGGGCAGAAATCCGCCAGGCCACGAAAGCAATACCTATATGATTATACCTGACCACGTTGATCATTGAGGTTATTTATCACCAACACATATCAGAGTAAAACCCCAGACTACAGACACAGTGCATCATGAAAAAAACAGTTGATATTGGAAACGGCCTTTGCACCTACACCTGTTAGTTGAAACAGACTTGACATTTAAATTAAAAATATGTGACCCTTTTGCCCAAAATAACGGGGTTACAGACCATAACCTAATTAATTATTTTCACCGTCTTCGTCAGAACGAAAAGAGCTGGAAACCTGAAATATTTTGCACAAATACTACTTTGCCAACGGTTATAAATAACAGATTTGCTGTCTGTGGCCCCAAATAAGTACCTTGACCTAAAAATTTATTTTCATCATCTTCTCAAGAACGAAAAGGCATAGCAAGATGAATTGCTGTCTACTGACTATTAAGCCAATAGGTATTATAAATTGTAGATTTGGTGAACCTGTGAATCCTAGACAGCTTAAGTATTGCAATAAGATAATTGGGATTATAAATTGAAGTATGACCTTATAGCTAGTTGTCTTCCTTTTGGCGCAAACCGGACTCGAAAGTGGAAATCATGTGTAGACTGCTCAGCCAATGGGGATTATAAATACCATATAAGCAACTACCTCAAGAGCTATATTCTTATCTTTTACTTAGCCTAAAAACTGAATTTTGTTTAATGGTTTTGACACTTTGACCAATGTGGATTCTAAATTGTAGTTTGGTTATAGCTCTGGTAACTAAAGCCTAATGAGCTATAGAGCCAATATAAGTTGCGACGAATTACGGATTATCTGTCCCGAGTTAATTATTGTGATAAACGAGGAGCATGACATAATAATTCACAAGGGACAGATAATTCGTAATTCCGAGCACCGAGTTGGTTATTCTTTTTCTTACCCAAGATCATTTTAATGCGTAAAAATCGAAAAACAGGACCCCAATCCACGATCTTTGTTTAGACTGTAAAATACAAATTGTAGTCATACGCCATTCATAAACTCTTTCACACCTTCAAGATGCGCATATCTAAATAGTTTGCAACTTGCTCTATTTTTTTCAGAACTATTCTAAAGTAACTGTTGAAATTTATTGCCAAAACGCTTTAGTGACATAGTAAAAAACTCGTTTATATTGTAAACTATGTCGCAGAATGAGAGATAATTAATGAAAACCTGAACTAACAATCGCATTGTTGGAATTTAAGAAAGCAGTGTAATTACGTCACCAAATGACGTCATCGTTAATGATGTCACAAAGCAATGATGTCACGCCTTGCAAGTTTAGTACTGTAATTATGGTCTCGGAAACTTAGGTTGAACATGATTTCATATTTAATATGTTTTACTGACCTGTGACTTCAATTAGGTATGCTCGAAAATTTGTAATTATGTGATTTAGCTTAATCAGGATAGCTAAGCAGTTCATGAATGAGCGCAAAGTAGTTCCGTCAACCAATCAAAACGCAAGTTATATTTAGAAAAACTGTATTTCCCATGACCATAATGAAAACTGTAATACCTGGCATATCAGTGCCCGCTTGGGTAAGAATGGTTCGTTTTCCACCTCTGGAATGCATGCTCAAGCCGCTGTTGATATTATTACCCTGAAGTGATTGTACTTTCAGTGCCTATCCTTCTACTCCTGCCGTGTACAGTCATCCATTTAAACAGCTGGGCGGACTGAGTACAATGTGGACGAAGTGCCTTAGCAAAGGGATACAAGATAGAGTGAGAACATTTGTGAGTGTCTTCACCGGGATCGGAACCCTGTCCTCTCTATAACTACATACATACCATTTATTTCACTTATTGCGATGAAACAGCGTTGATCTTTTGTGAAGATGATTTTTGTTATTGATGCGTCCTGTGCTCCTTTAGCCAAGCAGTGAAGCTTCGATTTTGACACAAACTCAATATATTTCACAGAACCGGCTTCAGAACTGGCATTTCTCTTCAGGAAACAATGGAGAACAAAACCAACCAAGGAACAAAGAGGCTGATACCACATTGTTGACAAACACCAGATTAAACGTCTTTTTGTTTCATTGTGAACAAATGTTCTGAAAGTGCTTTGGAATAATTTGGATTTTAATTATAGCAAGCATCCGTTAGATGTATAATAATTGTTATCAGTTGTCACGGAAGTTAAATTTCTATAATACCAAGATAAAAATTTGACATTAAAAGTAATTCCTTATTATTTTCTGTAAGGTGATAACAGCAGTGGCAGTTTATATTTTTATTTTTCTAACACTTAAGTGGGTTTTTTTGTCAGAGGTCTCAACACACTTGTGTTTATGTTCACCAATTATTTTTAAGCAATACGAAAATTGAAATGTCAAACATTGGGAATGACATCAACTCGGTTTATTTATGTTATTTTCACATTTAGTTTTAACTTTCAGTTATCCTGCTTCAAGTTATTGATTAAGATATAAACTTATTATCGCTGTACTAATGGATCATTAAATCGGGACGCCAATAGATTTCTCTCCTTAGTTTTAATTATCCATTTTTGAGTTGTTGAAGAGAAGTTTTATGGTATTGTCTTGTGTTTCCTTTTCAACTCGATTATTTCAGTCACTATGCCGTTCAGAAAATAACTTTTTTTTTGTTTATCACTTTGATTAAGAAAGACACAATTATGATAGTGAAGGCCCCTGTTAAGTTCAAAATGTTGCAATGTAATCATAAGTGTAAAATATTGGAAATATCTGGTTTCCCAGTTCTACAGTTTCAGCACATGCCATTTATCGTGAAATTGACAAACTTGAACTTTCACGTAGATAATTACGATCATTATGTCATCTATGTATGTTCTCTCCTGTACTGTACTGAAGTATATGAACATATTTGCAGGATAAATTCTTAAGTTTTTTTTTGTCACATATATCACGAACTGAGGCAGGAGAGAAGGTCGATATGGTTGTACAGTATTGTTGTTTGAATTCAGTATTGGTGTTTCTGCAGCCCCTGCGAGTACTCTTGCAAACATCAAACATGAGAGGGAGGATCGTTGAATGTGATGAACTGTTTGCCTGCCATCTTAAACAATAAATTAGGTGTGTCAACATAACACAATCACTTTGAGAAAGCCAAGGGTTATAATAGAGCTCCAGCGTTTGGCCCTCTGGCTAAAACAGGTTATTTTCCGTTAAAGGATTTTTTACAAGGAAAATAAAGGATTATTGTAGGCAGTTCACAACTTTATATTGACGAATTAGTAACCTTAGTAAGATAACTTGTCATTCCCCGTCACTGGTTGGTTTATATTACCAATATTACAAATTAAAGTAAAATACTGATATTAAAAGCCAAAGATTTCTCTAATATTCGATAAGAAGGTGAATTTATTTTAAGGAATACATTATATGATATAGAGATGATTTACCCCCAGTGATTAGTTATCATAAATATACTGATAATAATTTCTTCTTTACTGCTTATCTTAATTTTTAATAGGTAAAAGATTACTATGAAGAGATATTCCCAATTTAGATTTACACATTTTGATTTGAATTGGGTAAATAAAAATTCCTTTTGGTTCAGTCCATAGCTGTAAAAAAAATAGTTTTTATATAGAAATCTCCACATTGTGGACTCTGAACATTATTACCATGGTCTAACCTAAGTTGCGAAGCGCTTAAAGGTCACCTCCTCCACATCTTAGATCAGGTACCCACTTTCTGCTGGATGAACAGAGGCACACTTTGAATAAAATTATTACATGATTAAAATATATTACTAATCAATTTAACAAATTCCCTTGCATGAAAAGGTTCATACACGTCATCATTTCCACTTCATTCCAGGATGATTTATATCAGTTTTGTGCTTGTCAGAAACTATTTCAGGGATGATAAAAGCTCATGAAAGAGCGTGACGTTGACCAGGGAGTTTCTAATTAAGTATTGTACAAGCCTCTAACCCTCAAGTGTTAAAGTCTTACGGCATAGTGTATTCACCTTTGTAGCAGTCTTATCCCTCGGTTTTGCAAAGCTGTGACAAGGATGTATACACAAGACCGTAAAACAATTACAACTCAACATTTTCCCGAAAGCTTGTTCCCTTACTGAGCAAAAGACAGTGCCCCGTGACCCTTACTGAACAACAGACAGTACCCCTTGACCCTTAATGAGCAATAGACAGTGCCCCCTGACATTAACTGAGCAATATACAGTGCCCCCTGACATATACTGAGCAATATACAGTGCCCCCTGACATTTACTGAGCAATGGACAGTACCCATGACATTTACTGAGCAATAGACAGTACCCCGTGACATATACTGAACAATATACAATACCCCGTGACACTTACTGAGCAATAGACAGTACCCCGTGACACTTACTGAGCAATAGACAGTACCCCGTGACACTTACTGAGCAATATACAGTACCTGATGACATTTCCTGAGCAATAGACAGTACCCCGTGACATTTACTTAGTAATTGACAGTGCCCCGTCACATTTACTCAGCAATAGACAGTGTCCTGTTACATTTACTGAGCAATAGACAGTTACCCGTGACATTTACTGAGCATTTGACAGTGCCCTGTGACATTTACTGAGCAATAGACAGTGCCCCGTGACATTGACTGAGCAATAGACAGTGCCCCGTGACATTTACGGAGCATTAGACGGTGCCCTGTGACATTTCCTGAGCAATAGACAGTACCCCGTGACATTTACTGAGCAATAGACAGTGCCCCGTGCCCAGTGACCCTTACTGAGCAATAGACAGTGCCACGTGATCCTTACTGAGCAATAGACACTACCCCGTGACCCTTACTGAGCAAAAGACAGTACCCTGTGACATTAACTGAGCAAAAGACAGTGCCCCGTGACCCTTACTGAGCTAAAGACAGTGCCCCCTGACATTTACTGAGCAATAGACAGTACCCCGTGATCCTTACTGAGCAATAGACAGCACCATGACATTTACTGAGCAATAACCAGTGCCCCGTGACCCTTACTGAGCAATAGACAGTGCCCCATGAGCCTTACTGAGCAATAGACAGCACCCCGTGACCCTTACTGAGCAATAGACACTACCCCGTGACCCTTACTGAGCAAAAGACAGTACCCTGTGACATTAACTGAGCAAAAGACAGTGCCCCGTGACCCTTACTGAGCTAAAGACAGTGCCCCCTGACATTTACTGAGCAATAGACAGTACCCCGTGATCCTTACTGAGCAATAGACAGCACCATGACATTTACTGAGCAATAACCAGTGCCCCGTGACCCTAACTTAGCAATAGACAGTGCCCCATGAGCCTTACTGAGCAATAGACAGCACCCCGTGACCCTTACTGAGCAATAGACAGCACCCCGTGACACTTAATGAGCAAAAGACAGTATCCTGTGACCCTTACTGAGCAATAGACAGTGCCCTGTGACCCTTACAGAGCAAAAGAGAGTGCCCCGTGACCCTTACTCAGCTATAGACATTGCCCCATGAGCCTTACTGAGAAATAGACAGTGCCCCCTTACATTTACTGATCAATAGACAGTACCCCCGTGACCCTAACTGAGCAATTGACAGCACCAATGACATTTACTGAGCAATAGACGGTGCCCTGTGACCTTTACTGAGCAATAGACAGTGCCCCGTGATCCTTACTGAAGAAATAGACACTACCCTGTGACCCTTACTGAGCTATAGACAGTGCCCCGTGACCCTTACTGAGTAATAGACAGTGCCCCATGATCCTTTCTGAGCAATAGATAGTGCCCCGTGACATTAACTGAGCAATAGACAGTACTCTGTGACACTTACTGAGCAATAGACAGTGCCCGTGACCCTTACTGAGCAATAGACAGCACCCATTGACATTTACTGAGCAATAGACAGTTCTACGTAATAACTCTCTTGAAGTTATACGATAAAAAAAAAAGGAAACAAATCGGAAACAGTTGCTATTGACGTGATATATTTGTTGGAGAAGATGATGCACACATGGGTTCAGGTGCTTAAAGATCTTATAAACTTTTTAATGTTTCAACTTTGCAAATGTGCAGAATTTTTCATGGTTTTATTCATATATGTATGCAAAAGAAATTGTACATATATCCACTGATGTAATTGTATGTATCCACTGATACTAATGCTTGTCATCGAAACACGTCAATTGAAGTGTGAAGGACAGTGTTGTTGTTGCTGTGCTGGCCTCTCACCTCGAAGACCAGGGTTTGAATCCTGATGAGGCAATAAACATGTTTAACCATGGTCTCTTACTGTGGGAAAGACACGTCATACACACGGCACACAGTGATGAGTCCACCCAACTATTTAAATGGCTATACTTCGTCCAATATTAATACTTCATTTGTATAGAGCTAATTTCATGCATGAGCAAGCTCACAGTGCACACTTCGTATTATTACCCTGAACGAATTGTAGGATCGCTACTAAGCTCTTCGTACGACCATATTCGTCTGTGTTCACTTCTCGAGTTCAGGCACCCATTTGAAGGGCACATAATTGTCTTATGCCCAGATCAGACAGTTTTATTACATCCAACAGTATTCAAAAACGGGTCTTTGGCTTCAGACTCAACACGAAACCAAAATGCTCAACAAATACTATATTTCCCTTACTTGACCCTTACTGAGCAATAGACAGTACCCCCTGACACATAGTGAGCAATAGACAGTGCCCCCTGACATATACTGAGCAATATACAGTGCCCCCTGACATTTACTGAGCAATAGACAGTACCCTGTAAACCTTACTGAGCAATAGACAGCACCCATGACATTTACTGAGCAATGACAGTGCCCCGTGCCCAGTGACCCTTACTGAGCAACAGACAGTGCCCCGTGATCCTTACTGAGCAATAGACACTACCCTGTGACCCTTACTGAGCAAAAGACACTACCCTGTGACATTAACTGAGCATAAGACAGTGCCCCGTGACCCTTACTGAGCAATATATAGTGCCCCATGACCCTTACTGAGCTAAAGACAGTGCCCCCTGACATTTACTGAGCAATATACAGTACCCCGTGATCCTTACTGAGCAATAGACAGCACCCTGTGTCACTTCCTGAGCAATAGACAGTATCCTGTGACCCTTACTGAGCAATAGACAGTACCCCTGTGACCCTTACTGAGCAATAGACAGTGCCCCATGAGCCTTACTGAGCAATAGACAGTACCCTGTGACACTTCCTGAGCAATAGACAGTGCCCCGTGACATTTACTGAGCAATAGATAGTGCCCCGTGACACTTACAGAGCAATAGACAGTGCCCCGTGACATTTACTGAGCAATAGATAGTGCCCCCTGACTTTACTGACCAATAGACAGTACCCCCGTGACCCTTACTGAGCAATAGACGGTGCCCTGTGACCCTACTGAGCAATAGACAGTGCCCCGTGATCCTTACTGAAGAAGTAGACACTACCCTGTGACCCTAACTGAGCTATAGACAGTGCCCCGTGACCCTTACTGAGCAATAGACAATGCCCCATGATCCTTTCTGAGCAATAGACAGTGCCCCGTGACATTAACTGAGCAATAGACAGTACTCTGCGACACTTACTGAGCAATAGACAGTGCCCCGTGACCCTTACTGAGCAATAGACAGCACCCATTGACATTTACTGAGCAATAGACAGTACTACGTAATAACTCTCTTGAAGTTATAAGATAAAAAAGGAAACAAATCGGAAACAGTTGCTATTGACGTGATATATTTGTTGGAGAAGATGATGCACACATGGGTTCAGGTGCTTAAAGATCTTATAAACTTTTTAATGTTTCACCTTTGCAAATGTACAGATGTTTTCATGGTTTTATTCATATATGTATGCAAAAGAAATTGTACATTTATCCACTGATGTAATTGTATGTATCAACTGATACTAATGCTGTTGTTGTTGCTGTGCTGGCCTCTCACCTCGAAGACCAGGGTTTGAATCCTGATGAGGCAATAAACATGTTTGACCGTGGTCTCTTACTGTGGGAAAGACACGTCATACACACGGCACACATTGACCAGTCCACCCAACTGTTTAAATGGCTATACTTCGTACAATATTAATACTTCATTTGTATAGAGCTGATTTCATGCATGAGCAAGCTCACAGTGCACAATTCGTATTATTACCCTGAACGAATTGTAGGATCGCTACTAAGCTCTTCGTACGACCATATTCGTCCGTGTTCACTTCTTCATGAGTTCAGGCACCCATTTGAAGGGCACATAATTGTCTTATGCCCAGATCAGACAGTTTTATTGCATCCAACAGTATTCAAAAACGGGTCTTTGGCTTCAGACTCGACACAACACCAAAATGATCAACAAAGACTATATTTACTTCAGTCAAAATGTAAAAAGACAACTTTTGATTGGCTAAAAATGAGGACTGTAAAGTTCTGCAGTGCTTGCGAGAACAGAGAAATATTGTCCTACAGTAACAGGCATAACTTGGAAAATGAGTTGAGCAACATTTTTTAATTCTTTTTTTTTAGTGGTTGCATTTTTTCAACCCCTGTAAGTGATTTTGCAAATTCAACCCCAGTATTAAATATTGAACTGAACAGCCCAGGGGACTGTCTAGTTTTGACAGATGTTAAACTTCCTATAGATTTATCTGATGCCGTGCTGTGGAAGGAATCAGCCATGGTTTTGTCTCCTTGCGATGATGCTTTCTCCAGTCCTGTGGTAGCGATTGCAATGGGACGTGTCTCCTCGGTGGTGGTGCTTGGATTTAGCAGTCGAGCTGGTTTCTGGTTATCTTGGGAGGTAGATTTCATCTTATTTTCCGGACTGGGTTCTGATGTCTTCTCTCTTGGTACGCTGATGATTGTGGCGTTCAACTCTGAAAATGAAATATCCTAGGAACTCATGAAATCAATGGATATCAAAAGCAAGTTCAAAATGATGAGTTATGACAGGCAATTGGACCGAATGGACGATCACATTGAATAAAATTAAACACCCAACTGAAATATTCAGCGCATGTGTTTTGTGTATTATCAAAGTATTTGTTGTAATAAAATGAAGTTATTTTTTAGATAATACATTGATAAAACTTTTTCATCATCTAAAATAAAGGTATATTGAAATATACAGAAAAGCTCCACCTTTGGAGGGGGTCCCAGTGCAAGATGGTCGATGTAATGACTAACTTCTCATTCATGGACATTTTAGTAGCGCTTCAAACAGTATAGATCAAGGCGTGTCCACTGTTATGCAAGGGAGACAATAAATATTGTCTTCAGCGATGTATCAAGAAATCATGGTTGTGTCTTTACTGAGCGAGGGCCGTGCATGTGTCGAGGCGGCAGATACTACAGTCGACATATTAAAACAATTAACTAAAATATTCAGTTCATGCATTACGTTTATTATTAAGTATTTTTTGTATTAAATGAAGTTATTTCATTAGATACTACCTTGATCCAACATGTTCAACATCCAAAATAAAGTAATATTGAAATATAAAGAGAAAAGCTTTATCCTCGTAACCCTAAACTGTCATCAACAATGTCCACGTCTGAACCAATTTGCCCATAACAGGTCAAAGGTCAGCTCGAACACAAGGTTCACCAGGTATCCACTTGTACCGATGGGTAAACTGAGGCAGATTTTGTCGACAACACAAGTCTTCAAACTCATGTCTCGGGCATACAGAATCAACCCTTCAACCTGTCAAGCAATGGTATATGTCAACCATCCGATAAACCACGCCAATTATGGCTTAATTTCTCTATTAGGAGTCAACTGTAGTATGGAGAGGACCATAACCTCCACATCAACCTCCTCTGAGTTCAAGCTATTCTAGTCAGCTGAAGTATACACGGTACACTCATCGGTCACTTCTTTGATGGGAATCTAGAAGTTGAGATGATGAAGGTGAGGTGAGGTGATTTCGGGATTAACGGATTAACACCATGTTATGTAACGGCTATTTAATGCGGTGAAACCTGCGAGCAACAGATGGAACTAGCCAACCATGGGTGGTACTCCACTGAAATTCAGTGTAGCATTGCACCAAAACCTTACTGCCTGTAGAACAGTTCTCTACTGCAGATAAATCTGGGAGATGATGAAGATTGGAGGACAATTTTATGGATAAACAACTTCTTTATTCTGTGCAGTGACAAACATAGTGTTGATACAATGGAAGAAGTTCTACTTTATTAACACTGTAAATCATTCTCATCAGGCTTCTTCTTAATTATTTTCAATCCCATCTCATTTAATACTATAAACTCCAGTAATATTTTCATATGTATGTTTGTCAATGACATTAGTATCTATGTTGAAACACAGAATGAAGAAGTTTCATATCCATAGCATATTCCTTCATTCATTCTTCACCCTGTAGGTCATCTTGAATTATGTAGTAAACGCCATTGTCATTAGCCTAGTATTGGTTTGATCCAAGATTTGAATAATGATTCTTCGAAAGGTTAGCCTATTTTAATATCATAAGGAATTTTCTACAGGGTTACATTTCATTTGTTAAACAAACTTTGCGTTTCTCAAAGAGTTGGCTCCCTTCAGATGTCTGATCCTAAACTCTTTCCTAGATGGCCTGAATCCGCCGGGAAAATGGGGGTGTCCTGGTTGGTTTCAATTGAATCTAGCGACGCCGTTGCAGTAGTGACACTTTGCAAATGTAATGGAGACTGGCAAGAGTTATGTCTTGCATTGGGAAGTTGGTCATAAGGATAAATAAATGTAAAATAAAAGTTTTTTCCTTTAATATGTTTTCCTCGAAATTTGCTTTTGGATTTTGGGAAATCAATTGATCATAAAGATGCTTAAAGACCCTTAAGAGTCAAATGCCTTGATCTTTGAAGTCACAAGTCACTCGGTGGACATGGCAACTGTTAATATTGGTTAAGAGGCAGGAATACAGTATGAGGTTCCCTTTCTCAAGCCTCTAGGGAATTTTGCTAGATCCGAGAAATTCAGGCCATCTAGAACAGAGTTTAGGATTTCGGAAATTGGAACAGAGTATCCTCTGTTGGAAGAAAATTTCATTTAATAGTTAAGATACATATTATTCGGTCCAAGGTGTGAGATTTATAAAATGAATTGTGAGTGGACTATCTGTATCTATAATGCGATACATGATGGACACCTTAGAGTTGCCATGGAGATTAGAAACATAACTAGTACAGATGATGTACATTGCATGCTATGTGAAATACATCTTAGTTTCTAGTTGTGAAAATATAATAATTCTTTAGTTTTCCAAAAACAACTATACTTTACCCAAGATTTCTGCTTTTTTTCTGGGCAGAGCTAGTGGTTTCTCATACCAAGATAATATTACATTGACGGCCTGATAGACCGATAAACTGGCGGTCTCAATGCCATTGTACATGTTCATTGGGCTGAAACGTAATGATAACCCTTTGTGTTTACCTTAAAAGATTTAAAGAATAACCAGTGAGGTACAAGTGATTACAGGAAATATGCATGAGTCGAAAATGATGTTCACAGTAGCAAGCCTTGGCGAATAATAATAGTGAGTGGTTTTGTACCCCATTGTAAATGACCTGGTAGTATGACATCTTGAACATGGTTCAAAGTTATGACATCACAAGCCTAGATATAAAGGTCATAAGTTGTGAAACAGAGTATCAAGTTTAAAAGTAATATATCTGCAACGAAATCTAAAAACTCAAGCCCATAAAATCGTATTTAGCACGAATAACAGATAAATGCGTTGTAAAAGTATATACTTACCATTATTATGAAGTACCATTTTCTCAATCTCTTGAAAGGTTAAGTGGATGGCTCGCTCTCGCTTATTAAATACCATATCATCACCATTAATACAATGGTTGCACACCAAATGGCGTGTGTGTTTTATGTACATACCCAATTGTCTTGATTTTACCATCAGACATCTACCATCACTGACGTAAATGGGGGCACTTCCCATCGTCTCCTGTAGTCCCATGGCCAGACATTGAAGTTTGGTTGAACATCCCACAGGTTCCTGGTTGTTTGTCCCGGGTTTTACAAAAGCATTTCTCTTCAACAAACACTGTAATATTGAACTAAATAAAACACACACTGGCTGGTACTGCATGGTTTCTATGTAAACCAATCTCACTTAGAAGATGTTTCTGTGTGGACAAGAGTCACAGGATATTCGTTCTATGGTGGTTAAGGTCACTGAGAAAGTAAATCTATGTTAATTAAAGTCACGGATAAATTGTTCTGATGTTGAAGAAAGTTCCTGTGTTGATTAAAATCACAGATAAGTTGTTTTGTTGTTTACTAATGTCACAGATAAATTGTTCTGGTGTTGAGTAAAGTCACGGACAAATTGTTCCTGTGTTGATTAAAGTCACGGAGAATTGTTCAGTTGTTAACTAGAGTCATAGCGATGTGTTCCTGTGTTGATTAAAGTCTCGGATAAATTGTTCCTGTGTTGATTTAAGTCACGGATAAAATGTTCATGTGTTGAATAAAGTCATGGATAAATTGTGCCTGTGTTGATTTATGTCATGGAAAAATTTTTCCAATGTTAATTAAAGTCATAGAGATGTGTTCCTGTTTTGATTAAAGTCACAGAGGAATGTTACGGTGTTGACTAATGTCACCGTTAAATTGTTCCTGTGTTGATTAAAGTCATGGATAGTTGTTCCTGTGTTGATTAAAGTCACGGATAAATTGTTCAAGTGTTGATGAAAGTCACTGATAAACTGTTCCTGTGTTGAAAAATTATATATTCTGATATGGTAGATATTGTAGATCAAATCGTTTCTGTGTAAACTGATATGATAGATCAAATCTTCGTATGATGATTTATGTCATTGAGAAGTTATATCAATGTCACAGAGAAATTGTTTCTCTTTGGACGAGTGTCTCTGTGAAATTGAACCTGTTTCGGATTTATCCACGGTATTATGTTATCGTATAGTTTAATAGAATAGAATATGGCAAACAATCTATATAGTGGTTTCTTAGTATCCTTATCTTTAAAATAACACTATCAAAACAGAAAGTATTGTCGCCCACAACAGAGTCGTTATGAACAGATATTAAAAACCTTATCTTCGGCTTCTCGTAAAACAATATGGTTTGACTCCTTCATAATTAACTTGTGATACGGGGCTACAAATGTCAGAACCTAAATATACTACTTGTATTTCTGCCACGTTATATGAATATCAATTAGGAACCAACACAATTCATCTATCTCTTTTTCGAATTTAGTTTGTAATTGAGTACTGGTGACATGATAGGGTTTGACAATTCAAAAACAGCTGTGATTTTCTCTTCATTCGAAATATAAAATTCGAGTGTACTATTTACTTTTTGTATTTCCTTTATTTGAAATAGTCAGTACACTGCCGTCAGTAACGATATGCTACAGTGACGGCATGATAAATCATTTTATGACGTCACAGATGACAGAATAGAATAACTATTTCAAAGATAATGCTAAGCAGATGGAATATGCACAAAAGGAATTATGACAAATATGAATCATACGCACCTGCTGAATTGTTTATTTACGAAGTGGCATTATAATTTTTAAGATATCTCCATTCCAATTTCGGGACATGTTCTCTGAACAGAGGTTGCGGAACTCAAATCTTCCCGAGTGACCTCTGTTTTAAGTTGCTGATATCACTCCTAGCTGTAAACAAATCTCAATTAATCTGTCTACGTTTAAGTGTTAATAAAACTTCTTTCTCATAGGACAACGTCTTCTTTGTTGTTGACTTCGAGGTATCAATATCTAGTTTTTATCCACCAGAAGCTGGAATTTGTATGAAAATGTCACGACCTCAGTTTAATGAATACCTACGATGTATTTCAAACCCAATCATCGGATCAGCGCAATATCTACCTTGACACTTTGCTTTTTGTATTTCCTTTATTTGAAAAAGTCAGAACACTGCCTTCAGTAACGATATGATACAGTGCCAACATTAGTAAAAGGATTCGCTCATATTTGTTTGTAGTTGTTTGTATTTATAACACTTCATTATTTTTATTTGAAGAGGGGATGGGTTCGAACCCTCTGGTGAATGCTCTGATATTTTACCGTGATCGTCGACAAAATCCATCATCTTGGTTTGTTGGCATTAAATGAGATGAAAACATGCTCTGGTGTACCTAATTATACAACTTTTTAATAACAAAAGCTACACACTGATAGAACATTCACATAGTAACACATTACGTGGCTTAAACTAAAAAGCAGTTTGCTGTTTTACCACTCGAAGCTTCAGTTCTCAATGCTTTCAACAAGTGTGTGTTTGTCTTTATCGAATAGTGAAATATAAACTTTCAGTAATCAAAATATTACATTTATTGATATATTTCTGTATCTTTCTATTTCATTGTAATGTAACCATGTATTAAAGGTACTGTTGCAGGTTTTTTGCATGTGATTTTTTCGCAAATTTGTCATTTATGTTTTAAATTTATACAACATATTTTAACATTAGAGGGTAAAACATCTCATTGCACATCCGATAAGCTGTGTACATATAAAACGATATTGTAGAAAATTGTGGGAAGTACAAAGCGACAATTTGTGGAAATCGTTAGTGTGAGAGGTAGATGTGTAGGTCATATGCGATTTTGAGATTTCAGACAGCAATATGGTTGACCATTACATCATTTTACCAGATTTGACCACTGCCCTTGAGTGTTTTCTCGGTATTTTACGTAGCATTAATGATGTTAATGACGTTAATGATATGATTTGTTGCTTCCTTGCTTGGTCCTCAACATAATGAGGATAGAACAGCGTATTCACTCAAGCTGAAAGGTCTGTCAGTACAATTAAGAGATTGATAGAATTATTTTCATTTTTTAAATACCGAATGATGTGAGAAGTAAAAATAGATTCTCGCTGAAGAAAGATATTTCACCTTCTAACATTTATTCAAAGAGTGCCACTTTCCTTAATAGTTTTGTGACGAAATGTTATCAACTAAATGAGATAACCTAAAAATATATTGCCTCATTTTATAGGTATTGAAACTATTTACAGTATTAAATGAGTCAGAACATCAAAATCATTAGGAAATGTCAGGAATAGAGATTGGACTGTAATCAACTCTTCATCAGGAAAATTCCTCCAATGATATAGCAAAAACCTAACACTGGTTATATGTATGTAAAGAATATAAACAGTGTTCGCCTCAATGTATTATCTTCGTTCATGAGTTGAGTGAAATAGTTACATCAGAATCAATAGTAATTATCAAAAGTTATTAAATACATTTATTTTTGTTATCTCTGCATAAGCAGCGCTGTTTCAAATATTCAATTTGATACCTTTGTCAACAATTTAAAACCAATAATAATCTATTTTAATCTATACCTAACATTCCAAAAGATCGCTATCGAATGTTTATTATTGCCTTTTCTCTGAATGAATCATGTTCCTCTTATCTCAAATATGTTTTTAAATATTCTTAATTATTATAATGGTATGCTGTATTTTGTTCATTCAATGATTCAAGCTGCTGATCCAGGCTGACAAGAAACAATATTTGATCCCGCCAAAGACCCTGTAATAATGAAATCAATTCTATAATTTTGCCAGATATGTTTACGAATTATGTTAAACCTAAGTGGATTTTAAAGGAAGTATGAATCCAAAAAGAGGCACGGTTCGAAGTACACAAATGCTATGAAATGGTGTTCTAACTGTTTCGTTACAAGACACATCTTCCCCGTTACAGTCATTCAGCTGTTTAAATAGGTACCTGGACAGAAATGTTTCCCAAAGGAAGCGCTGCCCTAAGTACATCAACGATGTGAGAAATGGTGTTGTGACTGCATTGTGATAACACCCCATCTTCCTTTAGAAAGGTAACAGCTGAAGCAAACACGGCTAATCAAAAGTTTCCTTTAAATGCTTTTTACATCTCTACTAACATATATTCATAAATATCATTTATGTCCATGACATAACATGGATATATAACAAATGCAATATAATCATTTATTATATACCCATGTCAACTTATAGTAATACAGGGGTGCAAATACGGTTTCCTTGGTCGATATCCGTATTGCACGGTGAATTCCCTATTGCACGGCTGACGGTTCTACTTTCTCTAAACTTCAGCACTTCTCGGAATTTTCCGTACTTTCACTGTTTTCCCAATTCAAACTCCGGATTTTATGTTTTAGTAACAGTGCTAGTATTTTTTCAGGCGATGAAAGTATCAGCTTGGATTTCGACCTAATATTAACAGCACAAGCAGGGACAAATTTACGCAAATTATCATTATCATTACTATGACTTGCGTTGCGAATTGCGTTAACATGCGAGCACACAGGCAGTCACCAAACACGTGAGGAAAGCTGAGAACAGTATGAGTAATTTAATTAGCAGCTTCTATGTCTTGGGAATCGGTTTATTTTAATCAGACTATAATCACAATCAAGCTGACAAAGCAGTTTTGATTTCTGAAACTAAGCAGTTATTTCAAAGTCTGTATCTAACTAGAAGAGCGTTTGCGGGACACGGCAAAAGCAGAGTAGCTCCGAAACTTTGGGTCTCGCCTTTCCCTGTTCCGCCTTCTCCTCAGCATAAATAAATGGGAATTTTTTTTGGACAATTTTTTTTTTCATTATTCAAGTTATTCTAACAAGTTGAATCATCACTGGGGTCACTTTTCACAACTTTCTTCTTAAAACCTATTTCTGATTTCAAAATTGGATCAAAATATTAACATGGCCTTAACCAATATATCATGACCTTGAACTTTGAACTTCAAGGTCACACCATTAATGATTACTTTTCATTGTGTATAACAATCATGCAATGACTCAAAGTGTTCATTTTCAACATAAGGAATGTTTGCGACTGCATGCTTAAGGTGTGACCTCGCTGTGACCTTGACCTTGCACAGATTTTTGCGAAAACCTTTTCAAATCTCAGTCTTTCTCCATAGTTGATATATACCAAGGGTCCGATAGCACAGAAGATAGCACAGAAGTTGTCGAAGTTATTGTGTTAACACGTACTTTTGTAGTGGTTTCAGAACTCATGACCTTGACCTTTGACCTTGAAAGTGAGCATGTCAAAATATGTCCCCAGGTTTACAAGAAAGAATATATATATATATATATATATATATATATATATATATATATGAGGTGTTGATACCTTCATGGAAAGAAGTTATTTGATGATTTCAGAATTGATGACCATGACACTATCTATTGACCTTGAACTTTTAAATTCAAGGTCACACAATAAGTGATCACTTTTCATTTTGTATAACACTCATGTAATGATTAAAAGTGTAAATAGCTGAAATAAGACATTTTCGCAAAAGCATGCTTAAGTCGTGCCCTCGCTGCGACCTTGACCTTAGACGGATGTCAGCGAAAACCTTTTCAAATCTTGGCCTTTCTCCATAGTTGATATACACCAAATTAGAGCCTGATAGCACAAATATTTGTCAAGTTATCGTGTTTACAAATATTTTTTTTAGCGATTTCAGAACTTGTGACCATGACCTTTGACCTTGAATATGAACATGTAAAAAAAAATCCACAGGGGCACAAGTAAGAAGTTATGTATATGAGTTCTCAAAACCATCTAGGAAAAAAGGCGGCGGCGGCGACGACGGAAACTCCGCAAAAAATGATAGCAGCTCCGACTACTAACTAACCCTGGGTAGTAACCAATCAGGATTATCCATCTTGAGCAAAGAAAGCGCTCAATTTGTAAAAGAGTTTACGTTGGAATAATGATTTAACTAAACCATGTTGTAAATCATTGGTAGTGGAATGAAAAACTATGAAAACTTATCAATTTCAACAGATATTTATTAAGACTTGAAAACAATAAACTCTACAACATATTTGAAATGTACGTCACAGTGTTCATCAGTTAAAATAAAAAACCTCTTCGATTTTAATATCAACTCGGAATACGTATAAACACCCTGCTTCACCAGTGAATCTGTATCTGCAAGGCCACAATAGTCACCAAAAGATGACGTCTCCCAAGGGTCCAATATAATTTGTAAAACACATGTTTTGGAGATAGGTATGGTGTTAATACACATTAAACATTTCAAGAAGAAATGGTCAAGGGTCAACTTTGGAGTTCCCCTGCACAAATGAACCTTTTCCTGAACAACGTCAAAATCCACCAATACCTATCAATTAACCAAGGCCAAATCGAACTTAATCGAAATAACATAAACTTTTCCGAAATCTAAAAATATCAAAAGGCACCATTTCAGTTAATGGGTAATACTAATAGTTTCAAAAATATATCATGAACGGTTTTGGAGTTCTGCTTCCGAAAAGAAAGGACCGACACACGGACGAACAGACAGGGTGACGACTATAACCCAATGTATTACATAACGTGCAATTACAATACCTTCATTCCCTTCGTTTTGCAGCAGGCCGGTTCTCATCGCAAAATAGCATAGCACGTGTTTTTTTCAGCCAATGAAATGTCGCAATTTGAACGTCCATGCATGCTCGTCAA
The DNA here is from genome assembly GCA_936450465.1 of Gibbula magus. Taxonomy (NCBI): domain Eukaryota; kingdom Metazoa; phylum Mollusca; class Gastropoda; order Trochida; family Trochidae; genus Gibbula; species Gibbula magus. The sequence continues at coordinate 10,539,539 of OW388302.1, forward strand.
TCCTTTCGCCCAGGCATTATCTCTATTGCTCGAACGGAAGTTCTGTCATTAGCTGGTTTGTAGCCAAACACGTTCGTCCATGTGTCCCTTGTACTTTTTCGGGCCGACTCCCATGCGGGATTCGAACCCACACCCTCAGAGTAAGGCAACTATCTCGGCCCGAAAAAGTACAGGAAGTTGTACTATTGCAGGTAGTGTTATCCCAAATATAACCATGTTATATTTCCTCACTATCTAAATGGCAAATATTTCTAATTATATTCTATGTTTATGCCAGTTCATTATGTCCCCCTCTCATTTGTCTTTATAGTGACATCACCTATACTGTTATTGCTTAAATCCAGTGCTCAAGGTATATCCTTAATTCAATCTGATTCAAAACTGGCTTTTATTTCAGCATCAAATCATTTAGAATTTTGAATATTGTGTTTGCTACAATTGTGGAGTTGATAGGTTATTTATTCAAGTTGAATTATACAGAAAACATCAATGGTGCTTAATGATAGTATTGTTTAGAGGTTTGGAGCATTTGAGGAAGGGGGAGACATCTGTTTTTACGGGTAAAAACACTTTCTAGTTTATACTTGTGGCAAGTTAGCATGAGTGGATTGACTGGTACCAGATCATTAGTTTGAGACAAATCTGTGCGCTATTGATTGGTTGGGGATTTGGAGCTTTGTTGATTTTGCCAATTTTATATATTTAGTATACTGTGTGATTAATTCAAAACGTATTACGTATGTAATATGTACAATTCGTTTTGTGCAAACTATTTAATGGAATACTATGGCATTTAAAAGAACAATGTTAAAATCATACTGTGTGATATGTATATGTCAGACCTTAAAACTCTATTAACATAATGCTATAGTCTCTAAGATATGTATTCTATACTCAAAGTATTAAATCTACTCGATGGAACCCTATTGTACTAACTGATACGCTTAACTGCTTCAGTACCTCTGAATAAAATGCACAGTGAGGGTGATTTTTTTTTATAAAACACACAAAATAAGACCGTAGATTAGGATTGGCTATTTAAAGTTCGCATAACAGCATCAGTTTGTATATATCACCATCATTAGTTTCGTGAAGAGACCGTCAAAGTTTCTGATAAAATTGACATATCACAAAACTACTAGTAGTTGTCTTCGTCTGATAACCATGGGAAGTTGTGGCCAGGTCGAGTTCCATGCTGTATCAATGGTAGAGCCGAGGTCATGGGTCAGATGACGAGACTCTCTCACTGAGTTTGAACTAGAGTCTTGCAACACCCGGACTGATCGATTACGTTGTTTGTCGCCTGGGCAGAGTTCAGTAATAAGGGAGTTTAGCTGTGTGGTTCTATTATGGATAGGCTTGTGGTATCCCCGTTTACAACGCTGAATTATCATACTGCATGTGATGGACTTTCTTATTAATATCGCAGTAATATTTATAATATATGATAAAAGTCCATTTTGAAAACGTCATCAATGCATGCTCAATATTATTATCTGGAAGAAAATTTACTTTCTGCACTGCTACTAAGCCCTCAGCTCGCCCAGGTTCAGGTATCCATTACAACAACTGGTCGGACTGAGTGCATTGTGGATAAAATGGCCAGTGCATAGTTTAAGGCCCAGGTCACAATTGGTTGGTGTCTCCTCTTAAATTCGAACCTGGGACTTTGACGTGAGACGCCAGCACGCTATCCACTACACCACTGTGCTCCATTTGAAATATGCTTGGCATATGTTCTGCACCTATCAATACATGTTCTACGAAAACCTATTGCCACATGTATTATGTAGTAAACGGTTAGTTATGTTTTTATTATAGTATCTGGTGATCATGAACAAATACAGATGTTAAATCACATTAAGATGTGATGATGACACATATTATTGATGCTTCTTTTACCCATGATTCCATCATTTAAATCAAAACTTCTAAAGCCAAGGTTTTATATTCCAAGAGTCAATTTCAACCTTCAAGATGCATATCATCTGGATACTGATAAATCTTGAGATGTCCCCCTACGGTCCAGCCCTCTTCTGCAGAACGGGTGATTTTCAAGTTATATATATCTAAAGAAATATCAACTTTAGTGGCACTTCGACCAAATTTGCCTAGTTGGAATGGCAGATCTATTGAAAACAGTTCTTCATTTTGTGGTGATCCTTTTTCACTAACTATCCAAGCGTTGTCAATCCCATTAATAGTAACATCTTTCCTCAGCCAGGTTAAATCCAAGTAACATATCACTCCATTGTTGTGGAGTTGATCTCGGAGAAAGTTTATTGTTGTAAAAAGCGATTCTGTCTTGGCGTCATCAGAATACTCTGCATCAGTTCCTTTCCAGCGTGCTACTATCAACCTCTGCACATTTGGATTTTCCTTCGTCCTCTTAATTTTGAGGTCATATTTGAAACGTCCTGTACTTTTAGCTTTTATCACTTGTACGCTAAAATCTCTTTCTTTCTCTCGTTCTATCGTGAACTCTCTCTCAGTGTCAGCGATTGTTTGAACCTCCATTGTCATCACGTTATGATCAAATGCTGGATTCGGCTTTTCATATCCATTAAAAAGGGAAAAAGCATTGTCAAAGTCATCAGTTATGACCCACATCATTATGGATTTTGACTGTGATCTTGTCTTCAAATTTGTAGATATTTCACCACAGACATCGTCTACCTTACTTGAATCCAAATTGAAATCTCCTCCTATCATGAGGGGCAAGTTTCCCCATTCAACCTTGATCTTCAACAGAAACCTCAAAAGTGAACGAAGGTGGGATTTCTTCTTTTCATCAGACCCTATATTGTTAGGCCCGTGCCAGCAGGCACACAGCAGTTCAAACTCGTGAGAATCTTTGCCTTTGATCTTGCACAGACAGAGTCGAGGCAGGTCGAAAACTATTGGCTCACTGCTCTCCTTAGCCAACTGATCATACGTTCTTCTCACAGAGGTGTCGAGGTCGAGACGCTGACAGTCTATGACACTGTCATCGGAGATAAAACCAGAGTCTTCATTTCCCCGAAAACAATATTTTTCTGGTATATCAAAATCTTTGAACGCACCTTCATGCAATCCATATTTCCAAGTGAACTCTTGTACAAAGGCGAGGGACGGGTCATTAGGAGAAGCAAGAATTTGTTTAATAGCTGTTTTTCGCTCATGTGCATTACTCTTTTTATTTTGTCCTGTATTCATGTTCATAAACGTGAGACCCGAGGATGCCATTTTCGTAGACTACCAGCACCAACGATTGTATTCAATCTGGGAAAAAATGAAAAATATTTACAATGAACGTAATAAACTAAATCTTTGAATTTGGAAACAAAATATTCATCCATCCCGAAACCATAGTTTATATCATTGCTGAATGATTTCAAAGTACTCCCGGAAATGCTTGTTCGACCTGTAATCTAAAGTATCATATATCAAGATAAACTTGATACAGACATGTCCCACATTTTCTGAAAGATGAAATAACTTCTCTGATAACAAAATATTGACGTGTCTTGCGCAACACTAGCACATGCATCACGTGCCATCTAAACTGTTATTCATTGAAAGGCCTATCATGAAAAATTACGTTCAATATCTAAAAGGTGAAATGGTCTAAATATTGTGTTCAACATTGAGGCTATACTGGACACTCTGTCACTATTTTTTAAATTTTGATTAGAGTTTGAGAAAGTATTCGTTAATTTGAAAATACTGTCACTTTGTTAGGTTGAATAAATGTTGTGTGAAACTTGTGTGAATTTAGGTTGGTGGTTTTTCGACCATTTATTCTTATTCTAAATGCCCTTCACACACTTTATTCTTATTATAAATGCCCTTCACACACGTTATACTTATTCTAAATGCCCTTCACACACTTTATACTTATTCTAAATGCCCTTCACACACTTTATTCTTATTCTAAATGCCCTTCACACACTTTATACTTATTCTAAATGCCCTTCACACACTTTATTCTTATTCTAAATGCCCTTCACACACGTTATTCTTATTCTAAATGCCCTTCACACACTTTATTCTTATTCTAAATGCCTTTCACACACTTTGTTCTTATTTTAAAAGCCCTTCACACACTTTATTCTTATTCTAGAACCCCTTCACACACTTTATTCTTATTCTTAAAGTCATTCACTCACTTTATTCTTATTCTAAATGCCCTTCACACACTTTATTCTTATTCTAAAAGCCCTTCACACACTTTATGCTTATTCTAAAAAAAATCACACGCTTTATTCTTATTCTAGAACCCCTTCACACACTTTATTCTTATTCTTAAAGTCATTCACTCACTTTATTCACCTATAAATTAAATAAATTTGAATAAATTAAAACATTATTAAAACTATTACCTTTCGCAATATGCATTTCCCTTTTATATTTTACATACTACTGCTTGTATGTATTTGCTGTTTTTAATTCAGTCTATGTTAAATATTATTCTTTGGGTCAAATCGCAACGATGTTATTCATGACAAAGGCATCAACAGCTGGTTAAAATAATATGAGTACAATATGAACAATGCTGAATTATTCAAACTCCTTCAATGAAGTATGGGAACGCCTGATTATTGTGTATGTTCAGAGATGAAATGAAGTCTTCAGACGTCAAACTATAACTGAACAAAATGGAGCAATGGATCCAACAAAAAAAACTAACTGAAAAAGAAAGTACACAAAGGTTGGTGACAGCCATATTAGTGCCTAAAAGGTGTTTATGAGATGATACAGCTACAAATCGAAAGTTTGTCCACCTATATGTCCATCTCTGTGTAACTATCTTGTAAATTGACGTTCATTTCCCATGATCTCAGTAAAGTCTGATGTTAATTCTTATATCTTCAAACATATATAATTCAATAATTATTTCTAGAAGAAAGTATATGCTCTTAATTCATTCGCCAAGGGTCTCTGTTGATTTTAAACTTCATCTAAGATACAAAATCAAGATTTCAAGACGTGATAGATGGAAGTTTAAGTGAATGAATTTATTGTTACATGTCTAAATATTATCCGTTTAAGCCCATCATGTCCTTTCACATTTTACTCATTAGTCCTGAAATGTCTGACATGGCATTGCATGACGTCTGGCGTCTATTCGAAATCTATATCGAGAATACTACACGAGGTCTCATTAGATACGAGTAATACGAAACGAGTGTCCTCCTGTGTCTGATCAGGGGAACAACCCTACAAAACCAAAACTGGTTTCAATAACCAAGTGCATAATAATTGACGTAAACTGGCTTTAACACCTATTTGAATCTCCTATTGCGTATACCTTCGAAGATAGAATGTAGAGATTTAGTTGAATAAATCAAAAGTGACTGTAAAAATGACCATAAGGTTTATGAAAATGAACTGTATTTGTTATGTTATGTTTTGCAGGGTGTTTATTTCAGTAGAAACAATCAAATTAATAATTTTATTATAGTTAACTCGCTCGTCTTGCAGTCGGCCAAGCTGAAGAGTCAAGGCTGTTAATGGCGTGGAGGCTAGGGACAGCAGACGCTGTTTTTTGGTGGGTTTTTTATGAATGTGAGGTGTGTCTGGATTTTCATACAACTCTTGAACTTTAAAGAGCCATCAAGGATGCTAGTGTTTCAATTTAAAAAAATATTTGTGGAAAATATACATATAACGTCAATTATTAAAGAAAGCAACATCTACAACATGACATGTGATAAATAATTTCGATCAAGATCATGTAATGAAATTTGCTTTCAAAGAGAAGTGCCCTTTCGAGTAACGTGCTCTAAGGGTATCTGACGTCATATAAACAGAATTCCCTTCATTGTATAAAACGTACCACACAGTTTCCGAAGCATGAAGGCTCGTCTTTAGCGCAAGTCGCCATGGAACCCAGGAGCATGTGGAAGTTAGGCTAGCCTTGTCACACATTACTGAATGTGACGATTGTTTGATAAACAATGCTTCTAAATGTCCCGAGAACATACACATTATTGTTATATATATATAGTCTGTTTAATGTAATTTTTATTGAGCTAAGACCAGCAAATTATGACAAATGTTTTCTCTTTGGTTATAAACTTATAAACCCAGTAAGGCAAAATATTTACTCCAGTATATGTAGAAAATACATAACTAAATGAAATGGTTAATAAATAACCGCCAAATATTCTATATTTCGATTATTATTTCCATAAAATAGCTTCGGACACACCAAACAATAGTATCATAAAGTTCAAGTCAGTCATAAAATACATTCCCAAACATGCTATGTATATTAAAAGACCTAATTTAGCATCAAAACTTATAAGAAATATTGTTGTAACTGTTCACAAACAGTATAATAATGTTTTAGTATAATACATTTTTTTTTCGAAGTTTATTAATAACGTATTTATACAACATCATTTGAATCAGATGCTCTCGCAGAGCATGATCGTTTACCATGCTAAAGCAACTGCATTGATTATGTCTATATTTACACCAGGTTAAGAATAACACGATAATGTAAAATCATTCGTGGCAAGCTTGAATAACAACGGAGAGAGGATATATGTTTGTAGCAATCCATGATTCGCTGCAAACCAGGAAGTTATAAATCCATTCATTCGCCAACAACACTGAACTATACAGTGACAGTTGACCTTCTTTCAATGGCACTTAGAAGTTGGTTAGATGAAAGAGAACGAGTTCTAGGGATATACAACATCTTTTTTTGCAGGAGTACGACGTTTCTGTGTAGGTTCTAACACCGTTATCAAGCAAATGATACTGGGCATACTGACAAGATGAACACATATACATAAATGGAGAACACGTGTGTACAATTGAATAGGTCGATGTGTTAAGGGATACGATAAGTTTACACAGGCGATGAGGTTGATGTACACAGTAATTGGATGTTGTTAAAGTACACAATGCATACATGAAGCCAGATGGTAGAATGAGTGATAATATACGAAAGGTATATATACGTAATTAGCTTGATGTACATGGTAATTAGCTCTCAAACGTGGATGGACAGAGTGAGCTATAACTCATTGGATTTAATAAGATGGTGATGAGCTGGAGGGAGATAATATTCTTTGGCAGGATTCATAACAGGATTAAGTTGGAGTTTCATTGATTCCACAAATTTAGTGGATGGTTGACCTGATAGCAATTTATCTCCTACACCGCTTGTTTAAACTCTTTCCCGTGACTATATAGCCATAGACGTTTCTAAAAATCCATACAAATTAAAACGTAATTAATGCTGAGTTTTTATGTAGGAATATTCACTTGGTCAAAATTTGATCTATATTTTCTGAAGTTATTCATTAAGTAATATCAAGTTCAAAACACCACACTATAACTTATACATCATTGATTCTAAATTGATGCGATGGTATGTAAAGGGGTATCCCCGGCTTTAATCAAAGAATGTAAGTAAATATCGGGTTCACCAAACAAATTGTAGAATTATATGCAAAAGAGATTGAACCGTTTGTTCCTGTGCACCCATTCTTGAGATCGAAAGATGCTTAGTGTCGCGATGGCCGGAGCCAAGTTTTTATATCATCAAACCTTTTTAAATGCATCTGTCCGTCAATAAAGTTTTCGTTTTTTCATCTTCTCCTTAAGATCTACTGGCTCTGTATAGCTGAAATCGCGTGTGTATCATCCTAGGCAAATCGGGATATACATTGTAGATTTGGTATTCTGGTGCCCCTAATAAGGACAACTGCCTAAAATTATTTTCCATCTTGTTTATTTGCGCACTAAAATAAATGTTCCAGAAGGATTAAATCTTACAGAATCGTAAATTAGCTGATGATGATGTGCACAAGGAAGTTAAGATATTTTGTTATACCTTCGCAGGTGGTTTTTATCTTGATAGGTTTAGTTTTCAACATTAGACTCTGTTTAGGTGAAATCCTGTAAAACTACAGAGTCAGTGGTTACTTTTTGGTAGGTGATTATTGTCGTGTTTAGTGTTATACGTTAATGAAACGTTAAAACCAATGCAGTGTGTTCCACCCTCCCCTTATACAAACAATTAATGCTTATTTATTTCGATTGAGACTATCATATTCAAGAAAATTCATTAAAAATGTTTTATTAACAAATGAAACAGTTGTTTTTTCCAAAAGTTTTTTTTTAATGGTGGAATTGTTAAACAAATTGCCTTTATTGACTTGTTAGTTTGTATTTAAGTTAAATCAACAAAATCCTCCTACATCAAAGTTTGTCTAACCCTATTGGCCTAAAGCAATATATTATTTAGTATTCCTAAGTGAGCTAAGTATTCCTAAGACATGACATACCTTGTAAATTGGAAACAACACTCCTAGTAGGTTGATCTTCACAAATGTTTGACTTTCGCTTTTGGTGTTCATTCCTAATGATAAAGCCTTGTGCATGTAAAACTATTATATCTATGAGAGGCGTAGCTGTTCCAATTGAGCTATTTCGTGAATTTCTAAGAAATGTTTTGTTAGGTAAGTCATTGCAATTCTATTATTTGTCAGTTCAATGTAGCCATATGTATTTTGTATTTGAGAATGTAGTGTTTTCTATGATAATTAACCTTAAACAGAAAGTATTGATTATCATAAAGGGTTTAGGGTTATAAAGCTACACAACGGAAAACCTTAAAACATACTCTACAATCAATACTGTCTGTATTAGGTTATATATACAGTTTTCTGTTGGCAATATATGATGACTTTAGACAACTTGTAACAAGTAGTAGCAGTGTTAGATCAAGCAATATCCACAAGCGATATCTATATTGTAGATTTGGCTACAATCATATCGTTATAATCCTATTACATTATCAGTTAATGACATCACAAGGCTTTGAGAACACTACTGACAATGCTATGAAGTCATAATGCTGATGACGTCACAATGATATGACCTCATTGATATCACTGCGGAAGAAGCTAAATGGCAGCTTCAGATATGGTGTTTTTGCTTATAATTGTTGAAGAATGATGTTGAATGATAAATAAAATCTCACCCTCGTGTCTTCTGATATCAAATACATCAACACTTGTTGATTAGATAAAACATATCCTCAGAAAGCCTCGGATATTTGTAACTTTAATCAATCTCTATTTATTACAAATATAAAGTCAATGACATTCTGCCTTCCGTTTTAATTCAGGTGATACTCGATAGAACCTCCATTTTGGTTTACATGTCATCTGAAACACGTACCTGTTACATATATAAAAAATAATATATTTAAAAATAATGTAGTTCAATGATTTTGTAATTGCAAGTTCAATACAATATTAAAAAAGGTTCACCCAAGGCGTCCATTCTTTCAAAAGATGAATTCAAACCCTTGAGCATCTCCTCTAGATTCACTCAGCGTAGCTGGGAATTTAGCCATGTTTCTATGTATATATGTCTCAGAGAACGAGGCCATACTCTATAGCATCGTGTAGACTATGGACTCTTCCATAGTGCATTCTATTAATTAGATTTTACATGCTTGCAAATTACATAATACGTTTCACAATAGGGTAGTTATAAAGTAATTTAATTGCAGATTTAATTGAAGTGCATGTTTTATTCGGTCCTTCCGTTAATCATAATCAGAGAACGAGGTCGTACTCGATAGTATTCTCTGCAGACAGGGAGATTGTGATTAAGTCTATGCATAATTCTGATATCGCCTACGCACTGGGAGATGATTCAATGTCACCCTGCATGATTCTTTACTGAACTATATTAGCTTAATGGAGACTTTAATTTGGAGCATAGTCCGTGCCGACATATACTGTTGATCATCACATGGCGCTGTCCCTGTTGACAAATGTCTGTCATGTGGATTTGTCAAACAACCGACCATCCGACAGGGTCTCTATCGATAAATGTAGGATGTGCTTTAAATATATTGTAAACAAATTGTAAAGCATCACTTTTGCTTTCCTTCCTTATCTAAATAGCATTGAACTGAAACCAGATGATATAATTATCTTCACAGAAAGTAAGATTATATTATAAAGGACTGTTTTAAAAATGATAAAAACTATTTAGCCTTTCTTAGGGAGAGGGCAACAATTGTATAAAATAGAAAACAATTGGTATCTTAAACATGGCATCCAGCGTTAACTATTTCTACAGTTTTGGCTTGGTGTAACATTGTATCCCTAACATTGAAGAGAAGTAGGATACCGTTGCTTCTACCCCTGCTTGTTCAGAATTGATCAAAGTGCAACCTCAACCCAGTGGCGTTTTGAAACTTTGAACGTGTATTCAATATCATAATTAAAGATCCCAGCATAATGGCAGTATGGCGATGATTCAATCACAAAATTGGGGAACATTTCTCTGCTTTTCCTTTCCATGACTCCAAATTACATCCCCCTGTTTACAGAAAAGGCAACTTTTCCATTCAACAGAAACTTCAACAGTGAATGACATGAGATTTCTTCATTTCATCATTTCTTTTGGGTATATTCATACTCATGTTTCAATATTCGCTTTCGCTCGTGAATAAATCACAACATTTAAAAATATCTCATTGGAATAGTTTCGATATTCAACACTCACGAGTTATGTAATCTCTATTTATACACCAAGCTTCAGTCAGCACTCGTATATCATAAAAAAATATCATGCATCTTGGAGTCCAGGTTCGTGAGAAATTCCCCTTTAAAGTTGGTTCATTTTCAAAAACCTCACACTTTGAAAGGTCATTGTGAAGAATTATAAGGAGCTCCCTCCAAAAAAAAACAAAAAGCTCTAAGGTGCAAATAACTTCGGAGTGTTGTTTCCGCAAAGGTACAATGGGTCATAAAATTTTCAAAAGTTAAAGAATCCAAGATCACCACGTGCCTCACGACTTCATCATAGTTTACTTTTTTGATTGCAAGGTCATTGCAGATCTTTTGGAAAAAGTCTCTCGGTACATTTTGAAGTTTTTTTCCTATGTTTAAAATCGAAATTTGGATTCAAACTTGAACTTTCATGGTTGGGCCGATTCTACCAAACGCTTCTATTGCTTCATATCAAGGGCTGGAAAGTTTATTTAAAGTAGCTGCAAATGTTTTTGATGTAGATTGGCCACTCACAAACAAAATAATTAAACAATTTCTTGATTTGGTAGCCTCTATTGTAGTCAACATTTTTCACAAATAATTTAATTACACCTGTATAAACGAATTACTATCAGGTGAATTTTCATCTACATTTCTCAACTATCTTATTTTAGATTTGTTTAAAAGAAAAAAGAACGTGTTTTTATTTAAAAAAAACTATTATTGAACAGTGTGTGTCAAGTGTTTGACCTATAGCAATAAATCACTAAGGGTGACCCGCAAATGATTTACAAATAATTGGCTTTACAAGGACTGAATAGTTGAAAATCATTAGGTGGACACAACAATTTACTTACCCCACATCAGATAATTACTAAGCTCATTTTTGTGGTAAAAAATAACTATTATTAAATTATCAAATGAATTATAGTTTCTTATTTCTTATCAAATGTCACTTGACAATACAAAACAATAACAGGAAATAACCTACCTTGTAAAGTGGATTCAACACTCTTAGTAGACTTGTCTTCACTGATTTGACTTTCGCTGTGCAGTTGAACTATGGACGGCGTTCACATCGGCTATTCTGTGAATTATATTTTATGTTTCTAAGAAATGTTTTGTAAAGGTTAGTCATTGCAATTCTCGTTACGCTTTTGAATTTATTTACTCAACTGGTTGCTCCTCCTGACTAAAGTTATAAATAAGACAACTTTCATATGTAGCCTTTTTCATGTCTTGTATTTGAATGTTACCCACTCCTTGGATTTGTTATTATATTCTACACACATATAGTCTACCATCTATTGAAAAGTCACATAGTGTTGTTGAAAAAGTTTTGTCATACAGTCGGTTACACTATCACAGTAGTATTTGTCAGTGCAATGTAGCCATATAAAATGTGCAATTTAGAATGTCATGCTCTCTGCTATGTTTTATTCTGCGATAAAGCACAACAACGAGTCTTTTATTTCTTATATGAGATGCCCCTTAACAATTACTGGCTTGTATATAAAAACCGTGGAGAAATTGTGTTGCCTGTATATTTTAAAAAAAAAATATATTAATGATCCCGTCGTAGAACACATTCACCAGCAACTGAACAATCAGAGTGACGTAAAATATGATGTCATCTGCTAAGTGATGCTCTAACTGATGTCCAAAATCACGAGCATGTTTTATTGTCTCATAAAGCACGCTGTCGGTCCCATTGATCGACTGTGTTTTATTGTCGTGGGTATCTTATATTAAGGCTTTAAGTTGTATCATGACTGGCTGAACATAATTGTCAATCATGTTTCTATGTCTGTCTATGTAAGGTTGTCTTAGAGTACGAGGCCATATTATATAGCTTCTGAAGATCATATAATTTCAAGTCTACAGGTGTCTTATATTACCTATATTCTACATACTTGCAGATTGCCGTCTTTCACAATAATGTATTATTCCATTTTATTTAATTGCCAATTAACTACAGTGTATGTTTTATTCGGTCCTTCCGGGAGTCATAATCAGAGAACGAGGTCGCACTCGATAGAACCCTCTGCACACAGGGAGACTGTGATTAAGTCTATGCATAATTCTCCTGGTGATATCGCCTACATACAGGGAGACTGTGATTAAGTCTATGCATAATTCTCCTGATGATATCGCCTACACACAGGGAGACTGTGATTACGTCTATGCATAATTCTCCTGATGATATCGCCTACACACAGTGAGACTGTGATTAAGTCTATGCATAATTCTCCTGATGATATCGACTACACACGGTGAGACTGTGATTAAGTCTATGCATAATTCTCCTGATGATATCGCCTACACACAGGGAGACTGTGATTAAGTCTATGCATAATTCTCCTGATGATATCGCCTACACACGGTGAGACTGTGATTAAGTCTAAGCATAATTCTCCTGATGCTATCGCCTACACACGGTGAGACTGTGATTAAGTCTATGCATAATTCTCCTGATGATTTGACTTCAACTGAGCAGTACACATGACCACATGATTGAAACTGAGTAACCGACAAAGCCATTTGACTTCAACTGAGCAATACACAGGACCACGTGATTGAAACTGAGTAACCGACAAGGCCATTTGACTTCAACTGAGCAATACACAGGACCACGTGATTTATTCTGAGTAACCGACAATGCCATTGGACTTCAACTGAGCAATACACAGGACCACGTGATTTAAACTGAGTAACCGACAAGGCCATTTGACTTCAACTGAGCAATACACAGGACCACGTGATTTAAACTGAGTAACCGACAAGGCCATTTGACTTCAACTGAGCAATACACAGGACCGCGTGATTTAAACTGAGTAACCGACAAGGCCATTTGACTTCAACTGAGCAATACACAGGACCACGTGATTTAAACTGAGTAACCGACAAGGCCATTTGACTTCAACTTAGCAATACACAGGACCACGTTATTTAAACTGAGTAACCGACAAGGCCATTTGACTTCAACTAAGCAAGACACAGGACCACGTTATTTAAACTTAGTAACCGACAAGGCCATTTGACTTCAACTGAGCATTACAAAGGACCATTTGATTTAAACTGAGTAACCGACAAGGCCATTTGACTTCAACTGAGCAATACCCAGGACCACGTGATTTAAACTGAGTAACCGACAAGGCCATTTAACTTCAACTGAGCAATACACAGGACAACATGATTTAAACAGAGTAACCGACAAGGCCATTTGACTTCAACTGAGCAATACACAGGACCACGTGATTTAAACTGAGTAACCAACAAGGCCATTTGACTTCAACTGAGCAATACACAGGACCACGTGATTTAAACTGAGTAACCGACAAGGCCATTTGACTTCAACTGAGCAATACACAGGACCACGTGATTTAAACTGAGTAACTGACAAGGCCATTTGACTTCAACTGAGCAATACACAAGACCACATTATTTAAACTGAGTAACCGACAAGGCCATTTGACTTCAACTAAGCAATACACAGGACCACGTTATTTAAACTTAGTAACCGACAAGGCCATTTGACTTCAACTGAGCAATACAAAGGACCACGTGATTTAAACTGAGTAACCGACAAGGCCATTTGACTTCAACTAAGCAATACACAGGACCATGTTATTTCAACATAGTAACCGACAAGGCCATTTGACTTCAACTAAGCAATACACAAGACCACGTTATTTAAACTGAGTAACCGACAAGGCCATTTGACTTCAACTGAGCAATACAAAGGACCACGTGATTTAAACTGAGTAACCGACAAGGCCATTTGACTTCAACTAAGCAATACACAGGACCATGTTATTCTAACATAGTAACCGACAAGGCCATTTGACTTCAACTGAGCAATACCCAGGACCACGTGATTTAAACTGAGTAACCGACAAGGCCATTTAACTTCAACTGAGCAATACACAGGACAACATGATTTAAACAGAGTAACCGACAAGTCCATTTGACTTCAACTGAGCAATACACAGGACCACGTGATTTAAACTGAGTAACCAACAAGGCCATTTGACTTCAACTGATCAATACACAGGACCACGTGATTTAAACTGAGTAACCGACAAGGCCATTTGATTACAATTGAGCAATATACAGGACCACGTGATTTCAACTGAGTAACCGACAAGGCCATTTCACTTCAACTGAGCAATACCCAGAACCACGTGATTTAAACTGAGTAACCGACAAGGCCATTTGACTTCAACTGAGCAATACAGAGGACCACGTGATTTAAATTGAGTAACCGATAAGGCCATTTGACTTTAACTAATAATTAAGCAGGACCATGTGATTTAATCTGAGTAATCGACAAGGCCATTTGACTTCAACTGAGCAATACACAGGACCAGGTAATTGAAACTGAGTAACCGACAAGGCCATTTGACTTCAACTGAGCAATACACAGGACCACGTGATTTAATCTGAGTAACCGACAAGGCCATTTGACTTCAACTGAGCAATACACAGGACCACGTAATTTAAACTGAGTAACCAACAAGGCCATTTGACATCAACTAAGCAATACACAGGACCACGTTATTTAAACTTAGTAACCCACAAGGCCATTTGACTTCAACTGAGCAATACACAGGACCATGTGATTTAATCTGAGTAACCGACGAGGCCATTTGACTTCAACTGAGCAATACAAAGGACCACATGATTTAAACTGAGTAACCAACAAGGCCATTTGACTTCAACTAAGCAATACACAAGACCACGTTATTTAAACATAGTAACCGACGAGGCCATTTGACATCAACTAAGCAATACACAGGACCACGTTATTTAAACTTAGTAACCCACAAGGCCATTTGACTTCAACTGAGCAATACACAGGACCATGTGATTTAAACTGAGTAACCCACAAGGCCATTTGACTTCAACTGAGCAATACACAGGACCACGTGATTTAATCTGAGTAAATGACAAGGCCATTTCATTGCAATTGAGCAATATACAGGACCACGTGATTTAAACTGAGTAACCGACAAGGCCATTTGACTTCAACTGAGCAATACCCATGACCACGTGATTTAAACTGAGTAACCGACAAGGCCATTTGACTACAACTTTGCAATACACAGGACCACGTGATTGAAACTGAGTAACAGAAAAGGCCATTTGACTTCAACTGAGCAATACATAAGACCACGTGATTTAAACTGAGTAACCGACAAGGCCTTTTGACTTCAACTGAGAATTACAGAGGACCATGTGATTTAATCTGAGTAACCGACAACGCCATTTGACTTCAACTGACCAATACAAAGGACCACGTGATTTAAACTGAGTAACCGACAGGGCCATTTGACTTCAACTAAGCAATACAGATGACCATGTTATTTAAACGTAGTAACCGACAAGGCCATTTTGACTTCAATTGAGCAATACACATGACCATGTGATTTAAACTGAGTAACTGACAAGGCCATTTGACTTCAACTGAGCAATACCCATGACCACGTGATTTAAACTGAGTAACCGACAAGGCCATTTGACTACAACTTTGCAATACACAGGACCACGTGATTGAAACTGAGTAACAGAAAAGGCCATTTGACTTCAACTGAGCAATACATAAGACCACGTGATTTAAACTGAGTAACCGACAAGGCCATTTGACTTCAACTGAGAATTACAGAGGACCATGTGATTTAATCTGAGTAACCGACAAGGCCATTTGACTTCAACTGACCAATACAAAGGACCACGTGATTTAAACTGAGTAACCGACATTGCCATTTGACTTCAACTAAGCAATACAGATGACCATGTTATTTAAACGTAGTAACCGACAAGGCCATTTTGACTTCAATTGAGCAATACACATGACCATGTGATTTAAACTGAGTAACTGACAAGGCCATTTGACTTCAACTGAGCAATACACAAGACCATGTGATTTAAACTGAGTAACCGATAGGGCCATTTGACTTCAACTGAGCAATACACAGGACCACGTAATTTAAACTGAGTAACCAACAAGGCCATTTGACATCAACTAAGCAATACACAGGACCACGTTATTTAAACTTAGTAACCCACAAGGCCATTTGACTTCAACTGAGCAATACACAGGACCATGTGATTTAATCTGAGTAACCGACGAGGCCATTTGACTTCAACTGAGCAATACAAAGGACCACATGATTTAAACTGAGTAACCAACAAGGCCATTTGACTTCAACTAAGCAATACACAAGACCACGTTATTTAAACATAGTAACCGACAAGGCCATTTGACATCAACTAAGCAATACACAGGACCACGTTATTTAAACTTAGTAACCCACAAGGCCATTTGACTTCAACTGAGCAATACACAGGACCATGTGATTTAAACTGAGTAACCCACAAGGCCATTTGACTTCAACTGAGCAATACACAGGACCACGTGATTTAATCTGAGTAAATGACAAGGCCATTTCATTGCAATTGAGCAATATACAGGACCACGTGATTTAAACTGAGTAACCGACAAGGCCATTTGACTTCAACTGAGCAATACCCATGACCACGTGATTTAAACTGAGTAACAGACAAGGCCATTTGACTACAACTTTGCAATACACAGGACCACGTGATTGAAACTGAGTAACAGAAAAGGCCATTTGACTTCAACTGAGCAATACATAAGACCACGTGATTTAAACTGAGTAACCGACAAGGCCATTTGACTTCAACTGAGAATTACAGAGGACCATGTGATTTAATCTGAGTAACCGACAACGCCATTTGACTTCAACTGACCAATACAAAGGACCACGTGATTTAAACTGAGTAACCGACAGGGCCATTTGACTTCAACTAAGCAATACAGATGACCATGTTATTTAAACGTAGTAACCGACAAGGCCATTTTGACTTCAATTGAGCAATACACATGACCATGTGATTTAAACTGAGTAACTGACAAGGCCATTTGACTTCAACTGAGCAATACCCATGACCACGTGATTTAAACTGAGTAACCGACAAGGCCATTTGACTACAACTTTGCAATACACAGGACCACGTGATTGAAACTGAGTAACAGAAAAGGCCATTTGACTTCAACTGAGCAATACATAAGACCACGTGATTTAAACTGAGTAACCGACAAGGCCATTTGACTTCAACTGAGAATTACAGAGGACCATGTGATTTAATCTGAGTAACCGACAAGGCCATTTGACTTCAACTGACCAATACAAAGGACCACGTGATTTAAACTGAGTAACCGACATTGCCATTTGACTTCAACTAAGCAATACAGATGACCATGTAATTTAAACGTAGTAACCGACAAGGCCATTTGACTTCAACTGAGCAATACACAGGACCATGTGATTTAAACTGAGTAACCCACAAGGCCATTTGACTTCAACTGAGCAATACACAGGACCATGTGATTTAAACTGAGTAACCCACAAGGCCATTTGACTTCAACTGAGCAATACACAGGACCATGTGATTTAAACTGAGTAACCCACAAGGCCATTTGACTTCAACTGAGCAATACACAGGACCACGTGATTTAATCTGTGAAAATGACAAGGCCATTTCATTGCAATTGAGCAATATACAGGACCACGTGATTTAAACTGAGTAACCGACAAGGCCATTTGACTTCAACTGAGCAATACCCATGACCACGTGATTTAAACTGAGTAACCGACAAGGCCATTTGACTACAACTTTGCAATACACAGGACCACGTGATTGAAACTGAGTAACAGAAAAGGCCATTTGACTTCAACTGATCAATACATAAGACCACGTGATTTAAACTGAGTAACCGACAAGGCCATTTGACTTCAACTGAGAATTACAGAGGACCATGTGATTTAATCTGAGTAACCGACAACGCCATTTGACTTCAACTGACCAATACAAAGGACCACGTGATTTAAACTGAGTAACCGACAAGGCCATTTGACTTCAACTGACCAATACAAAGGACCACGTGATTTAAACTGAGTAACCGACATTGCCATTTGACTTCAACTAAGCAATACAGATGACCATGTTATTTAAACGTAGTAACCGACAAGGCCATTTTGACTTCAATTGAGCAATACACATGACCATGTGATTTAAACTGAGTAACTGACAAGGCCATTTGACTTCAACTGAGCAATACCCATGACCACGTGATTTAAACTGAGTAACCGACAAGGCCATTTGACTACAACTTTGCAATACACAGGACCACGTGATTGAAACTGAGTAACAGAAAAGGCCATTTGACTTCAACTGAGCAATACATAAGACCACGTGATTTAAACTGAGTAACCGACAAGGCCATTTGACTTCAACTGAGAATTACAGAGGACCATGTGATTTAATCTGAGTAACCGACAAGGCCATTTGACTTCAACTGACCAATACAAAGGACCACGTGATTTAAACTGAGTAACCGACATTGCCAGTTGACTTCAACTGA
This sequence comes from Gibbula magus, assembly GCA_936450465.1. NCBI lineage: Eukaryota > Metazoa > Mollusca > Gastropoda > Trochida > Trochidae > Gibbula > Gibbula magus. The sequence continues at coordinate 10,558,502 of OW388302.1, forward strand.
GCAATACAGATGACCATGTTATTTAAACGTAGTAACCGACAAGGCCATTTTGACTTCAATTGAGCAATACACATGACCATGTGATTTAAACTGAGTAACTGACAAGGCCATTTGACTTCAACTGAGCAATACACAAGACCATGTGATTTAAACTGAGTAACCGACAGGGCCATTTGACTTCAACTAAGCAATACAGATGACCATGTAATTTAAACGTAGTAACCGACAAGGCCATTTGACTTCAACTGAGCAATACACAGGACCATGTGATTTAAACTGAGTAACCCACAAGGCCATTTGACTTCAACTGAGCAATACACAGGACCACGTCATTTAATCTGAGTAAATGACAAGGCCATTTCATTGCAATTGAGCAATATACAGGACCACGTGATTTAAACTGAGTAACCGACAAGGCCATTTGACTTCAACTGAGCAATACCCATGACCACGTGATTTAAACTGAGTAACCGACAAGGCCATTTGCCTACAACTTTGCAATACACAGGACCACGTGATTGAAACTGAGTAACAGAAAAGGCCATTTGACTTCAACTGAGCAATACATAAGACCACGTGATTTAAACTGAGTAACCGACAAGGCCATTTGACTTCAACTGAGAATTACAGAGGACCATGTGATTTAATCTGAGTAACCGACAAGGCCATTTGACTTCAACTGACCAATACAAAGGACCACGTGATTTAAACTGAGTAACCGACAGGGCCATTTGACTTCAACTAAGCAATACAGATGACCATGTTATTTAAACGTAGTAACCGACAAGGCCATTTTGACTTCAATTGAGCAATACACATGACCATGTGATTTAAACTGAGTAACTGACAAGGCCATTTGACTTCAACTGAGCAATACACAAGACCATGTGATTTAAACCGAGTAACCGACAAGGCCATTTGACTTCAACTGAGCAATAAATTGAACCACGTGATTTAAACTGAGTAATCGACAAGGCCATTTGAATTCAACTGAGCAATACATTGAACCACGTGATTTAAACTGAGTAATCGACAAGGCCATTTGAATTCAACTGAGCAATACACAGGACCATGGGATATAAACTGAGTAACCGACAAGGCCATTTGACTTCAACTGAGCAATACACAGGACCACGTGATTTAAACTTAGTAACCAACAAGGCCATTTGACTTCAACTGAGCAATACACAGGACCACGTGATTTAAACTGAGTAACCGACAAGGCCATTTGACTTCAACTGAGCAATACACAGGACCACGTGATATAAACTGAGTAACTGACAAGGCCATTTGACTTCAACTGAGCAATACCCAGGACCACGTGATTTAAACTGAGTAACCGACAAGGCCATTTCACTTCAACTGAGCAATACATAGGGCCACGTGATTTAAACTGAGTAACCAACAAGGCCATTTGACTTCAACTGAGGAATACACAGGACCACGTGATTTAAATTGAGTAACCGACAAGGCCATTTGACTTTAACTGATAATTACGCAGGACCATGTGATTTAATCTGAGTAATCGAAAAGGCCATTTGACTTCAACTGAGCAATACATAGGGCCACGTGATTTAAACTGAGTAACCGACAAGGCCATTTTGACTTCAATTGAGCAATACACATGACCATGTGATTTAAACTGAGTAACCGACAAGGCCATTTGACTTCAACAGAGCAATACACAAGACCATGTGATTTAAACTGAGTAACCGACAAGGCCATTTGACTTCAACTGAGCAATACACAGGACCACGTGATTTTTTCTGAGTAACCGACAATGCCAGTTGACTTCAACTGAGCAATACACAGGACCACGTGATTTAAACTGAGTAACCGACAAGGCCATTTGACTTCAACTGAGCAATACACAGGACCACCTGATTTAAACTAAGTAACCGACAAGGCCAGTTGACTTCAACTGAGCAATACACAGGACCACGTGATTTAAACTGAGTAACCGACAAGGCCATTTGACTTCAACTGAGCAATACACAGGACCACGTGATTTAAACTGAGTAACCGACAAGGCCATTTGACTTCAACTGAGCAATACACAGGACCACGTGATTTAAACTGAGTAACCGACAAGGCCATTTGACTTCAACTGAGCAATACACAGGACCACGTGATTTAAACTGAGTAACCGACAAGGCCATTTGACTTCAACTGAGCAATACACAAGACCACGTTATTTAAACTGAGTAACCGACAGGGCCATTTGACTTCAACTAAGCAATACACAGGACCACGTTATTTAAACTCAGTAACCGACAAGGCCATTTCACTTCAACTGAGCATTACAAAGGACCATTTGATTTAAACTGAGTAACCGACAAGGCCATTTGACTTCAACTGAGCAATACCTAGGACCACGTGATTTAAACTGAGTAACCGACAAGGCCATTTCACTTCAACTGAGCAATACACAGGACAACATGATTTAAACAGAGTAACCGACAAGGCCATTTGACTTAAACTGAGCAATACACAGGACCACGTGATTTAAACTGAGTAACCAACAAGGCCATTTGACTTCAACTGAGCAATACACAGGACCACGTGATATAATCTGAGTAACCGACAAGGCCATTTGACGTCAACTGAGCAATACACAGGACCACGTGATTTAAACTGAGTAACCGACAAGGCCATTTGACTTCAACTTAGCAATACACAAGACCACGTTATTTAAACTGAGTAACCGACAAGGCCATTTGACTTCATCTAAGCAATACACAGGACCACGTTATTTAAACTTAGTAACCGACAAGGCCATTTGACTTCAACTGAGCAATACACAGGACCATGTGATTTAAACTGAGTAACCGAAAAGGCCATTTGACTTCAACTGAGCAATACAAAGGACCACGTGATTTAAACTGAGTAACCGACAAGGCCATTTCACTTCAACTGAGCATTACAAAGGACCATTTGATTTAAACTGAGTAACCGACAAGGCCATTTGACTTCAACTGAGCAATACCTAGGACCACGTGATTTAAACTGAGTAACCGACAAGGCCATTTCACTTCAACTGAGCAATACACAGGACAACATGATTTAAACAGAGTAACCGACAAGGCCATTTGACTTAAACTGAGCAATACACAGGACCACGTGATTTAAACTGAGTAACCAACAAGGCCATTTGACTTCAACTGAGCAATACACAGGACCACGTGATTTAAACTGAGTAACCGACAAGGCCATTTGACTTCAACTAAGCAATACACAAGACCACGTTATTTAAACTAGGTAACCGACAAGGCCAGTTAACTTCAACTGAGCAATACACAGGACCACGTGATTTAAACTGAGTAACCGACAAGGCCATTTGACTTCAACTGAGCAATACACAGGACCACGTGATTTAAACTGAGTAACCGACAAGGCCATTTGACTTCAACTGAGCAATACACAGGACCACGTGATTTAAACTGAGTAACCGACAAGGCCATTTGACTTCAACTGAGCAATACATAAGACCACGTGATTTAAACTGAGTAACCGACAAGGCCATTTGACTTCAACTGAGAATTACAGAGGACCATGTGATTTAATCTGAGTAACCGACAAGGCCATTTGACTTCAACTGACCAATACAAAGGACCACGTGATTTAAACTGAGTAACCGACAGGGCCATTTGACTTCAACTAAGCAATACAGATGACCATGTTATTTAAACGTAGTAACCGACAAGGCCATTTTGACTTCAATTGAGCAAAACACATGACCATGTGATTTAAACTGAGTAACTGACAAAGCCATTTGACTTCAACTGAGCAATACACAAGACCATGTGATTTAAACCGAGTAACCGACAAGGCCATTTGACTTCAACTGAGCAATACATTGAACCACGTGATTTAAACTGAGTAATCGACAAGGCCATTTGAATTCAACTGAGCAATACATTGAACCACGTGATTTAAACTGAGTAATCGACAAGGCCATTTGAATTCAACTGAGCAATACACAGGACCATGGGATATAAACTGAGTAACCGACAAGGCCATTTGACTTCAACTGAGCAATACACAGGACCACGTGATTTAAACTTAGTAACCAACAAGGCCATTTGACTTCAACTGAGCAATACACAGGACCACGTGATTTAAACTGAGTAACCGACAAGGCCATTTGACTTCAACTGAGCAATACACAGGACCATGTGATTTAAACCGAGTAACCGACAAGGCCATTTGACTTCAACTGAGCAATACATTGAACCACGTGATTTAAACTGAGTAATCGACAAGGCCATTTGAATTCAACTGAGCAATACATTGAACCACGTGATTTAAACTGAGTAATCGACAAGGCCATTTGAATTCAACTGAGCAATACACAGGACCATGGGATATAAACTGAGTAACCGACAAGGCCATTTGACTTCAACTGAGCAATACACAGGACCACGTGATTTAAACTTAGTAACCAACAAGGCCATTTGACTTCAACTGAGCAATACACAGGACCACGTGATTTAAACTGAGTAACCGACAAGGCCATTTGACTTCAACTGAGCAATACCCAGGACCACGTGATTTAAACTGAGTAACCGACAAGGCCATTTCACTTCAACTGAGCAATACATAGGGCCACGTGATTTAAACTGAGTAACCAACAAGGCCATTTGACTTCAACTGAGGAATACACAGGACCACGTGATTTAAATTGAGTAACCGACAAGGCCATTTGACTTTAACAGATAATTACGCAGGACCATGTGATTTAATCTGAGTAATCGAAAAGGCCATTTGACTTCAACTGAGCAATACATAGGGCCACGTGATTTAAACTGAGTAACCGACAAGGCCATTTTGACTTCAATTGAGCAATACACATGACCATGTGATTTAAACTGAGTAACCGACAAGGCCATTTGACTTCAACAGAGCAATACACAAGACCATGTGATTTAAACTGAGTAACCGACAAGGCCATTTGACTTCAACTGAGCAATACACAGGACCACGTGATTTTTTCTGAGTAACCGACAATGCCAGTTGACTTCAACTGAGCAATACACAGGACCACGTGATTTAAACTGAGTAACCGACAAGGCCATTTGACTTCAACTGAGCAATACACAGGACCACCTGATTTAAACTAAGTAACCGACAAGGCCAGTTGACTTCAACTGAGCAATACACAGGACCACGTGATTTAAACTGAGTAACCGACAAGGCCATTTGACTTCAACTGAGCAATACACAGGACCACGTGATTTAAACTGAGTAACCGACAAGGCCATTTGACTTCAACTGAGCAATACACAGGACCACGTGATTTAAACTGAGTAACCGACAAGGCCATTTGACTTCAACTGAGCAATACACAGGACCACGTGATTTAAACTGAGTAACCGACAAGGCCATTTGACTTCAACTGAGCAATACACAAGACCACGTTATTTAAACTGAGTAACCGACAGGGCCATTTGACTTCAACTAAGCAATACACAGGACCACGTTATTTAAACTCAGTAACCGACAAGGCCATTTCACTTCAACTGAGCATTACAAAGGACCATTTGATTTAAACTGAGTAACCGACAAGGCCATTTGACTTCAACTGAGCAATACCTAGGACCACGTGATTTAAACTGAGTAACCGACAAGGCCATTTCACTTCAACTGAGCAATACACAGGACAACATGATTTAAACAGAGTAACCGACAAGGCCATTTGACTTAAACTGAGCAATACACAGGACCACGTGATTTAAACTGAGTAACCGACAAGGCCATTTGACTTCAACTTAGCAATACACAAGACCAAGTTATTTAAACTGAGTAACCGACAAGGCCATTTGACTTCATCTAAGTAATACACAGGACCACGTTATTTAAACTTAGTAACCGACAAGGCCATTTGACTTCAACTGAGCAATACACAGGACCATGTGATTTAAACTGAGTAACCGACAAGGCAATTTGACTTCAACTGAGCAATACAAAGGACCACGTGATTTAAACTGAGTAACCGACAAGGCCATTTCACTTCAACTGAGCATTACAAAGGACCATTTGATTTAAACTGAGTAACCGACAAGGCCATTTGACTTCAACTGAGCAATACCTAGGACCACGTGATTTAAACTGAGTAACCGACAAGGCCATTTCACTTCAACTGAGCAATACACAGGACAACATGATTTAAACAGAGTAACCGACAAGGCCATTTGACTTAAACTGAGCAATACACAGGACCACGTGATTTAAACTGAGTAACCAACAAGGCCATTTGACTTCAACTGAGCAATACACAGGACCACGTGATTTAAACTGAGTAACCGACAAGGCCATTTGACTTCAACTAAGCAATACACAAGACCACGTTATTTAAACTAAGTAACCGACAAGGCCAGTTAACTTCAACTGAGCAATACACAGGACCACGTGATTTAAACTGAGTAACCGACAAGGCCATTTGACTTCAACTGAGCAATACACAGGACCACGTGATTTAAACTGAGTAACCGACAAGGCCATTTGACTTCAACTGAGCAATACACAGGACCACGTGATTTAAACTGAGTAACCGACAAGGCCATTTGACTTCAACTGAGCAATACATAAGACCACGTGATTTAAACTGAGTAACCGACAAGGCCATTTGACTTCAACTGAGAATAACAGAGGACCATGTGATTTAATCTGAGTAACCGACAAGGCCATTTGACTTCAACTGACCAATACAAAGGACCACGTGATTTAAACTGAGTAACCGACAGGGCCATTTGACTTCAACTAAGCAATACAGATGACCATGTTATTTAAACGTAGTAACCGACAAGGCCATTTTGACTTCAATTGAGCAATACACATGACCATGTGATTTAAACTGAGTAACTGACAAAGCCATTTGACTTCAACTGAGCAATACACAAGACCATGTGATTTAAACCGAGTAACCGACAAGGCCATTTGACTTCAACTGAGCAATACATTGAACCACGTGATTTAAACTGAGTAATCGACAAGGCCATTTGAATTCAACTGAGCAATACATTGAACCACGTGATTTAAACTGAGTAATCGACAAGGCCATTTGAATTCAACTGAGCAATACACAGGACCATGGGATATAAACTGAGTAACCGACAAGGCCATTTGACTTCAACTGAGCAATACACAGGACCACGTGATTTAAACTTAGTAACCAACAAGGCCATTTGACTTCAACTGAGCAATACACAGGACCACGTGATTTAAACTGAGTAACCGACAAGGCCATTTGACTTCAACTGAGCAATACACAGGACCACGTGATATAAACTGAGTAACTGACAAGGCCATTTGACTTCAACTGAGCAATATACAGAACCACGTGATTTAAACTGAGTAACCGACAAGGCCCTTTGACTTCAACTGAGCAATACCCAGGACCACGTGATTTAAACTGAGTAACCGACAAGGCCATTTCACTTCAACTGAGCAATACATAGGGCCACATGATTTAAACTGAGTAACCAACAAGGCCATTTGACTTCAACTGAGGAATACACAGGACCACGTGATTTAAATTGAGTAACCGACAAGGCCATTTGACTTTAACTGATAATTACGCAGGACCATGTGATTTAATCTGAGTAATCGAAAAGGCCATTTGACTTCAACTGAGCAATACATAGGGCCACGTGATTTAAACTGAGTAACCGACAAGGCCATTTTGACTTCAATTGAGCAATACACAGGACCACGTGATTTAAACTGAGTAACCGACAAGGCCATTTGACTTCAACTGAGCAATACACAGGACCACCTGATTTAAACTAAGTAACCGACAAGGCCAGTTGACTTCAACTGAGCAATACACAGGACCACGTGATTTAAACTGAGTAACCGACAAGGCCATTTGACTTCAACTGAGCAATACACAGGACCACGTGATTTAAACTGAGTAACCGACAAGGCCATTTGACTTCAACTGAGCAATACACAGGACCACGTGATTTAAACTGAGTAACCGACAAGGCCATTTGACTTCAACTGAGCAATACACAGGACCACGTGATTTAAACTGAGTAACCGACAAGGCCATTTGACTTCAACTGAGCAATACACAAGACCACGTTATTTAAACTGAGTAACCGACAAGGCCATTTGACTTCAACTAAGCAATACACAGGACCACGTTATTTAAACTCAGTAACCGACAAGGCCATTTCACTTCAACTGAGCATTACAAAGGACCATTTGATTTAAACTGAGTAACCGACAAGGCCATTTGACTTCAACTGAGCAATACCTAGGACCACGTGATTTAAACTGAGTAACCGACAAGGCCATTTCACTTCAACTGAGCAATACACAGGAAAACATGATTTAAACAGAGTAACCGACAAGGCCATTTGACTTAAACTGAGCAATACACAGGACCACGTGATTTAAACTGAGTAACCAACAAGGCCATTTGACTTCAACTGAGCAATACACAGGACCACGTGATATAATCTGAGTAACCGACAAGGCCATTTGACTTCAACTGAGCAATACACAGGACCACGTGATTTAAACTGAGTAACCGACAAGGCCATTTGACTTCAACTTAGCAATACACAAGACCACGTTATTTAAACTGAGTAACCGACAAGGCCATTTGACTTCATCTAAGCAATACACAGGACCACGTTATTTAAACTTAGTAACCGACAAGGCCATTTGACTTCAACTGAGCAATACACAGGACCATGTGATTTAAACTGAGTAACCGACAAGGCAATTTGACTTCAACTGAGCAATACAAAGGACCACGTGATTTAAACTGAGTAACCGACAAGGCCATTTCACTTCAACTGAGCATTACAAAGGACCATTTGATTTAAACTGAGTAACCGACAAGGCCATTTGACTTCAACTGAGCAATACCTAGGACCACGTGATTTAAACTGAGTAACCGACAAGGCCATTTCACTTCAACTGAGCAATACACAGGACAACATGATTTAAACAGAGTAACCGACAAGGCCATTTGACTTAAACTGAGCAATACACAGGACCACGTGATTTAAACTGAGTAACCAACAAGGCCATTTGACTTCAACTGAGCAATACACAGGACCACGTGATTTAAACTGAGTAACCGACAAGGCCATTTGACTTCAACTAAGCAATACACAAGACCACGTTATTTAAACTAAGTAACCGACAAGGCCAGTTGACTTCAACTGAGCAATACACAGGACCACGTGATTTAAACTGAGTAACCGACAAGGCCATTTGATTTCAACTGAGCAATACACAGGACCACGTGATTTAAACTGAGTAACCGACAAGGCCATTTGACTTCAACTGAGCAATACACAGGACCACGTGATTTAAACTGAGTAACCGACAAGGCCATTTGACTTCAACTGAGCAATACACAGGACCACGTGATTTAAACTGAGTAACCGACAAGGCCATTTGACTTCAACTTAGCAATACACAAGACCACGTTATTTAAACTCAGTAACCGACAAGGCCATTTGACTTCAACTAAGCAATACACAGGACCACGTTATTTAAACTCAGTAACCGACAAGGCCATTTCACTTCAACTGAGCATTACAAAGGACCATTTGATTTAAACTGAGTAACCGACAAGGCCATTTCACTTCAACTGAGCAATACACAGGACAACATGATTTAAACAGAGTAACCGACAAGGCCATTTGACTTAAACTGAGCAATACACAGGACCACGTGATTTAAACTGAGTAACCAACAAGGCCATTTGACTTCAACTGAGCAATACACAGGACCACGTGATTTAAACTGAGTAACCGACAAGGCCATTTGACTTCAACTGAGCAATACACAGGACCACGTGATTTAAACTGAGTAACCGACAAGGCCATTTGACTTCAACTTAGCAATACACAAGACCACGTTATTTAAACTGAGTAACCGACAAGGCCATTTGACTTCAACTAAGCAATACACAGGACCACGTTATTTAAAATTAGTAACCGACAAGGCCATTTGACTTCAACTGAGCAATACACAGGACCATGTGATTTAAACTGAGTAACCGACAAGGCCATTTGACTTCAACTGAGCAATACAAAGGACCACGTGATTTAAACTGAGTAACCGACAAGGCCATTTGACTTCAACTAAGCAATACACAGGACCATGTTATTTCAACATAGTAACCGACAAGGCCATTTGACTTCAACTAAGCAACACACAAGACCACGTTATTTAAACTTAGTAACCGACAAGGCCATTTGACTTCAACTGAGCAATACACATGACCACGTGATTTAAACTGAGTAGCCGCCAAGGCCATTTGATTACAATTGAGCAATATACAGGACCACGTGATTTAAACTGAGTAACCGACAAGGCCATTTCACTTCAACTGAGCAATACCCAGAACCACGTGATTTAAACTGAGTAACCGACAAGGCCATTTCACTTCAACTGAGCAATACAGAGGACCACGTGATTTAAATTGAGTAACCGATAAGGCGATTTGACTTTAACTAATAATTAAGCAGGACCATGTGATTTAATCTGAGTAATCGACAAGGCCATTTGACTTCAACTGAGCAATACACAGGAGAACGTAATTTAAACTGAGTAACCGACAAGGCCATTTGACTTCAACTGTGAATTACACAGGACCATGTGATTTAATCTGAGTAACCGACAAGGCCATTTGACTTCAACTGAGCAATACACAGGACCAGGTAATTGAAACTGAGTAAACGACAAGGACATTTGACTTCAACTGAGCAATACACAGGACCACGTGATTTAAACTGAGTAACCGACAAGGCCATTTGACTTCAACTGAGCAATACACAGGACCACGTGATTTAAACTGAGTAACCGACAAGGCCATTTGACTTCAACTTAGCAATACACAAGACCACGTTATTTAAACTGAGTAACCGACAAGGCCATTTGACTTCAACTAAGCAATACACAGGACCACGTTATTTAAACTTAGTAACCGACAAGGCCATTTGACTTCAACTGAGCAATACACAGGACCATGTGATTTAAACTGAGTAACCGACAAGGCCATTTGACTTCAACTGAGCAATACAAAGGACCACGTGATTTAAACTGAGTAACCGACAAGGCCATTTGACTTCAACTAAGCAATACACAGGACCATGTTATTTCAACATAGTAACCGACAAGGCCATTTGACTTCAACTAAGCAATACACAAGACCACGTTATTTAAACTTAGTAACCGACAAGGCCATTTGACTTCAACTGAGCAATACACATGACCACGTGATTTAAACTGAGTAGCCGCCAAGGCCATTTGATTACAATTGAGCAATATACAGGACCACGTGATTTAAACTGAGTAACCGACAAGGCCATTTCACTTCAACTGAGCAATACCCAGAACCACGTGATTTAAACTGAGTAACCGACAAGGCCATTTCACTTCAACTGAGCAATACAGAGGACCACGTGATTTAAATTGAGTAACCGATAAGGCGATTTGACTTTAACTAATAATTAAGCAGGACCATGTGATTTAATCTGAGTAATCGACAAGGCCATTTGACTTCAACTGAGCAATACACAGGAGAACGTAATTTAAACTGAGTAACCGACAAGGCCATTTGACTTCAACTGTGAATTACACAGGACCATGTGATTTAATCTGAGTAACCGACAAGGCCATTTGACTTCAACTGAGCAATACACAGGACCAGGTAATTGAAACTGAGTAAACGACAAGGACATTTGACTTCAACTGAGCAGTACACAGGACCACGTAATTTAAACTGAGTAACCGACAAGGCCATTTGACTTCAACTGAGAATTACACAGGACCATGTGATTTAATCTGAGTAACCGACAAGGCCATTTGACTTCAACTAAGCAATACACAAGACCACGTTATTTAAACATAGTAACCGACAAGGCCATTTGACATCAACTAAGCAATACACAGGACCACGTTATTTAAACTTAGTAACCCACAAGGCCATTTGAATTCAACTGAGCAATACACAGGACCATGTGATTTAAACTGAGTAACCCACAAGGCCATTTGACTTCAACTGAGCAATACACAGGACCACGTAATTTAATCTGAGTAAATGACAAGGCCATTTCATTGCAATTGAGCAATATACAGGACCACGTGATTTAAACTGAGTAACCGACAAGGCCATTTGACTTCAACTGAGCAATACCCAAGACCACGTGATTTAAACTGAGTAACCGACAAGGCCATTTCACTTCAACTGAGGAATACAGATCCACGTGATTTAAATTGAGTAACCAAGAAGGCCATTTGACTTTAACTGAGGAATACAGATCCACGTGATTTAAATTGAGTACCCACAAGGCCATTTGACTTTAACTGATAATTACGCAGGACCATGTGATTTAATCTGAGTAATCGACAAGGCCATTTGACTACAACTTTGCAATACACAGGACCACGTGATTGAAACTGAGTAACCGAAAAGGCCATTTGACTTCAACTGAGCAATACACAAGACCACGTGATTTAAACTGAGTAACCGACAAGGCCATTTGACTTCAACTGAGAATTACACAGGACCATGTGATTTAATCTGAGTAATCGACAAGGCCATTTGACTTCAACTGACCAATACAAAGGACCACGTGATTTAAACTGAGTAACCGACAGGGCCATTTGACTTCAACTAAGCAATACAGATGACCATGTTATTTAAACGTAGTAACCGACAAGGCCATTTTGACTTCAATTGAGCAATACACATGACCATGTGATTTAAACCGAGTAACTGACAAGGCCATTTGACTTCAACTGAGCAATACACAAGACCATGTGATTTAAACCGAGTAACCGACAAGGCCATTTGACTTCAACTGAGCAATACATTGAACCACGTGATTTAAACTGAGTAATCGACAAGGCCATTTGAATTCAACTGAGCAATACATTGAACCACGTGATTTAAACTGAGTAATCGACAAGGCCATTTGAATTCAACTGAGCAATACACAGGACCATGGGATGTAAACTGAGTAACCGACAAGGCCCTTTGACTTCAACTGAGCAATACCCAGGACCACGTGATTTAAACTGAGTAACCGACAAGGCCATTTCAATTCAACTGAGCAATACATAGGGCCACGTGATTTAAACTGAGTAACCAACAAGGCCATTTGACTTCAACTGAGGAATACACAGGACCACGTGATTTAAATTGAGTAACCGACAAGGCCATTTGACTTTAACTGATAATTACGCAGGACCATGTGATTTAATCTGAGTAATCGAAAAGGCCATTTGACTTCAACTGAGCAATACATAGGGCCACGTGATTTAAACTGAGTAACCGACAAGGCCATTTTGACTTCAATTGAGCAATACACATGACCATGTGATTTAAACTGAGTAACCGACAAGGCCATTTGACTTCAACTGAGCAATACACAAGACCATGTGATTTAAACCGAGTAACCGACAAGGCCATTTGACTTCAACTGAGCAATACATTGAACCACGTGATTTAAACTGAGTAATCGACAAGGCAATTTGAATTCAACTGAGCAATACATTGAACCACGTGATTTAAACTGAGTAATCGACAAGGCCATTTGAATTCAACTGAGCAATACACAGGACCATGTGATATAAACTGAGTAACCGACAAGGCCATTTGACTTCAACTGAGCAATACACAGGACCATGTGATTTAAACTTAGTAACCAACAAGGCCATTTGACTTCAATTGAGCAATACACAGGACCATGTAATTTAAACTGAGTAACCGACAAGGCCATTTGATTACAATTGAGCAATATACAGGACCACGTGATTTAAACTGAGTAACCGACAAGGCCATTTGACTTCAACTGAGCAATACCCAGAACCACGTGATTTAAACTGAGTAACCGACAAGGCCATTTCACTTCAACTGAGCAATACAGAGGACCACGTGATTTAAATTGAGTAACCGATAAGGCCATTTGACTTTAACTAATAATTAAGCAGGACCATGTGATTTAATCTGAGTAATCGACAAGGCCATTTGACTTCAACTGAGCAATACACAGGACCAGGTAATTGAAACTGAGTAAACGACAAGGCCATTTGACTTCAACTGAGCAATACACAGGACCACGTGATTTAATCTGAGTAACCGACAAGGCCATTTGACTTCAACTGAGCAATACACAGGACAACGTAATTTAAACTGAGTAACCGACAAGGCCATTTGACTTCAACTGAGCAATACACAGGACCACGTGATTTAAACTGAGTAACCGACAAGGCCATTTGACTTCAACTTAGCAATACACAAGACCACGTTATTTAAACTGAGTAACCGACAAGGCCATTTGACTTCAACTAAGCAATACACAGGACCACGTTATTTAAACTTAGTAACCGACAAGGCCATTTGACTTCAACTAAGCAATACACAGGACCATGTGATTTAAACTGAGTAACCGACAAGGCCATTTGACTTCAACTGAGCAATACAAAGGACCACGTGATTTAAACTGAGTAACCGACAAGGCCATTTGACTTCAACTGAGCAATACAAAGGACCACGTGATTTAAACTGAGTAACCGACAAGGCCATTTCACTTCAACTGAGCAATACACAGGACCACGTAATTTAAACTGAGTAACCGACAAGGCCATTTGACTTCAACTGAGCAATACCTAGGACCACGTGATTTAAACTGAGTAACCGACAAGGCTATTTAACTTCAACTGAGCAATACACAGGACAACATGATTTAAACAGAGTAACCGACAAGGCCATTTGACTTAAACTGAGCAATACACAGGACCACGTGATTTAAACTGAGTAACCAACAAGGCCATTTGACTTCAACTGAGCAATACACAGGACCACGTGATTTAAACTGAGTAACTGACAAGGCCATTTGACTTCAACTGAGCAATACACAGGACCACGTGATTTAAACTGAGTAACCGACAAGGCCATTTGACTTCAACTTAGCAATACACAAGACCACGTTATTTAAACTGAGTAACCGACAAGGCCATTTGACTTCAACTAAGCAATACACAGGACCACGTTATTTAAACTTAGTAACCGACAAGGCCATTTGACTTCAACTGAGCAATACACAGGACCATGTGATTTAAACTGAGTAACCGACAAGGCCATTTGACTTCAACTGAGCAAAACAAAGGACCACGTGATTTAAACTGAGTAACCGACAAGGCCATTTGACTTTAACTAAGCAATACACAGGACCATGTTATTTCAACATAGTAACCGACAAGGCCATTTGACTTCAACTAAGCAATACACAAGACCACGTTATTTAAACTTAGTAACCGACAAGGCTGTAATATACAAGCCTAATCATCTTTCTTTCGTAATTGACATCAGGCTACGACATATATTCCATTGTCAGTAATAAGACAGTGTCTTTTATCGAATTTATGCATAGTTGGTATATCACATTATATTCTAGACCTATTAGACACTTGTTTACACTTAAATACATCGCCAGTTACCTTGTAAAACATGTTTTTATCAATACTACTATCGGCGATGATTTTTCACTATGGGGGCAGCCATTTTGGAATTGTGATGATGACGTCACGACTTTATGTGTACTGCGTTCGTTGACAAATGTAAATCTTTTATAAACTTGTTATTATCAACGGCAAATTACATTTCATTATTAATATTTTGCTTCATGACGTTTCTCCATTTCATAATAATAAATTAATATGGGAGTTTGTATAATGTAAACAAACTACGTCACATCGATTGTTTCATGATTACGTCAGTGTTTGACAGTTGTAATAGACTAAGATTTTGCCGTTAGTAAGTAGTTGGAAGTTGGACAGCCGAAGTAGAAGACGTTTTTTGATTGCTGCTGTTTTCAATCATCTGTATTTATCTTGAGTGATCAAGATTTATCTCTACCGGTTTACAGAGAACGATGTAAGTATATTCTCACTGATTCAGTGAAGCGTTCATAAAATATTCCCTCAGAGAAGCTGTTGTACATGATTTACTTGCTTTTTCTAAATGTACTTGTAATGAATGCTATTGGAAATTATTGATTGCTATATGCTAATGTAATAAATTCTTGTTTATTGCTTCAACTACTGTTTGTTAAATTATTCGCTAGATATAGTAAACTGTAATTTTATAGGGTAATTGTTGAGAGAGATCCAAAATCCTTAACATGCTACCAGGTCAGCTCCAATTACCCCGGTAAACCGTTACAGTTTAATGGTGGCAGCGGTGGGATCCATGTGTGGATCAAATATATTTTCTAGTAAATAATTTTAGTAGGATAACAATTTTGAAATATTTATTAAAATTAAAATTTGCCATTTCATAGAAAATGGAGTTTCAAAGTCCAAATAACTTTGAGCAAAGATCTGTGGAAGGTCCGGCTGGTAATTTGCGTTCTCGCCAAATGCCTGGTTATCCAGAGTTATACTCTGTGACAAATAATTCCTTAGATAATGCCTACAGGGTTGAATCTGAGAGTGTTGTTAATGACATACCAACTCAAAGTACACCAGTTGGTGCAACTAGTGAAATTAGTTCCAACACATTCACTCACTCACCAGTGAATAATGGTTTGAACATTCCGTCACATCAAGTGATGAGTACTGATCCAAATCTTGTTGGTCTTGTGTCCCAATTGTCCAGTTGCGTACTGAGTTTATCACAGAGAATAGATTCCATGGATAGATGTGCCCCAAGGGGAGATAATTCCATTAGCAGAATTTCTCTGCAATTGCCCAAGTTCAATGGAACTGGAGATTATCGTGTTTTCGAAGCACAGTTTAGCAATCTTGCTAATCAGTCCCGTTGGGACAATGCCCAGGCTGCTCAAATGTTGGGATGTGCCTTGGAGGGGGGAGCACAACGGTTCTATGCAGGCATGCCTGTAAGAGAACGGTTAGATTTTCCTTGGTTGTCTGATCAATTGAGAAGACGCTATGGTTCTTGTATCCCCGAGGTCAAACGGGAGGAACTCATGATGAGAACACGTAAACCGGGTGAGAATATCGCCGATTTATGTGACGACATCTGGCATTTGGCTTTAGGAGCCTATCCAGACCTACCTTTTCAGATGCAGGAAAGGTTCGCCCTTGATGCACTTAAAAGAGCAGTCGATAAAGACTTGAGACTTAGATTCCTTGATAGAGGTGTTCACACTCTCCAAGAGGCCATTGAGGTGGCACAGATTTACGAGTCTGTTGTGGGTAGACCAGATTCAAAGAAATCTGTGAGATCGATCAGTCCTCACCCTTCTCAAGGGAAGAGAGTTCACTTTCAATCTGATAGTCCATCTGTAGAACAGAAGATTGATACTTTAACTGATCAACTGTCGAGTCTTCAGAAAACTGTCGAGAAACTTGCCGCTGGGAAATCAGAGTCATTACAGTCTCGTAGTAGATCTGAAAGAGGAAGACAAAATTACCGTCAGAATCAAAATAAACCAAACCATTCTCAATCTCCACATAAGAGAAACCATTCCGGTCAGCGAAGCGAATCTCGCTCACCGAGTGCAAGTAAGAGAGAAAAAGGTGCCTGCTTTCTGTGTAATCAGACAGGTCACTGGGTCTCTGAATGTCCTTTGAAATCCCAGATAAACGGTTGTCAGGGAAACGATCACCCACTGACCCGGAATTAGGTCGGTTGTCAGTGGAGAACAAATTAGTTGATAAAACCCCAAATCCTAAAAGAGTTGAGCCCAGTGGTCAGGTGGAAAGTGGGATTACTGGGGGTTCTGGTCAAAGGGAGATAATTTCGGATAAATGTCTCCACAGTCCACCTGACCCAAAAGCAGTTAAAGCAAATTTCAAGGGTTGCTTTAAAATAGGTGACGAAGGTGAATTTGTCAATCTTAGAATTGGTCATACTTATTTTTCCTTACTTGTGGACACTGGTAGTCAAGTATCTTTGTTGTCTCGTGCCGCAAGTAAGCGTTTGTCCTCATCTATTGAAATCAATCCTATAAATATGATGCTTGAGGCTGTAAATGGAAG
Source organism: Gibbula magus (assembly GCA_936450465.1). Classification (NCBI taxonomy): domain Eukaryota; kingdom Metazoa; phylum Mollusca; class Gastropoda; order Trochida; family Trochidae; genus Gibbula; species Gibbula magus. The sequence goes on from OW388302.1 coordinate 10,576,481, forward strand.
TTTGTTCAAAACTTTGGGAATTTTCCAAGCATCTGTTTTTGTGGAGGATGATTTAAGCCCTACTAAGGAGGAGTTCTTAGTCGCAGAGGTAGATAATTCTCATGAGTGCGATGGTATTCTTGGTATGGATGTTCTTAAGAGGCTAGGAGGTGTGATAGATACCGCTGGGTCGTGGATCCAGTTGCGCGGCAGATGGTTGCCAATGGTTGGCATTGAGACCACTGTCATGGTTGCTGATGATGTATCTTTGCCACCCCAGTCTGTATCCTATGTCCAAGTTAGCTTGCCAGAGATTCATGGAGACCAGCCTATTCTCATAGAGCCCTGTAAAGAGATGGTTTATGCACATGGGTTAGTTATGGGAAATTCAATAGTGACAAATAAAAGTAGAGTTGCTACAATTAAGATTATCAACATTCAAGATAACCAATATACTCTAACAAAGGGTAGAGTTATTGGACAGTGTGAGAATGTTAACTTACTTTCACACAAACCTCTTAAGAGAGTATCAAGTGTAAGGGTAAACAAATCTGTTAAGGTGCCTGATTACTTATCAGATTTGTATGACCGAAGCAAGGTTAGTCTAGACCAAAATCAGCAAGATACGCTTCGAGAATTCCTATATAGTTATAGGGATAGCTTCGCAAAGGATGACGATGACCTTGGTTGTACTAGTTTGGTGAAACACCGCATTGACACAGGTGATGCGAGACCCGTAAAACAATCTCCTCGTCGCCAGACGCTTGCAAAGCAAGAGGCTGAGGAGAAAGAGGTTAATAGAATGTTAGAACAAGGTGTTATTGAACCATCCAGTAGTCCCTGGGCTAGCCCAACTGTTCTTGTAAAACGCAAGGATGGACGTTGGAGATATTGCTGTGATTTTCGAGTTTTAAATGATAAAACTCGAAAAGACTCGTACCCTTTGCCCCGCATCGATGACTGTATCGATAGTTTGGGAGGAGCGAAAATGTACTGTACGATGGACTTACAAGCCGGTTACTGGCAGGTTGAAATGGATCCACGTGATCGTGAAAAAACAGCCTTTACTACTCGTTTTGGTTTGTTTGAATGGAATGTTATGCCATTCGGTCTCTGTAATGCACCTTCTACATTTGAAAGGTTGATGGAGATGATTCTCAGAGGTCTCCAGTGGAACGAATGTCTCTGTTTCCTGGATGACATTATCGTGTTCGGTCAAGATTTTGACCAAGTATTGACACGCATGAGAACGGTCCTAGATCGTTTATCTTCTGCAGGCTTAAAATTAAAGCCAAAGAAGTGTCATCTCTTTAAGGAGAGAGTAGATTTTCTAGGTCATGTCATTTCGGCTGATGGTGTGCACACCCAGCCAGAGAAAATAGAAACGGTCAGATCATGGCCAACGCCAAAATCTAGAAAACATGTCCAACAATTTCTAGGGTTAGCAAATTATTATAGAAGATTCATCAAAGATTTCTCTAAAATTGCGAGGCCATTGACAAAACTTTCCAGTCCATCGATGGATTTCGAATGGACTGAGGAGACAGATAGAGCTTTCTATCAGCTGAAAAATGCTCTAACCTCAGCCCCTGTACTAGGTTTTCCCACACGGGAGGATGAAATCACTATTGATAGCGATGCATCTGGTGAGGGTATGGGCGCGGTCCTGTCACAAAATCAAAATGGCAGAGAGGTAGTACTGGGTTACTACAGTAAATGTTTTACTCCTGCTGAAAAGAATTACTGTGTTACTCGCCGTGAGTTATTCGCAGTAGTTGCAGCTTGTCGCCATTGGCATCCATATGTCTTTGGTAGGCCTGTTACAATCAGAACTGATAATTCTGCAGTCGTTTGGGCTAAGCGGATCAAAAGACCAGTCAATCAAATGGCTCGATGGTTGCAGGAATTGGGTAACTATGATCTTACCGAAGTTCACCGACCTGGTCGAGTTCACTGGAATGCAGACGCTCTAAGTCGTCGTCCTTGTAATCCCTGTCCTCAGTGTCATAGGGAGGAAGGACCATGCAGTGTCGTAGAGGCTAGTGCTGTTTGTTCCGCAATCACAAGATCCCAATCTGCAAACCATGATCAGATTACCTTCAGAAATGAAGAGCTAAGAGACATGCAGATGAAAGATTCTGATATCAGTCTTATTTTTAAGACTAGAGAGCAAAATAAACGTCCAGAATGGGAAACTGTTTCAGGACACTCCAATGCTTGCAAGGCATTGTGGGGCCAATTTCCCAGATTGTCTGTGCGACAAGGTGTTCTGCACCGCAGATGGGAAAGTAATGACGGCAAAAAATGGCGCTGGCAGATAGTTGTCCCAACTGTTAAGCGAAAGTTCATCCTCGAAGGTTGTCACGACTCACCTTTGGGAGGTCATCTTGGTGTATCCAAGACATTCGCGAAGCTCGAACAATCATTCTACTGGGTTGGAATGAAGGCTGATGTCAGGGACCATTGTCTACATTGTGACAAATGTGTTGCCAGAAAAACACCTAAAAAACACAAAGCACCCATGAAGGAGTACGTAACAGGTTCACCAATGGAACGTGTGACTACCGATATTATGGGTCCACTTGAAAAAACCACGGCTGGAAATAAGTATGTTCTAGTAGTGACCGATTCTTTTACTAAGTGGACAGAGGCATATGCCATCCCAAATATCGAGGCCAAAACAGTGGCTAAAAAATTGGTTGAGGAGTGGATTTGCCGTTTTGGTACCCCAACAATTGTACATAGCGATCAAGGTAGACAGTACGAAGCTAGACTGTTCCAAGAGCTATGTAAATTGTTGGGAGTAGTTAAGACGAGAACTACTTCCCTCCGACCTCAGGCGAACGGTCAGGTCGAGCGATTTAATCGGACACTAGCCGCTATGCTTAGCATTTACACGGATGGGAGACCAAGGTCATGGGACAAACATCTTCCATTTGTGATGGCTGCATATAGAAGTGCTAAGCATGAGTCGACCGGTTACTCGCCAAACAAATTAGTCTTTGGTTCGGAGGTGCGAATGCCATTTCACCTGGTGACGGGTGATCCTAACGAGAATCCCGTTACCAGAGACACTTATGTGGATGAGGTCAAAGGTCATTTTGAAAAAGCGTTTGAAGCTGCTCGAAGAAGTCTGAAACGTTCTTCCGAGGTGCGGAAAAAACGTTACGACTTGGGGAGCAAGGAGGCCAAACTCAAAGTAGGTCAACCAGTTTGGTTGTTTAACCCACACAAAACCAAAATGCTGAGTTACAAGCTAACTCCCAAATGGTCAAAGGGTTGGGTTGTCATCAAACAAATGGATGACATAACCTACCGTATTCAGAACGGACCAAATAAAACACCAAAGGTGGTGCATATTGACCGTTTGTTGCCATATTTGGGGAATGATCCGCCAAAATGGTCAACTTCCAAGCAGTAGGCTTGAGGCATGCATCCAGTGCATCTTCTATCCTGAAACATTCAGAGAAAATTATCATAACAGTAAATAACAAATTTCAAAATTATAAGTCTAGGTTATTGATTGCAGAGAGCAGAATGAGGGAATTGAGTGTATTCTAGTTGCTTAGAAATTTAAAAATCTGTACGGATTTAAAATTTGGGCGTGTTGGACGCTTTCCACCAGTATTTATAAAGGTTTAAACAATTAGAATGTCTGACTTACTGAGGGTTGATGTTGGATCAATTTATTTACCAGTAAGATGTTTAAGACCATTTATTGTTGGAATAACATGGTATTGGAACTCTCTTACTTTTATACCTACAACAAACTAAATTTAAACATGTAAATCCTTGCACCTTAAATTATGCATTGACTCATTTCATTTGACAATTTGCTAATTACAATTATTATTCTCATTATTAGGTCTTCCCCAGATGTACTGGAGCTCCATGATGAAAACATGTCCCTCGGAGAGGAGAATACGGAATACACCCCATCGGTTCAGGTCATTTCCTTTATTCCAGGGATGGAATGCCCGGCTTGTCCGGAGAAACAATATTTCACAAATTGCCATGCATTTGATCGTCACTGGACTGCGTGCCACCGGCCGAGAACGACGACATTCTTTTGTCCTGTGGACAAGTGTAAATCGTCCTTTATCCGCTTCGGTGAGCTAACAAGACATTACTCGTCCACCCATGCAGGCAAGAGAGGAAACCCTACCAACCCGATGGTCGTCTGCCGGAGGGCAAGGACCAAGGTTGCGGAAAACCGGTCGTTCGTCGACCCGGGGTGCCTGGTCTTCAAGCCGAAGAAGGATCGGAAGCGAAGCCAGAGCACCCGTCCTGCTTTAGCAGAGAGACATGTCCAGGCAGAGCCTGAGAGGAAGCCCTCAGTGGTGAGCCAGGCCCAGCCTGAGAAAGTGATGATGTCCCCTGTCCGCCAGGCCCCTCCTGAGAAGCCAGAAATTGCCGAGACCTGGGAGTTGGCATATGACAGACAGACCCTGGAGATCCAGGCTCTCAAGTATGAGTTGGAACAGATGTCCCGTCGGCTCAACAGCGCAGTACCAGCATGGCCGACGTTGGCAGATGTTCCGCTTTCCAGACCGGGTCTGGATGAATTCATCCGTGCAGGCAGGGAGGCCATGACGATCCTCCACCAAGCTGAAGACAGAAGATTCATGGAACAGCTGACACTCCGAAGACAGGCAGACGCTTTCATACATTCGCTTCAGGGAAAGGATGTGTGAACTGGGACATTGACTGCGTGTATATAAATTGACATTGTGTTATGGTGTTTGGATTTTTGGGTGTAAGTATATGATGATATGGAAATGTGTATATACAGTGCATTGTTCCTCTATGGATTATTCTTGGATTTTTGGTGTAAGTATATGATGATTACGGAAATGTGTACATACTGTACGTTGTTCCTTTATGGATTATTCTTGGATTGTGTAAGTATTTGATGATAATAGATGTGTGTCTATATATGGTGTGTGATTTGATATATATTGTTCTAGGAATGATGTAAGTATTTTTATATTGTTCTGTATTACAGTAGTTATATTATGTAATGTTATATTAATATGTGCATATTAATAGGTATATATAAAATGCTATAATAAATATGCAGGAATTTTTCACTCCATAAATTGTAATTCATGCAAATTGTAATTACCCGGTATCATGTTTTGGGGGATTTGTGTATATTAATTTGATAAGATAAATCGGGACGATTTAATTTTAAAAGGGGGGATATTGTAATATACAAGCCTAATCATCTTTCTTTCGTAATTGACATCAGGCTACGACATATATTCCATTGTCAGTAATAAGACAGTGTCTTTTATCGAATTTATGCATAGTTGGTATATCACATTATATTCTAGACCTATTAGACACTTGTTTACACTTAAATACATCGCCAGTTACCTTGTAAAACATGTTTTTATCAATACTACTATCGGCGATGATTTTTCACTATGGGGGCAGCCATTTTGGAATTGTGATGATGACGTCACGACTTTATGTGTACTGCGTTCGTTGACAAATGTAAATCTTTTATAAACTTGTTATTATCAACGGCAAATTACATTTCATTATTAATATTTTGCTTCATGACGTTTCTCCATTTCATAATAATAAATTAATATGGGAGTTTGTATAATGTAAACAAACTACGTCACATCGATTGTTTCATGATTACGTCAGTGTTTGACAGTTGTAATAGACTAAGATTTTGCCGTTAGTAAGTAGTTGGAAGTTGGACAGCCGAAGTAGAAGACGTTTTTTGATTGCTGCTGTTTTCAATCATCTGTATTTATCTTGAGTGATCAAGATTTATCTCTACCGGTTTACAGAGAACGATGTAAGTATATTCTCACTGATTCAGTGAAGCGTTCATAAAATATTCCCTCAGAGAAGCTGTTGTACATGATTTACTTGCTTTTTCTAAATGTACTTGTAATGAATGCTATTGGAAATTATTGATTGCTATATGCTAATGTAATAAATTCTTGTTTATTGCTTCAACTACTGTTTGTTAAATTATTCGCTAGATATAGTAAACTGTAATTTTATAGGGTAATTGTTGAGAGAGATCCAAAATCCTTAACATGCTACCAGGTCAGCTCCAATTACCCCGGTAAACCGTTACAAGGCCATTTGACTTCAACTGAGCAATACACATGACCACGTGATTTAAACTGAGTAACCGCCAAGGCCATTTGATTACAATTGAGCAATATACAGGACCACGTGATTTAAACTGAGTAACCGACAAGGCCATTTCACTTCAACTGAGCAATACCCAGAACCACGTGATTTAAACTGAGTAACCGACAAGGCCATTTCACTTCAACTGAGCAATACAGAGGAACACGTGATTTAAATTGAGTAACCGATAAGGCCATTTGACTTTAACTAATAATTAAGCAGGACCATGTGATTTAATCTGAGTAATCGACAAGGCCATTTGACTTCAACTGAGCAATACACAGGACCAGGTAATTGAAACTGAGTAAACGACAAGGCCATTTGACTTCAACTGAGCAATACACAGGACCACGTGATTTAATCTGAGTAACCATCAAGGCCATTTGACTTCAACTGAGCAATACACAGGACAACGTAATTTAAACTGAGTAACCGACAAGGCCATTTGACTTCAACTGTGAATTACACAGGACCATGTGATTTAATCTGAGTAACCGACAAGGCCATTTGACTTCAACTGAGCAATACACAGGACCAGGTAATTGAAAATGAGTAACCGACAAGGCCATTTGACTTCAACTGAGAATTACACATGACCATGTGATTTAATCTGAGTAACCGACAAGGCCATTTGACTTCAACTAAGCAATACACAAGACCACGTTATTTAAACATAGTAACCGACAAGGCCATTTGACTTCAACTGAGCAATACCCAAGACCACGTGATTTAAACTGAGTAACCGACAAGGCCATTTCACTTCAACTGAGGAATACAGATCCACGTGATTTAAATTGAGTAACCAAAAAGGCCATTTGACTTTAACTGAGGAATACAGATCCACGTGATTTAAATTGAGTACCCACAAGGCCATTTGACTTTAACTGATAATTACGCAGGACCATGTGATTTAATCTGAGTAATCGACAAGGCCATTTGACTACAACTTTGCAATACACAGGACCACGTGATTGAAACTGAGTAACCGAAAAGGCCATTTGACTTCAACTGAGCAATACACAAGACCACGTGATTTAAACTGAGTAACCGACAAGGCCATTTGACTTCAACTGAGAATTACAGAGGACCATGTGATTTAATCTGAGTAATCGACAAGGCCATTTGACTTCAACTGACCAATACAAAGGACCACGTGATTTAAACTGAGTAACCGACAGGGCCATTTGACTTCAACTAAGCAATACAGATGACCATGTTATTTAAACGTAGTAACCGACAAGGCCATTTTGACTTCAATTGAGCAATACACATGACCATGTGATTTAAACTGAGTAACTGACAAGGCCATTTGACTTCAACTGAGCAATACACAAGATCATGTGATTTAAACCGAGTAACCGACAAGGCCATTTGACTTCAACTGAGCAATACATTGAACCACGTGATTTAAACTGAGTAATCGACAAGGCCATTTGAATTCAACTGAGCAATACATTGAACCACGTGATTTAAACTGAGTAATCGACAAGGCCATTTGAATTCAACTGAGCAATACACAGGACCATGGGATGTAAACTGAGTAACCGACAAGGCCCTTTGACTTCAACTGAGCAATACCCAGGACCACGTGATTTAAACTGAGTAACCGACAAGGCCATTTCAATTCAACTGAGCAATACATAGGGCCACGTGATTTAAACTGAGTAACCAACAAGGCCATTTGACTTAAACTGAGCAATACACAGGACCACGTGATTTAAATTGAGTAACCAACAAGGCCATTTGACTTCAACTGAGCAATACACAGGACCACGTGATTTAAACTGAGTAACCGACAAGGCCAATTGACTTCAACTGAGCAATACACAGGACCACGTGATTTAAACTGAGTAACCAACAAGGCCATTTGACTTCAATTTAGCAATACACAAGACCACGTTATTTAAACTGAGTAACCGACAAGGCCATTTGACTTCAACTAAGCAATACACAGGACCATGTGATTTAAACCGAGTAACCGACAAGGCCATTTGACTTCAACTGAGCAATACATTGAACCACGTGATTTAAACTGAGTAATCGACAAGGCAATTTGAATTCAACTGAGCAATACATTGAACCACGTGATTTAAACTGAGTAATCGACAAGGCCATTTGACTACAACTTTGCAATACACAGGACCACGTGATTGAAACTGAGTAACCGAAAAGGCCATTTGACTTCAACTGAGCAATACACAAGACCACGTGATTTAAACTGAGTAACCGACAAGGCCATTTGACTTCAACTGAGAATTACAGAGGACCATGTGATTTAATCTGAGTAATCGACAAGGCCATTTGACTTCAACTGACCAATACAAAGGACCACGTGATTTAAACTGAGTAACCGACAGGGCCATTTGACTTCAACTAAGCAATACAGATGACCATGTTATTTAAACGTAGTAACCGACAAGGCCATTTTGACTTCAATTGAGCAATACACATGACCATGTGATTTAAACTGAGTAACTGACAAGGCCATTTGACTTCAACTGAGCAATACACAAGACCATGTGATTTAAACCGAGTAACCGACAAGGCCATTTGACTTCAACTGAGCAATACATTGAACCACGTGATTTAAACTGAGTAATCGACAAGGCCATTTGAATTCAACTGAGCAATACATTGAACCACGTGATTTAAACTGAGTAATCGACAAGGCCATTTGAATTCAACTGAGCAATACACAGGACCATGGGATGTAAACTGAGTAACCGACAAGGCCCTTTGACTTCAACTGAGCAATACCCAGGACCACGTGATTTAAACTGAGTAACCGACAAGGCCATTTCAATTCAACTGAGCAATACATAGGGCCACGTGATTTAAACTGAGTAACCAACAAGGCCATTTGACTTAAACTGAGCAATACACAGGACCACGTGATTTAAATTGAGCAACCAACAAGGCCATTTGACTTCAACTGAGCAATACACAGGACCACGTGATTTAAACTGAGTAACCGACAAGGCCATTTGACTTCAACTGAGCAATACACAGGACCACGTGATTTAAACTGAGTAACCAACAAGGCCATTTGACTTCAACTTAGCAATACACAAGACCACGTTATTTAAACTGAGTAACCGACAAGGCCATTTGACTTCAACTAAGCAATACACAGGACCATGTGATTTAAACCGAGTAACCGACAAGGCCATTTGACTTCAACTGAGCAATACATTGAACCACGTGATTTAAACTGAGTAATCGACAAGGCAATTTGAATTCAACTGAGCAATACATTGAACCACGTGATTTAAACTGAGTAATCGACAAGGCCATTTGACTTCAACTGAGCAATACACAGGACCATGTGATTTAAACTTAGTAACCAACAAGGCCATTTGACTTCAATTGAGCAATACACAGGACCATGTAATTTAAACTGAGTAACCGACAAGGCCATTTGATTACAATTGAGCAATATACAGGACCACGTGATTTAAACTGAGTAACCGACAAGGCCATTTGACTTCAACTGAGCAATACCCAGAACCACGTGATTTAAACTGAGTAACCGACAAGGCCGTTTCACTTCAACTGAGCAATACAGAGGACCACGTGATTTAAATTGAGTAACCGATAAGGCCATTTGACTTTAACTAATAATTAAGCAGGACCATGTGATTTAATCTGAGTAATCGACAAGGCCATTTGACTTCAACTGAGCAATACACAGGACCAGGTAATTGAAACTGAGTAAACGACAAGGCCATTTGACTTCAACTGAGCAATACACAGGACCACGTGATTTAATCTGAGTAACCGACAAGGCCATTTGACTTCAACTGAGCAATACACAGGACAACGTAATTTAAACTGAGTAACCGACAAGGCCATTTGACTTCAACTGAGCAATACACAGGACCACGTGATTTAAACTGAGTAACCGACAAGGCCATTTGACTTCAACTTAGCAATACACAAGACCACGTTATTTAAACTGAGTAACCGACAAGGCCATTTGACTTCAACTAAGCAATACACAGGACCACGTTATTTAAACTTAGTAACCGACAAGGCCATTTGACTTCAACTAAGCAATACACAGGACCATGTGATTTAAACTGAGTAACCGACAAGGCCATTTGACTTCAACTGAGCAATACAAAGGACCACGTGATTTAAACTGAGTAACCGACAAGGCCATTTCACTTCAACTGAGCATTACAAAGGACCATTTGATTTAAACTGAGTAACCGACAAGGCCATTTGACTTCAACTGAGCAATACTTAGGACCACGTGATTTAAACAGTAACCGACAAGGCTATTTAACTTCAACTGAGCAATACACAGGACAACATGATTTAAACAGAGTAACCGACAAGGCCATTTGACTTAAACTGAGCAATACACAGGACCACGTGATTTAAACTGAGTAACCAACAAGGCCATTTGACTTCAACTGAGCAATACACAGGACCACGTGATTTAAACTGAGTAACCGACAAGGCCATTTGACTTCAACTGAGCAATACACAGGACCACGTGATTTAAACTGAGTAACCGACAAGGCCATTTGACTTCAACTTAGCAATACACAAGACCACGTTATTTAAACTGAGTAACCGACAAGGCCATTTGACTTCAACTAAGCAATACACAGGACCACGTTATTTAAACTTAGTAACCGACAAGGCCATTTGACTTCAACTGAGCAATACACAGGACGATGTGATTTAAACTGAGTAACCGACAAGGCCATTTGACTTCAACTGAGCAAAACAAAGGACCACGTGATTTAAACTGAGTAACCGACAAGGCCATTTGACTTTAACTAAGCAATACACAGGACCATGTTATTTCAACATAGTAACCGACAAGGCCATTTGACTTCAACTAAGCAATACACAAGACCACGTTATTTAAACTAAGTAACCGACAAGGCCATTTGACTTCAACTGAGCAATACACATGACCACGTGATTTAAACTGAGTAACCGCCAAGGCCATTTGATTACAATTGAGCAATATACAGGACCACGTGATTTAAACTGAGTAACCGACAAGGCCATTTCACTTCAACTGAGCAATACCCAGAACCACGTGATTTAAACTGAGTAACCGACAAGGCCATTTCACTTCAACTGAGCAATACAGAGGACCACGTGATTTAAATTGAGTAACCGATAAGGCCATTTGACTTTAACTAATAATTAAGCAGGACAATGTGATTTAATCTGAGTAATCGACAAGGCCATTTGACTTCAACTGAGCAATACACAGGACCAGGTAATTGAAACTGAGTAAACGACAAGGCCATTTGACTTCAACTGAGCAATACACAGGACCACGTGATTTAATCTGAGTAACCGACAAGGCCATTTGACTTCAACTGAGCAATACACAGGACAACGTAATTTAAACTGAGTAACCGACAAGGCCATTTGACTTCAACTGTGAATTACACAGGACCATGTGATTTAATCTGAGTAACCGACAAGGCCATTTGACTTCAACTGAGCAATACACAGGACCAGGTAATTGAAAATGAGTAACCGACAAGGCCATTTGACTTCAACTGAGAATTACACATGACCATGTGATTTAATCTGAGTAACCGACAAGGCCATTTGACTTCAACTAAGCAATACACAAGACCACGTTATTTAAACATAGTAACCGACAAGGCCATTTGACATCAACTAAGCAATACACAGGACCACGTTATTTAAACTTAGTAACCCACAAGGCCATTTGAATTCAACTGAGCAATACACAGGACCATGTGATTTAAACTGAGTAACCCACAAGGCCATTTGACTTCAACTAAGCAATACACAGGACCACGTAATTTAATCTGAGTAAATGACAAGGCCATTTCATTGCAATTGAGCAATATACAGGACCACGTGATTTAAACTGAGTAACCGACAAGGCCATTTGACTACAACTTTGCAATACACAGGACCACGTGATTGAAACTGAGTAACCGAAAAGGCCATTTGACTTCAACTGAGCAATACACAAGACCACGTGATTTAAACTGAGTAACCGACAAGGCCACTTGACTTCAACTGAGAATTACAGAGGACCATGTGATTTAATCTGAGTAATCGACAAGGCCATTTGACTTCAACTGACCAATACAAAGGACCACGTGATTTAAACTGAGTAACCGACAGGGCCATTTGACTTCAACTAAGCAATACAGATGACCATGTTATTTAAACGTAGTAACCGACAAGGCCATTTTGACTTCAATTGAGCAATACACATGACCATGTGATTTAAACTGAGTAACTGACAAGGACATTTGACTTCAACTGAGCAATACACAAGACCATGTGATTTAAACCGAGTAACCGACAAGGCCATTTGACTTCAACTGAGCAATACATTGAACCACGTGATTTAAACTGAGTAATCGACAAGGCCGTTTGAATTCAACTGAGCAATACATTGAACCACGTGATTTAAACTGAGTAATCGACAAGGCCATTTGAATTCAACTGAGCAATACACAGGACCATGGGATGTAAACTGAGTAACCGACAAGGCCCTTTGACTTCAACTGAGCAATACCCAGGACCACGTGATTTAAACTGAGTAACCGACAAGGCCATTTCACTTCAACTGACCAATACATAGGGCCACGTGATTTAAACTGAGTAACCAACAAGGCCATTTGACTTCAACTGAGGAATACACAGGACCACGTGATTTAAATTGAGTAACCGACAAGGCCATTTGACTTTAACTGATAATTACGCAGGACCATGTGATTTAATCTGAGTAATCGAAAAGGCCATTTGACTTCAACTGAGCAATACATAGGGCCACGTGATTTAAACTGAGTAACCGACAAGGCCATTTTGACTTCAATTGAGCAATACACATGACCATGTGATTTAAACTGAGTAACCAACAAGGCCATTTGACTTCAACTGAGCAATACACAAGACCATGTTATTTAAACCGAGTAACCGACAAGGCCATTTGACTTCAACTGAGCAATACATTGAACCACGTGATTTAAACTGAGTAATCGACAAGGCCATTTGAATTCAACTGAGCAATACATTGAACCACGTGATTTAAACTGAGTAATCGACAAGGCCATTTGAATTCAACTGAGCAATACACAGGACCATGTGATATAAACTGAGTAACCGACAAGGCCATTTGACTTCAACTGAGCAATACACAGGACCATGTGATTTAAACTTAGTAACCAACAAGGCCATTTGACTTCAATTGAGCAATACACAGGACCATGTAATTTAAACTGAGTAACCGACAAGGCCATTTGACTTCAACTGAGCAATGCAAATGACCACGTGATTTAAACTGAGTAACCGACAAGGCCATTTGACTTCAACTGAGCAATACATTGAACCACGTGATTTAAACTGAGTAATCGACAAGGCCATTTGAATTCAACTGAGCAATACATTGAACCACGTGATATAAACTGAGTAACCGACAAGGCCATTTCACTTCAACTGACCAATACATAGGGCCACGTGATTTAAACTGAGTAACCAACAAGGCCATTTGACTTCAACTGAGGAATACACAGGACCACGTGATTTAAATTGAGTAACCAACAAGGCCATTTGACTTTAACTGATAATTACACAGGACCATGTGATTTAATCTGAGTAATCGAAAAGGCCATTTGACTTCAACTGAGCAATACATAGGGCCACGTGATTTAAACTGAGTAACCGACAAGGCCATTTTGACTTCAATTGAGCAATACACATGACCACGTGATTTAATCTGAGTAACCGACAAAGCCATTTGACTTCAACTGAGCAATACACAGGACCACGTAATTTAAACTGAGTAACCGACAAGGCCATTTGACTTCAACTGAGAATTACACAGGACCATGTGATTTAATCTGAGTAACCGACAAGGCCATTTGACTTCACCTGAGCAATACACAGGACCAGGTAATTGAAACTGAGTAAACGACAAGGCCATTTGACTTCAACTGAGCAATACACAGGACCACGTAATTTAAACTGAGTAACCGACAAGGCCATTTGACTTCAACTGAGAATTACACAGGACCATGTGATTTAATCTGAGTAACCGACAAGGCCATTTGACTTCAACTAAGCAATACACAAGACCACGTTATTTAAACATAGTAACCCACAAGGCCATTTGAATTCAACTGAGCAATACACAGGACCATGTGATTTAAACTGAATAACCCACAAGGCCATTTGACTTCAACTGAGCAATACACAAGACCACGTCATTTAATCTGAGTAAATGACAAGGCCATTTCATTGCAATTGAGCAATATACAGGACCACGTGATTTAAACTGAGTAACCGACAAGGCCATTTGACTTCAACTGAGCAATACCCAAGACCAGGTGATTTAAACTGAGTAACCGACAAGGCCATTTCACTTCAACTGAGGAATACAGATCCACGTGATTTAAATTGAGTAACCAAAAAGGCCATTTGACTTTAACTGAGGAATACAGATCCACGTGATTTAAATTGAGTACCCACAAGGCCATTTGACTTTAACTGATAATTACGCAGGACCATGTGATTTAAACTGAGTAACCGACAAGGCCATTTGACTACAACTTTGCAATACACAGGACCACGTGATTGAAACTGAGTAACCGAAAAGGCCATTTGACTTCAACTGAGCAATACACAAGACCACGTGATTTAAACTGAGTAACCGACAAGGCCATTTGACTTCAACTGAGAATTACAGAGGACCATGTGATTTAATCTGATAATCGACAAGGCCATTTGACTTCAACTGACCAATACAAAGGACCACGTGATTCAAACTGAGTAACCGACAGGGCCATTTGACTTCAACTAAGCAATACAGATGACCATGTTATTTAAACGTAGTAACCGACAAGGCCATTTTGACTTCAATTGAGCAATATACATGACTATGTGATTTAAACTGAGTAACTGACAAGGCCATTTGTCTTCAACTGAGCAATACACAAGACCACGTGATTTAAACTGAGTTATCGACAAGGCCATTTGAATTCAACTGAGCAATACATTGAACCACGTGATTTAAACTGAGTAATCGACAAGGCCATTTGAATTCAACTGAGCGATACACAGGACCATGGGATATAAACTGAGTAACCGACAAGGCCCTTTGACTTCAACTGAGCAATACCCAGGACCACGTGATTTAAACTGAGTAACCAACAAGGCCATTTCACTTCAACTGACCAATACATAGGGCCACGTGATTTAAACTGAGTAACCAACAAGGCCATTTGACTTCAACTGAGGAATACACAGGACCACGTGATTTAAATTGAGTAACCAACAAGGCCATTTGACTTTAACTGATAATTACACAGGACCATGTGATTTAATCTGAGTAATCGAAAAGGCCATTTGACTTCAACTGAGCAATACATAGGCCCACGTGATTTAAACTGAGTAACCGACAAGGCCATTTTGACTTCAATTGAGCAATACACATGACCACGTGATTTAATCTGAGTAACCGACAAAGCCATTTGACTTCAACTGAGCAATACACAGGACCACGTAATTTAAACTGAGTAACCGACAAGGCCATTTGACTTCAACTGAGAATTACACAGGACCATGTGATTTAATCTGAGTAACCGACAAGGCCATTTGACTTCACCTGAGCAATACACAGGACCAGGTAATTGAAACTGAGTAAACGACAAGGCCATTTGACTTCAACTGAGCAATACACAGGACCACGTAATTTAAACTGAGTAACCGACAAGGCCATTTGACTTCAACTGAGAATTACACAGGACCATGTGATTTAATCTGAGTAACCGACAAGGCCATTTGACTTCAACTAAGCAATACACAAGACCACGTTATTTAAACATAGTACCCCACAAGGCCATTTGAATTCAACTGAGCAATACACAGGACCATGTGATTTAAACTGAGTAACCCACAAGGCCATTTCACTTCAACTGAGGAATACAGATCCACGTGATTTAAATTGAGTAACCAAAAAGGCCATTTGACTTTAACTGAGGAATACAGATCCACGTGATTTAAATTGAGTACCCACAAGGCCATTTGACTTTAACTGATAATTACGCAGGACCATGTGATTTAAACTGAGTAACCGACAAGGCCATTTGACTACAACTTTGCAATACACAGGACCACGTGATTGAAACTGAGTAACCGAAAAGGCCATTTGACTTCAACTGAGCAATACACAAGACCACGTCATTTAATCTGAGTAAATGACAAGGCCATTTCATTGCAATTGAGCAATATACAGGACCACGTGATTTAAACTGAGTAACCGACAAGGCCATTTGACTTCAACTGAGCAATACCCAAGACCAGGTGATTTAAACTGAGTAACCGACAAGGCCATTTCACTTCAACTGAGGAATACAGATCCACGTGATTTAAATTGAGTAACCAAAAAGGCCATTTGACTTTAACTGAGGAATACAGATCCACGTGATTTAAATTGAGTACCCACAAGGCCATTTGACTTTAACTGATAATTACGCAGGACCATGTGATTTAAACTGAGTAACCGACAAGGCCATTTGACTACAACTTTGCAATACACAGGACCACGTGATTGAAACTGAGTAACCGAAAAGGCCATTTGACTTCAACTGAGCAATACACAAGACCACGTGATTTAAACTGAGTAACCGACAAGGCCATTTGACTTCAACTGAGAATTACAGAGGACCATGTGATTTAATCTGAGTAATCGACAAGGCCATTTGACTTCAACTGACCAATACAAAGGACCACGTGATTTAAACTGAGTAACCGACAGGGCCATTTGACTTCAACTAAGCAATACAGATGACCATGTTATTTAAACGTAGTAACCGACAAGGCCATTTTGACTTCAATTGAGCAATATACATGACCATGTGATTTAAACTGAGTAACTGACAAGGCCATTTGTGTTCAACTGAGCAATACACAAGACCACGTGATTTAAACTGAGTAATCGACAAGGCCATTTGAATTCAACTGAGCAATACATTGAACCACGTGATTTAAACTGAGTAATCGACAAGGCCATTTGAATTCAACTGAGCAATACACAGGACCATGGGATATAAACTGAGTAACCGACAAGGCCCTTTGACTTCAACTGAGCAATACCCAGGACCACGTGATTTAAACTGAGTAACCAACAAGGCCATTTCACTTCAACTGACCAATACATAGGGCCACGTGATTTAAACTGAGTAACCAACAAGGCCATTTGACTTCAACTGAGGAATACACAGGACCACGTGATTTAAATTGAGGAACCGACAAGGCCATTTGACTTTAACTGATAATTACGCAGGACCATGTGATTTAATCTGAGTAATCGAAAAGGCCATTTGACTTCAACTGAGCAATACATAGGGCCACGTGATTTAAACTGAGTAACCGACAAGGCCATTTTGACTTCAATTGAGCAATACACATGACCATGTGATTTAAACTGAGTAACCGACAAGGCCATTTGACTCCAACTGAGCAATACACAAGACCATGTGATTTAAACCGAGTAACCGACAAGGCCATTTGACTTCAACTGAGCAATACATTGAACCACGTGATTTAAACTGAGTAATCGACAAGGCCATTTGAATTCAACTGAGCAATACATTGAACCACGTGATTTAAACTGAGTAATCGACAAGGCCATTTGAATTCAACTGAGCAATACACAGGACCATGTGATATAAACTGAGTAACCGACAAGGCCATTTGACTTCAACTGAGCAATACACAGGACCATGTGATTTAAACTTAGTAACCAACAAGGCCATTTGACTTCAATTGAGCAATACACAGGACCATGTAATGTAAACTGAATAACCAACAAGGCCATTTGACTTCAACTGAGCAATGCAAATGACCACGTGATTTAAACAGAGTAACCGACAAGGCCATTTGACTTCAACTGAGCAATACACAGGACAACATGATTTAAACTGAGTAACCGACAAGGCCATTTGACTTCAACTGAGCAATACACAGGGCCACCTGATTTAAACTGAGTGACCGATGGGGACATTTGACTTCATATCAGCAATACACAGGACCACGTGATTTAAACTGAGTAACCGACAAGGCCATTTGACTTCAACTGAGCAATACACAGGACCACGTGATTTAAACTGAGTAACCGACAAGGCCATTTGACTTCAACTGAGCAATACACAGGCCCACGTGATTTAAACTGAGTAACCGACAAGGCCATTTGACTTCAACTGAGCAATACACAGGACCACCTAATTTAAACTGAGTAACCGACAAGGCCAGTTGACTTCAACTGAGCAATACACAGGACCACCTGATTTAAACTGAGTAACCGACAAGGCCATTTGACTTCAACTGAGCAATACACAGGACAACATGATTTAAACTGAGTTACCGACAAGGCCATTTGACTTCAACTGAGCAATACACAGGACAACATGATTTAAACTGAGTAACCGACAAGGCCATTTGACTTCAACTGAGCAAAACACAGGACCACGTGATTTAACCTGAGTAAACGAAAAGGCCATTTGACTTCAACTGAACAATACACAGGACCATGTGATTTAAACTGAGTAACCGACAAGGCCATTTGACTTCAACTGAGCAATATACAGAACCACGCGATTTAAACTGAGTAACCGACAAGGTCCTTTGACTTCAACTGAGCAATACCCAGGACCACGTGATTTAAACTGAGTAACCGACAAGGAAATTTCACTTCAACTGAGCAATACATAGGGCCACGTGATTTAAACTGAGTAACCAACAAGGCCATTTGACTTCAACTGAGGAATACACAGGACCACGTGATTTAAATTGAGTAACCGACAAGGCCATTTGACTTTAACTGATAATTACGCAGGACCATGTGATTTAATCTGAGTAATCGAAAAGGCCATTTGACTTCAACTGAGCAATACATAGGGCCACGTGATTTAAACTGAGTAACCGACAAGGCCATTTTGACTTCAATTGAGCAATACACATGACCATGTGATTTAAACTGAGTAACCGACAAGGCCATTTGACTTCAACTGAGCAATACACAAGACCATGTGATTTAAACCGAGTAACCGACAAGGCCATTTGACTTCAACTGAGCAATACATTGAACCACGTGATTTAAACTGAGTAATCGACAAGGCCATTTGAAATCAACTGAGCAATACATTGAACCATGTGATTTATACTGAGTAATCGACAAGGCCATTTGAATTCAACTGAGCAATACACAGGACCATGTGATATAAACTGAGTAACCGACACGGCCATTTTGACTTCAATTGAGCAATACACATGACCGTGTGATTTAAACTGAGTAACCGACAAGGCCATTTGACTTCAACTGAGCAATACACAAGACCATGTGATTTAAACCGAGTAACCGACAAGGCCATTTGACTTCAACTGAGCAATACATTGAACCACGTGATTTAAACTGAGTAATCGACAAGGCCATTTGAATTCAACTGAGCAATACATTGAACCACGTGATTTAAACTGAGTAATCGACAAGGCCATTTGAATTCAACTGAGCAATACACAGGACCATGTGATATAAACTGAGTAACCGACAAGGCCATTTGACTTCAACTGAGCAATACACAGGACCATGTGATTTAAACTTAGTAACCAACAAGGCCATTTGACTTCAATTGAGCAATACACAGGACCATGTAATTTAAACTGAGTAACCGACAAGGCCATTTGACTTCAACTGAGCAATGCAAATGACCACGTGATTTAAACTGAGTAACCGACAAGGCCATTTGACTTCAACTGAGCAATACACAGGACAACATGATTTAAACTGAGTAACCGACAAGGCCATTTGACTTCAACTGAGCAATACACAGGACCACCTGATTTAAACTGAGTAACCGACAAGGCCAGTTGACTTCAACTGAGCAATACACAGGACCACCTGATTTAAACTGAGTAACCGACAAGGCCAAGTGACTTCAACTGAGCAATACACCGGACAACATGATTTAAACTGAGTTACCGACAAGGCCATTTGACTTCAACTGAGCAATACACAGGACAACATGATTTAAACTGAGTAACCGACAAGGCCATTTGACTTCAACTGAGCAAAACACAGGACCACGTGATTTAACCTAAGTAAACGAAAAGGCCATTTGACTTCAACTGAGCAATACACAGGACCACGTGATTTAAACTGAGTAACCGACAAGGCCATTTGACTTCAACTGAGCAATATACAGAACCACGTGATTTAAACTGAGTAACCGACAAGGCCCTTTGACTTCAACTGAGCAATACCCAGGACCACGTGATTTAAACTGAGTAATCGACAATTCCATTTCACTTCAACTGAGCAATACATAGGGCCACGTGATTTAAACTGAGTAACCAACAAGGCCATTTGACTTCAACTGAGGAATACACAGGACCACGTGATTTAAATTGAGTAACCGACAAGGCCATTTGACTTTAACTGATAATTACGCAGGACCATGTGATTTAATCTGAGTAATCGAAAAGGCCATTTGACTTCAACTGAGCAATACATAGGGCCACGTGATTTAAACTGAGTAACCGACAAGGCCATTTTGACTTCAATTGAGCAATACACATGACCATGTGATTTAAACTGAGTAATCGACAAGGCCATTTGACTTCAACTGAGCAATACACAAGACCATGTGATTTAAACCGAGTAACCGACAAGGCCATTTGACTTTAACTGAGCAATACATTGAACCACGTGATTTAAACTGAGTAATCGACAAGGCCATTTGAATTCAACTGAGCAATACATTGAACCACGTGATTTAAACTGAGTAATCGACAAGGCCATTTGAATTCAACTGAGCAATACACAGGACCATGTGATATAAACTGAGTAACCGACAAGGCCATTTGACTTTAACTGATAATTACGCAGGACCATGTGATTTAATCTGAGTAATCGAAAAGGCCATTTGACTTCAACTGAGCAATACACAGGACCACCTGATTTAAACTGAGTAACCGACAAGGACATTTGACTTCAACTGAGCAATACACAGGACTATTTGATTTAAACTTAGTAACCGACAAGGCCAATTGACTTCAACTGAGCAATACAAAGGCCCACGTGATTTAAACTGAGTAACCGACAAGGCCATTTGACTTCAACTGAGCAATACACAGGCCCACGTGATTTAAACTGAGTAACCGACAAGGCCATTTGATTTCAACTGAAAAATACACAGGACCACCTGATTTAAACTGACTAACCGACAAGGCCATTTGACTTCAACTGAGCAATACACAGGACCACCTGATTTAAACTGAGTAACCGACAAGGCCAGTTGACTTCAACTGAGCAATACACAGGACAACATGATTTAAACTGAGTAACCGACAAGGCCATTTGACTTCAACTGAGCAATACACAGGACAACATGATTAAAACTGAGTAACAGACAAGGCCATTTGATTTCAACTGAAAAATACACAGGACCACCTGATTTAAACTGAGTAACCGACAAGGCCATTTGACTTCAACTGAGCAATACACAGGACCACCTGATTTAAACTGAGTAACCGACAAGGCCAGTTGACTTCAACTGAGCAATACACAGGACAACATGATTTAAACTGAGTAACCGACAAGGCCATTTGACTTCAACTGAGCAATACACAGGAAAACATGATTTAAACTGAGTAACAGACAAGGCCATTTGACTTCAAATGAGCAATACACAGGGCCACGTGATTTAAACTGAGTAAACGACAAGGCCATTTGAATTCAACTGAGCAATACACAGGACCACCTGATTTAAACTGAGTAACCGACAAAGCCATTTGATTTCAACTGAGCAATACACAGGACCACGTGATTTAAACTGAGTAACCGACAAGGCCATTTGACTTCAACTTAGCAATACACAAGACCACTTTTATTTAAACTCAGTAACCGACAAGGCCATTTGACTTCAACTAAGCAATACACAAGACCACTTTTATTTAAACTCAGTAACCGACAAGGCCATTTGACTTCAACTAAGCAATACACAGGACCATGTAATTTAAACTGAGTAACCGACAAGGCCATTTGACTTCAACTGAGCAATGCAAATGAAGACATGATTTAAACTGAGTAACCGACAAGGCCATTTGACTTCAACTGAGCAATACACAGGACAACATGATTTAAACTGAGTAACCGACAAGGCCATTTGACTTCAACTGAGCAATACACAGGACCATCTGATTTAAACTGAGTAACCGATGTTGACATTTGACTTCATATCAGCAATACACAGGACCACGTGATTTAAACTGAGTAAACGACAAGGCCATTTGACTTCAACTGAGCAATACACAGGACCACGTGATTTAAACTGAGTAACCGACAAGGCCAGTTGACTTCAACTGAGCAATACACAGGACCACCTTATTTAAACTGAGTAACCGACAAGGCCAGTTGACTTCAACTGAGCAATACACAGGACCACCTGATTTAAACTGAATAACCGACAAGGCCAGTTGACTTCAACTGAGCAATACACAGGACAACATGATTTAAACTGAGTTACCGACAAGGCCATTTGACTTCAACAGAGCAATACACAGGACAACATGATTTAAACTGAGTAACCGACAAGGCCATTTGACTTCAACTGAGCAATACACAGGACCACGTGATTTAACCTGAGTAAACGAAAAGGCCATTTGACTTCAACTGAGCAATACACAGGCCCACGTAATTTAAACTGAGTAACCGACAAGGCCATTTGATTTCAACTGAAAAATACACAGGACCACCTGATTTAAACTGAGTAACCGACAAGGCCATTTGACTTCAACTGAGCAATACACAGGACCACCTGATTTAAACTGAGTAACCGACAAGGCCAGTTGACTTCAACTGAGCAATACACAGGACAACATGATTTAAACTGAGTAACCGACAAGGCCATTTGACTTCAATTGAGCAATACACAGGACAACATGATTTAAACTGAGTAACAGACAAGGCCATTTGATTTCAACTGAAAAATACACAGGACCACCTGATTTAAACTGAGTAACCGACAAGGCCATTTGACTTCAACTGAGCAATACACAGGACCACCTGATTTAAACTGAGTAACCGACAAGGCCAGTTGACTTCAACTGAGCAATACACAGGACAACATGATTTAAACTGAGTAACCGACAAGGCCATTTGACTTCAACTGAGCAATACACAGGACAACATGATTTAAGCTGAGTAACAGACAAGGCCATTTGACTTCAAATGAGCAATACACAGGGCCACGTGATTTAAACTGAGTGAACGACAAGGCCATTTGACTTCAACTGAGCAATACACAGGACCACCTGATTTAAACTGAGTAACCGACAAAGCCATTTGATTTCAACTGAGCAATACACAGGACCACGTGATTTAAACTGAGTAACCGACAAGGCCATTTGACTTCAACTTAGCAATACACAAGACCACTTTTATTTAAACTCAGTAACCGACAAGGCCATTTGACTTCAACTAAGCAATACACAAGACCACTTTTATTTAAACTCAGTAACCGACAAGGCCATTTGACTTCAACTAAGCAATACACAGGACCATGTAATTTAAACTGAGTAACCGACAAGGCCATTTGACTTCAACTGAGCAATGCAAATGAAGACGTGATTTAAACTGAGGAACCGACAAGGCCATTTGACTTCAACTGAGCAATACACAGGACAACATGATTTAAACTGAGTAACCGACAAGGCCATTTGACTTCAACTGAGCAATACACAGGACCATCTGATTTAAACTGAGTAACCGATGGGGACATTTGACTTCATATCAGCAATACACAGGACCACGTGATTTAAACTGAGTAAACGACAAGGCCATTTGACTTCAACTGAGCAATACACAGGACCACATGATTTAAACTGAGTAACCGACAAGGCCATTTGACTTCAACTGAGCAATACACAGGACCACCTTATTTAAACTGAGTAACCGACAAGGCCAGTTGACTTCAACTGAGCAATACACAGGACCACCTGATTTAAACTGAGTAACCGACAAGGCCATTTGACTTCAACTGAGCAATACACAGGACCATCTGATTTAAACTGAGTAACCGATGGGGACATTTGACTTCATATCAGCAATACACAGGACCACGTGATTTAAACTGAGTAAACGACAAGGCCATTTGACTTCAACTGAGCAATACACAGGACCACGTGATTTAAACTGAGTAACCGACAAGGCCATTTGACTTCAACTGAGCAATACACAGGACCACCTTATTTAAACTGAGTAACCGACAAGGCCAGTTGACTTCAACTGAGCAATACACAGGACCACCTGATTTAAACTGAATAACCGACAAGGCCAGTTGACTTCAACTGAGCAATACACAGGACAACATGATTTAAACTGAGTTACCGACAAGGCCATTTGACTTCAACTGAGCAATACACAGGACAGCATGATTTAAACTGAGTAACCGACAAGGCCATTTGACTTCAACTGAGCAATACACAGGACCACGTGATTTAACCTGAGTAAACGAAAAGGCCATTTGACTTCAACTGAGCAATACACAGGACCATGTGATTTAAACTGAGTAACCGACAAGGCCATTTGACTTCAACTGAGCAATACACAGGACCATGTGATTTAAACTGAGTAACCGACAAGGCCATTTGACTTCAACTTAGCAATACACAAGACCACGTTATTTAAACTCAGTAACCGACAAGTCCATTTGACTTCAACTAAGCAATACACAAGACTACGTTATTTAAACTTAGTAACCAACAAGGCAATTTGACTTCAACTGAGCAATACACAGGACCATGTGATTTAAACTGAGTAACCGACAAGGCCATTTGACTTCAACTGAGCAATACAAATGACCACGTGATTTAAACTGAGTAACCAACAAGGCCATTTGACTTCAACTCAGCAATACACAAGACCACGTTATTTTAACATAGTAACCGACAAGGCCATTTGACTTCAACTAAGCAATACACAGGACCACGTTATTTAAACTTAGTAACCGACAAGGCCATTTGAATTCAACTGAGCCATACACAGGACCATGTGATTTAAACTGAGTAAATGACAAGAGCATTTGATTTCAACTGAGCAATACACAGGACCACGTGATTTAATCAGAGTAACCGACAAGGCCATTTGATTGCAATTGAGCAATGCACAAGACCACGTTATTTAAACTTAGTAACCGACAAGGCCATTTGACTTCAACTAAGCAATACACAGGACCACGTGATTTAAACTTAGTAACTGACAAGGCCATTTGACTTCAACTGAGCAATACACAGGACCATGTGATTTAAACTGAGTAACTGACAAGGCCATTTGACTTCAACTGAGCAATACACAGGACCATGTGATTTAAACTGAGTAAATGACAAGAGCATTTGACTTCAACTGAGCAATACACCGGACCACGTGATTTAATCAGAGTAACCGACAAGGCCATTTGATTGCAATTGAGCAATACACAAGACCACGTTATTTATACGTAGTAACCGACAAGGCCATTTGACTTCAACTGAGCAATACACAGGACCATGTGATTTAAACTGAGTAACCGACAAGGCCATTTGACTTCAACTGAGCAATACAAATGACCACGTGATTTAAACTGAGTAACCGACAAGGCCATTTGACTTCAACTGAGCAATACACAGGACAACATGATTTAAACTGAGTAACCGACAAGGCCATTTGACTTCAACTGAGCAATACACAGGACCACCTGATTTAAACTGAGTAACCGACAAGGACATTTGACTTCAACTAAGCAATACACAGGACCACGTGATTTAAACTGAGTAACCGACAAGGCCATTTGACTTCAACTGAGCAATACACAGGACCACGTGATTTAAACTGAGTAACCAACAAGGCAATTTGACTTCAACTGAGCAATACACAGGACCATGTGATTTAAACTGAGTAACCGACAAGGCCATTTGACTTCAACTGAGCAATACAAATGACCACGTGATTTAAACTGAGTAACCAACAAGGCCATTTGACTTCAACTAAGCAATACACAAGACCACGTTATTTTAACATAGTAACGGACAAGGCCATTTGACTTCAACTAAGCAATACACAGGACCACGTTATTTAAACTTAGTAACCGACAAGGCCATTTGAATTCAACTGAGCAATACACAGGACCATGTGATTTAAACTGAGTAAATGACAAGGGCATTTGACTTCAACTGAGCAATACACAGGACCACGTGATTTAATCAGAGTAACCGACAAGGCCATTTGATTGCAATTGAGTAATACACAAGACCATGTTATTTAAACTTAGTAACCGACAAGGCCATTTGACTTCAACTAAGCAATACACGACCACGTGATTTAAACTTAGTAACCGACAAGGCCATTTGACTTCAACTGAGCAATACACAGGACCATGTGATTTAAACTGAGTAACCGACAAGGCCATTTGACTTCAACTGAGCAATACAAATGACCACGTGATTTAAACTGAGTAACCGACAATGCCATTTGACTTCAACTGAGCAATACACAGGACAACATGATTTAAACTGAGTAACCGACAAGGCCATTTGACTTCAACTGAGCAATACACAGGACCACCTGATTTAAACTGAGTAACCGACAAGGACATTTGACTTCAACTAAGCAATACACAGGACCACGTGATTTAAACTGAGTAACCGACACGGCCATTTGACTTCAACTGAGCAATACACAGGACCACGTGATTTAAACTGAGTAACCGACAAGGCCATTTGACTTCAACTGAGCAATACACAGGCCCACGTGATTTAAACTGAGTAACCGACAAGGCCATTTGACTTCAACTGAGCAATACACAGGACCACCTGATTTAAACTGAGTAACCGACAAGGCCAGTTGACTTCAACTGAGCAATACACAGGACAACATGATTTAAACTGAGTAACCGACAAGGCCATTTGACTTCAACTGAGCAATACACAGGACAACATGATTTAAACTGAGTAACAGACAAGGCCATTTGATTTCAACTGAAAAATACACAGGACCACCTGATTTAAACTGAGTAACCGACAAGGCCATTTGACTTCAACTGAGCAATACACAGGACCACCTGATTTAAACTGAGTAACCGACAAGGCCATTTGACTTCAACTGAGCAATACACAGGACAACATGATTTAAACTGAGTAACAGACAAGGCCATTTGACTTCAAATGAGCAATACACAGGGCCACGTGATTTAAACTGAGTAAACGACAAGGCCATTTGACTTCAACTGAGCAATACACAGGACCACCTGATTTAAACTGAGTAACCGACAAAGCCATTTGATTTCAACTGAGCAATACACAGGACCACGTGATTTAAACTGAGTAACCGACAAGGCCATTTGACTTCAACTTAGCAATACACAAGACCACTTTTATTTAAACTCAGTAACCGACAAGGCCATTTGACTTCAACTAAGCAATACACAAGACCACTTTTATTTAAACTCAGTAACCGACAATGCCATTTGACTTCAACTAAGCAATACACAGGACCATGTAATTTAAACTGAGTAACCGACAAGGCCATTTGACTTCAACTGAGCAATGCAAATGAAGACGTGATTTAAACTGAGTAACCGACAAGGCCATTTGACTTCAACTGAGCAATACACAGGACAACATGATTTAAACTGAGTAACCGACAAGGCCATTTGACTTCAACTGAGCAATACACAGGACCATCTGATTTAAACTGAGTAACCGATGGGGACATTTGACTTCATATCAGCAATACACAGGACCACGTGATTTAAACTGAGTAAACGACAAGGCCATTTGACTTCAACTGAGCAATACACAGGACCACGTGATTTAAACTGAGTAACCGACAAGGCCATTTGACTTCAACTGAGCAATACACAGGACCACCTTATTTAAACTGAGTAACCGACAAGGCCAGTTGACTTCAACTGAGCAATACACAGGACCACCTGATTTAAACTGAGTAACCGACCAGGCCATTTGACTTCAACTGAGCAATACACAGGACCATCTGATTTAAACTGAGTAACCGATGGGGACATTTGACTTCATATTAGCAATACACAGGACCACGTGATTTAAACTGAGTAAACGACAAGGCCATTTGACTTCAACTGAGCAATACACAGGACCACGTGATTTAAACTGAGTAACCGACAAGGCCATTTGACTTCAACTGAGCAATACACAGGACCACCTTATTTAAACTGAGTAACCGACAAGGCCAGTTGACTTCAACTGAGCAATACACAGGACCACCTGATTTAAACTGAATAACCGACAAGGCCAGTTGACTTCAACTGAGCAATACACAGGACAACATGATTTAAACTGAGTTACCGACAAGGCCATTTGACTTCAACTGAGCAATACACAGGACAACATGATTTAAACTGAGTAACCGACAAGGCCATTTGACTTCAACTGAGCAATACACAGGACCACGTGATTTAACCTGAGTAAACGAAAAGGCCATTTGACTTCAACTGAGCAATACACAGGACCATGTGATTTAAACTGAGTAACTGACAAGGCCATTTGACTTCAACTGAGCAATACACAGGACCATGTGATTTAAACTGAGTAACCGACAAGGCCATTTGACTTCAACTTAGCAATACACAAGACCACGTTATTTAAACTCAGTAACCGACAAGTCCATTTGACTTCAACTAAGCAATACACAAGACTACGTTATTTAAACTTAGTAACCAACAAGGCAATTTGACTTCAACTGAGCAATACACAGGACCATGTGATTTAAACTGAGTAACCGACAAGGCCATTTGACTTCAACTGAGCAATACAAATGACCACGTGATTTAAACTGAGTAACCAACAAGGCCATTTGACTTCAACTCAGCAATACACAAGACCACGTTATTTTAACATAGTAACCGACAAGGCCATTTGACTTCAATTAAGCAATACACAGGACCACGTTATTTAAACTTAGTAACCGACAAGGCCATTTGAATTCAACTGAGCCATACACAGGACCATGTGATTTAAACTGAGTAAATGACAAGAGCATTTGACTTCAACTGAGCAATACACAGGACCACGTGATTTAATCAGAGTAACCGACAAGGCCATTTGATTGCAATTGAGCAATACACAAGACCACGTTATTTAAACTTAGTAACCGACAAGGCCATTTGACTTCAACTAAGCAATACACAGGACCACGTGATTTAAACTTAGTAACTGACAAGGCCATTTGACTTCAACTGAGCAATACACAGGACCATGTGATTTAAACTGAGTAACTGACAAGGCCATTTGACTTCAACTGAGCAATACACAGGACCATGTGATTTAAACTGAGTAAATGACAAGAGCATTTGACTTCAACTGAGCAATACACCGGACCACGTGATTTAATCAGAGTAACCGACAAGGCCATTTGATTGCAATTGAGCAATACACAAGACCACGTTATTTATACGTAGTAACCGACAAGGCCATTTGACTTCAACTGAGCAATACACAGGACCATGTGATTTAAACTGAGTAACCGACAAGGCCATTTGACTTCAACTGAGCAATACAAATGACCACGTGATTTAAACTGAGTAACCAACAAGGCCATTTGACTTCAACTGAGCAATACACAGGACAACATGATTTAAACTGAGTAACCGACAAGGCCATTTGACTTCAACTGAGCAATACACAGGACCACCTGATTTAAACTGAGTAACCGACAAGGACATTTGACTTCAACTAAGCAATACACAGGACCACGTGATTTAAACTGAGGAACCGACAAGGCCATTTGACTTCAACTGAGCAATACACAGGACCACGTGATTTAAACTGAGTAACCGATAAGGTCAGTTGACTTCAACTGAGCAATACACAGGCCCACGTGATTTAAACTGAGTAACCGACAAGGCCATTTGACTTCAACTGAGCAATACAAATGACCACGTGATTTAAACTGAGTAACCGACAAGGCCATTTGACTACAACTGAGCAATACACAGGACCACCTGATTTAAACTGAGTAACCAACAAGGCAATTTGACTTCAACTGAGCAATACACAGGACCATGTGAT
Organism: Gibbula magus; assembly: GCA_936450465.1. Classification (NCBI taxonomy): domain Eukaryota; kingdom Metazoa; phylum Mollusca; class Gastropoda; order Trochida; family Trochidae; genus Gibbula; species Gibbula magus. The sequence goes on from OW388302.1 coordinate 10,606,718, forward strand.
TTAAACTGAGTAACCGACAAGGCCATTTGACTTCAACTGAGCAATACAAATGACCACGTGATTTAAACTGAGTAACCAACAAGGCCATTTGACTTCAACTAAGCAATACACAAGACCACGTTATTTTAACATAGTAACCGACAAGGCCATTTGACTTCAACTAAGCAATACACAGGACCACGTTATTTAAACTTAGTAACCGACAAGGCCATTTGAATTCAACTGAGCAATACACAGGACCATGTGATTTAAACTGAGTAAATGACAAGGGCATTTGACTTCAACTGAGCAATACACAGGACCACGTGATTTAATCAGAGTAACCGACAAGGCCATTTGATTGCAATTGAGTAATACACAAGACCATGTTATTTAAACTTAGTAACCGACAAGGCCATTTGACTTCAACTAAGCAATACACGACCACGTGATTTAAACTTAGTAACTGACAAGGCCATTTGACTTCAACTGAGCAATACACAGGACCATGTGATTTAAACTGAGTAACCGACAAGGCCATTTGACTTCAACTGAGCAATACAAATGACCACGTGATTTAAACTGAGTAACCGACAAGGCCATTTGACTTCAACTGAGCAATACACAGGACAACATGATTTAAACTGAGTAACCGACAAGGCCATTTGACTTCAACTGAGCAATACACAAGACCACCTGATTTAAACTGAGTAACCGACAAGGACATTTGACTTCAACTAAGCAATACACAGGACCACGTGATTTAAACTGAGTAACCGACAAGGCCATTTGACTTCAACTGAGCAATACACAGGACCACGTGATTTAAACTGAGTAACCGACAAGGCCATTTGACTTCAACTGAGCAATACACAGGCCCACGTGATTTAAACTGAGTAACCGAAAAGGCCATTTGACTTCAACTGAGCAATACAAATGACAACGTGATTAAAACTGAGTAACCGACAAGGCCATTTGACTTCAACTGAGCAATACACAGGACCACCTGATTTAAACTGAGTAACCGACAAGGCCAGTTGACTTCAACTTAGCAATACACAAGACCACGTTATTTAAACTCAGTAACCGACAAGTCCATTTGACTTCAACTAAGCAATACACAAGACTACGTTATTTAAACTTAGTAACCAACAAGGCAATTTGACTTCAACTGAGCAATACACAGGACCATGTGATTTAAACTGAGTAACCGACAAGGGCATTTGACTTCAACTGAGCAATACAAATGACCACGTGATTTAAACTGAGTAACCAACAAGGCCATTTGACTTCAACTCAGCAATACACAAGACCACGTTATTTTAACATAGTAACCGACAAGGCCACTTGACTTCAACTAAGCAATACACAGGACCACGTTATTTAAACTTAGTAACCGACAAGGCCATTTGAATTCAACTGAGCAATACACAGGACCATGTGATTTAAACTGAGTAAATGACAAGGGCATTTGACTTCAACTGAGCAATACACAGGACCACCTGATTTAAACTGAGTAACCGACAAGGCCATTTGACTTCAACTGAGCAATACACAGGACCACGTGATTTACACTGAGTAACCGACAAGGCCATTTGACTTCAACTTAGCAATACACAAGACCACGTTATTTAAACTCAGTAACCGACAACGCCATTTTACTTCAACTGAGCAATACACAGGACCACGTGATTTAATCAGAGTAACCGACAAGGACATTTGACTTCAACTAAGCAATACACAGGACCACCTGATTTAAACTGAGTAACCGACAAGGCCATTTGACTTCAACTGAGCAATACACAGGCCCACGTGATTTAAACTGAGTAACCGACAAGGCCATTTGACTTCAACTGAGCAATACACAGGTCCATGTGATTTAAACTCAGTAACCGACAAGGCCATTTGACTTCAACTAAGCAATACACAGGACCACGTTATTTAAACTTAGTAACCAACAAGGCAATTTGACTTCAACTGAGCAATACACAGGACCATGTGATTTAAACTGAGTAACCGACAAGGCCATTTGACTTCAACTGAGCAATACAAATGACCACGTGATTTAAACTGAGTAACCAACAAGGCCATTTGACTTCAACTCAGCAATACACAAGACCACGTTATTTTAACATAGTAACCGACAAGGCCACTTGACTTCAACTAAGCAATACACAGGACCACGTTATTTAAACTTAGTAACCGACAAGGCCATTTGAATTCAACTGAGCAATACACAGGACCATGTGATTTAAACTGAGTAACCGACAAGGCCATTTGACTTCAACTGAGCAATACAAATGACCACGTGATTTAAACTGAGTAACCGACAAGGCCATTTGACTTCAACTGAGCAATACACAGGACAACATGATTTAAACTGAGTAACCGACAAGGCCATTTGACTTCAACTGAGCAATACACAGGACCACGTGATTTAAACTGAGTAACCGACAAGGCCATTTGACTTCAACTGAGCAATACACAGGCCCACGTGATTTAAACTGAGTAACCGACAAGGCCATTTGACTTCAACTGAGCAATACAAATGACCAAGTGATTAAAACTGAGTAACCGACAAGGCCATTTGACTTCAACTGAGCAATACACAGGACCACGTGATTTAAACTGAGTAACCGACAAGGCCAGTTGACTTCAACTTAGCAATACACAAGACCACGTTATTTAAACTCAGTAACCGACAAGTCCATTTGACTTCAACTAAGCAATACACAAGACTACATTATTTAAACTTAGTAACCAACAAGGCAATTTGACTTCAACTGAGCAATACACAGGACCATGTGATTTAAACTGAGTAACCGACAAGGCCATTTGACTTCAACTGAGCAATACAAATGACCACGTGATTTAAACTGAGTAACCAACAAGGCCATTTGACTTCAACTCAGCAATACACAAGACCACGTTATTTTAACATAGTAACCGACAAGGCCACTTGACTTCAACTAAGCAATACACAGGACCACGTTATTTAAACTTAGTAACCGACAATGCCATTTGAATTCAACTGAGCAATACACAGGACCATGTGATTTAAACTGAGTAAATGACAAGGCCATTTGACTTCAACTGAGCAATACACAGGACCACCTGATTTAAACTGAGTAACCGACAAGGCCATTTGACTTCAACTGAGCAATACACAGGACCACGTGATTTACACTGAGTAACCGACAAGGCCATTTGACTTCAACTTAGCAATACACAAGACCACGTTATTTAAACTGAGTAACCGACAAGGCCATTTGACTTCAACTGAGCAATACACAGGACCACGTGATTTAATCAGAGTAACCGACAAGGACATTTGACTTCAACTAAGTAATACACAGGACCACCTGATTTAAACTGAGTAACCGACAAGGCCATTTGACTTCAACTGAGCAATACACAGGCCCACGTGATTTAAACTGCGTAACCGACAAGGCCATTTGACTTCAACTGAGCAATACACAGGTCCATGTGATTTAAACTCAGTAACCGACAAGGCCATTTGACTTCAACTAAGCAATACACAGGACCACGTTATTTAAACTTAGTAACCAACAAGGCAATTTGACTTCAACTGAGCAATACACAGGACCATGTGATTTAAACTGAGTAACCGACAAGGCCATTTGACTTCAACTGAGCAAAACAAATGACCACGTGATTTAAACTGAGTAACCAACAAGGCCATTTGACTTCAACTCAGCAATACACAAGACCACGTTATTTTAACATAGTAACCGACAAGGCCACTTGACTTCAACTAAGCAATACACAGGACCACGTTATTTAAACTTAGTAACCGACAAGGCCATTTGAATTCAACTGAGCAATACACAGGACCATGTGATTTAAACTGAGTAAATGACAAGGCCATTTGACTTCAACTGAGCAATACACAGGACCACCTGATTGAAACTGAGTAACCGACAAGGCCATTTGACTTCAACTGAGCAATACACAGGACCACGTGATTTACACTGAGTAACCGACAAGGCCATTTGACTTCAACTTAGCAATACACAAGACAACGTTATTTAAACTGAGTAACCGACAAGGCCATTTGACTTCAACTGAGCAATACACAGGACCACGTGATTTAATCAGAGTAACCGACAAGGACATTTGACTTCAACTAAGTAATACACAGGACCACCTGATTTAAACTGAGTAACCGACAAGGCCATTTGACTTCAACTGAGCAATACACAGGCCCACGTGATTTAAACTGCGTAACCGACAAGGCCATTTGACTTCAACTGAGCAATACACAGGTCCATGTGATTTAAACTCAGTAACCGACAAGGCCATTTGACTTCAACTAAGCAATACACAGGACCACGTTATTTAAACTTAGTAACCAACAAGGCAATTTGACTTCAACTGAGCAATACACAGGACCATGTGATTTAAACTGAGTAACCGACAAGGCCATTTGACTTCAACTGAGCAAAACAAATGACCACGTGATTTAAACTGAGTAAACAACAAGGCCATTTGACTTCAACTCAGCAATACACAAGACCACGTTATTTTAACATAGTAACCGACAAGGCCACTTGACTTCAACTAAGCAATACACAGGACCACGTTATTTAAACTTAGTAACCGACAAGGCCATTTAATTCAACTGAGCAATACACAGGACCATGTGATTTAAACTGAGTAAATGACAAGGGCATTTGACTTCAACTGAGCAATACACAGGACCACGTGATTTAATCAGAGTAACCGACAAGGCCATTTGATTGCAACTGAGCAATACACAGGACCACCTGATTTAAACTGAGTAACCGACAAGGCCAGTTGACTTCAACTGAGCAATACACAGGACAACATGATTTAAACTGAGTAACCGACAAGACCATTTGACTTCAACTGAGCAATACACAGGACAACATGATTTAAACTGAGCAACCGACAAGGCCATTTCACTTCAACTGAGCAATACACAGGATCACGTGATTTAAACTGATTAAACGACAAGGCCATTTGACTTCAACTGAGCAATACACAGGACCATGTGATTTAAACTGAGTAAATGACAAGGCCATTTGACTTCAACTGAGCAATACACAGGACCACCTGATTGAAACTGAGTAACCGACAAGGCCATTTGACTTCAACTGAGCAATACACAGGACCACGTGATTTACACTGAGTAACCGACAAGGCCATTTGACTTCAACTTAGCAATACACAAGACAACGTTATTTAAACTGAGTAACCGACAAGGCCATTTGACTTCAACTGAGCAATACACAGGACCACGTGATTTAATCAGAGTAACCGACAAGGACATTTGACTTCAACTAAGTAATACACAGGACCACCTGATTTAAACTGAGTAACCGACAAGGCCATTTGACTTCAACTGAGCAATACACAGGCCCACGTGATTTAAACTGCGTAACCGACAAGGCCATTTGACTTCAACTGAGCAATACACAGGTCCATGTGATTTAAACTCAGTAACCGACAAGGCCATTTGACTTCAACTAAGCAATACACAGGACCACGTTATTTAAACTTAGTAACCAACACGGCAATTTGACTTCAACTGAGCAATACACAGGACCATGTGATTTAAACTGAGTAACCGACAAGGCCATTTGACTTCAACTGAGCAAAACAAATGACCACGTGATTTAAACTGAGTAAACAACAAGGCCATTTGACTTCAACTCAGCAATACACAAGACCACGTTATTTTAACATAGTAACCGACAAGGCCACTTGACTTCAACTAAGCAATACACAGGACCACGTTATTTAAACTTAGTAACCGACAAGGCCATTTGAATTCAACTGAGCAATACACAGGACCATGTGATTTAAACTGAGTAAATGACAAGGGCATTTGACTTCAACTGAGCAATACACAGGACCACGTGATTTAATCAGAGTAACCGACAAGGCCATTTGATTGCAACTGAGCAATACACAGGACCACCTGATTTAAACTGAGTAACCGACAAGGCCAGTTGACTTCAACTGAGCAATACACAGGACAACATGATTTAAACTGAGTAACCGACAAGACCATTTGACTTCAACTGAGCAATACACAGGACAACATGATTTAAACTGAGCAACCGACAAGGCCATTTCACTTCAACTGAGCAATACACAGGATCACGTGATTTAAACTGATTAAACGACAAGGCCATTTGACTTCAACTGAGCAATACACAGGACCACCTGATTTAAACTGAGTAACCGACACGGCCATTTGACTTCAACTGAGCAATACACAGGACCACGTGATTTACACTGAGTAACCGACAAGGCCATTTGACTTCAACTTAGCAATACACAAGACCACGTTATTTAAACTCAGTAACCGACAAGGCCATTTGACTTCAACTAAGCAATACACAGGACCACGTTATTTAAACTTAGTAACCAACAAGGCAATTTGACTTCAACTGAGCAATACACAGGACAACATGATTTAAACTGAGCAACCGACAAGGCCATTTCACTTCAACTGAGCAATACACAGGATCACGTGATTTAAACTGATTAAACGACAAGGCCATTTGACTTCAACTGAGCAATACACAGGACCATGTGATTTAAACTGAGTAAATGACAAGGCCATTTGACTTCAACTGAGCAATACACAGGACCACCTGATTGAAACTGAGTAACCGACAAGGCCATTTGACTTCAACTGAGCAATACACAGGACCACGTGATTTACACTGAGTAACCGACAAGGCCATTTGACTTCAACTTAGCAATACACAAGACAACGTTATTTAAACTGAGTAACCGACAAGGCCATTTGACTTCAACTGAGCAATACACAGGACCACGTGATTTAATCAGAGTAACCGACAAGGACATTTGACTTCAACTAAGTAATACACAGGACCACCTGATTTAAACTGAGTAACCGACAAGGCCATTTGACTTCAACTGAGCAATACACAGGCCCACGTGATTTAAACTGCGTAACCGACAAGGCAATTTGACTTCAACTGAGCAATACACAGGTCCATGTGATTTAAACTCAGTAACCGACAAGGCCATTTGACTTCAACTAAGCAATACACAGGACCACGTTATTTAAACTTAGTAACCAACAAGGCAATTTGACTTCAACTGAGCAATACACAGGACCATGTGATTTAAACTGAGTAACCGACAAGGCCATTTGACTTCAACTGAGCAAAACAAATGACCACGTGATTTAAACTGAGTAAACAACAAGGCCATTTGACTTCAACTCAGCAATACACAAGACCACGTTATTTTAACTTAGTAACCGACAAGGCCATTTGACTTCAACTAAGCAATACACAGGACCACGTTATTTAAACTTAGTAACCGACAAGGCCATTTGAATTCAACTGAGCAATACACAGGACCATGTGATTTAAACTGAGTAAATGACAAGGGCATTTGACTTCAACTGAGCAATACACAGGACCACGTGATTTAATCAGAGTAACCGACAAGGCCATTTGATTGCAACTGAGCAATACACAGGACCACCTGATTTAAACTGAGTAACCGACAAGGCCAGTTGACTTCAACTGAGCAATACACAGGACAACATGATTTAAACTGAGTAACCGACAAGACCATTTGACTTCAACTGAGCAATACACAGGACAACATGATTTAAACTGAGCAACCGACAAGGCCATTTCACTTCAACTGAGCAATACACAGGATCACGTGATTTAAACTGATTAAACGACAAGGCCATTTGACTTCAACTGAGCAATACACAGGACCACCTGATTTAAACTGAGTAACCGACACGGCCATTTGACTTCAACTGAGCAATACACAGGACCACGTGATTTACACTGAGTAACCGACAAGGCCATTTGACTTCAACTTAGCAATACACAATACCACGTTATTTAAACTCAGTAACCGACAAGGCCATTTGACTTCAACTAAGCAATACACAGGACCACGTTATTTAAACTTAGTAACCAACAAGGCAATTTGACTTCAACTGAGCAATACACAGGACCATGTGATTTAAACTGAGTAACCGACAAGGCCATTTGACTTCAACTGAGCAATGCAAATGACCACGTGATTTAAACTGAGTAACCAACAAGGCCATTTGACTTCAACTCAGCAATACACAAGACCACGTTATTTTAACATAGTAACCGACAAGGCCACTTGACTTCAACTAAGCAATACACAGGACCACGTTATTTAAACTTAGTAACCGACAAGGCCATTTGAATTCAACTGAGCAATACACAGGACCATGTGATTTAAACTGAGTAAATGACAAGGGCATTTGACTTCAACTGAGCAATACACAGGACCACGTGATTTAATCAGAGTAACCGACAAGGCCATTTGATTGCAATTGAGCAATACACAAGACCACGTTATTTAAACTTAGTAACCGACAAGGCCATTTGACTTCATCTAAGCAATACACAGGACCACGTGATTTAAACTTAGTAACTGACAAGGCCATTTGACTTCAACTGAGCAATACACAGGACCATGTGATTTAAACTGAGTAACTGACAAGGCCATTTGACTTCAACTGAGCAATACACAGGACCACGTGATTTAAACTTAGTAACCGACAAGGCCATTTGACTTCAACTGAGCAATACACAGGACCACGTGATTTAAACTTAGTAACCGACAAGGCCATTTGACTTCAACTGAGCAATACACAGGACCACGTGATTTAAACTGAGTAACCGACAAGGTCATTTGACTTCAACTGAGCAATACACAGGACCACGTGATATAAACTGAGTAACCGACAAGGCCATTTGACTTCAACTGAGCAATACACGGGACCACGTAATTTAAACTGAGTAACCGACAAGGCCATTTGACTTCAACTGAGGAATACAGAGGACCACGTGATTTAAATTGAGTAACCAACAAGGCCATTTGACTTTAACTGATACTTACGCAGGACCATGTGATTTAATCTCAGTAATCGACAAGGCCAATTGACTTCAACTGAGCAATACACAGAACCACGTGATTTAAACTGAGTAACCGACAAGGCCAGTTGACTTCAACTGAGCAATACACAGGACCACCTGATTTAAACTGAGTAACATACAAGGCCATTTGACTTTAACTGAACAATACACAGAACCAAGTTATTTAAACTTAATAACCGACAAGGCCATTTGACTTCAACTGAGCAATATACAGGAGCACGTGATTTACACTGAGTAACCGACAAGGCCAGTTGACTTCAACTGAGCCATACACAGGACCACATGATTTAAACTGAGTAACCGACAAGGCCATTTGACTTCAACTGAGCAATACACAGGACCAAGTTATTTAAACTTAGTAACCGACAAGGCCATTTGACTTCAACTGAGCAGTATACAGGACCACATGATTTAAACTGAGTAACCGACAAGGCCCTTTGACTTCAACTGAGCAATACCCAGGACGACGTGATTTAAACTGAGTAACCGACAAGGCCATTTGACTTCAACTGAGGAATACAGAGGACCACATGATTTAAATTGAGTAACCGACAAGGCCATTTGACTTTAACTGATAATTACGCAGAACCACGTGATTTAATCTGAGTAATCGACAATGCCATTTGACTTCAACTGAGCAATACACAGGACCACGTGATTTAAATTGAGTAACCGACAAGGCCATTTGACTTCAACTGAGCAATACATGGAACCACGTGATTTAAACTAAGTAATCGACAAGGCCATTTGAATTAAACTGAGCAATACACAGGACCACGTGATATAAAATGATTAACCGACAAGGCCATTTGACTTCAACTGAGCAATACACAGGACCAAGTGATTTAAACTGAGTAACCGATAAGGCCATTTTCTTCAACTGAGCAATACACAGGACCATGTGATTTAAACTTAGTAACCGACAAGGCCATTTGACTTCAACTGAGCAATACACAGGACCACGTGATTTAAACTGAATAACCGACAAGGCCATTTGATTTCAACTGAGCAATACACAGGACCACGTGATTTAAACTGAGTAACCGACAAGGCCATTTGACTTCAACTGAGCAATACACAGGTCCATGTGATTTAAACTAAGTAACCGACAAGGCCATTTGACTTCAACTGAGCAATACAAACTACCACGTGATTTAAACTGAGTAACCGACAAGGCCATTTGACTTCAAGTAAGCAATACACAAGACCACGTTATTTAAACTTAGTAACCGAAAAGGCCATTTGACTTCAACTAAGCAATACACAGAACCACGTTATTTAAACTTAGTAACCGACAAGGCCATTTGACTTCAACTGAGCAATACACAGGACCACATGATTTAAACTGAGTAACCGACAAGCCCCTTTGACTTCAACTGAGCAATACCCAGGACCACGTGATTTAAACTGAGTAACCGACAAGGCCAGTTCACTTCAACTGAGCAATACATAGGGCCAAGTGATTTAAACTGAGTAACCGACAAGGCCATTTGACTTTAACTGATAATTACGCAGGACCATGTGATTTAATCTGAGTAATCGACAAGGCCAATTGACTTCAACTGAGCAATACACAGGACCACGTGATTGAAACTGAGTAACCGACAAGGCCATTTGACTTCAACTGAGCAATACACAGGACCACGTGATTTAAACTGAGTAACATACAAGGCCATTTGACTTCAACTGAGCAATACACAGGACCACGTGATTTAAACTGAGTAACCGACAAAGCCATTTGACTTCAACTGAGCAATACACAGGACCACCTGATTTAAACTGAGTAACATAAAAGGCCATTTGACTTCAACTGAGCAATACACAGGACTACGTGATTTAAACTGAGTAACCGACAAGGCCAGTTGACTTCAACTGAGCAATACACAGGACCACGTGATTTAAACTGAGTAACCGACAAAGCCATTTGACTTCAACTAAGCAATACACAAGACCACGTTATTTAAACTTAGTAACCGACAAGGCCATTTGACTTCAACTGAGTAATACACAGGACCACCTGATTTAAACTGAGTAACATACAAGGCCATTTGACTTCAACTGAGCAATACACAGGACCACGTGATTTAAACTGAGTAACCGACAAGGCCAGTTGACTTCAACTGAGCAATACACAGGACCACGTGATTTAAACTGAGTAACCGACAAAGCCATTTGACTTCAACTAAGCAATACACGAGACCACGTTATTTAAACTTAGTAACCGACAAGGCCAGTTGACTTCAACTGAGCAATACACAGGACCACGTGATTTAAACTGAGTAACCGACAAAGCCATTTGACTTCAACTAAGCAATACACAAGACCACGTTATTTAAACTTAGTAACCGACAAGGCCATTTGACTTCAACTGAGCAATACACAGGACCACCTGATTTAAACTGAGTAACATACAAGGCCATTTGACTTCAACTGAGCAATACACAGGACCACGTGATTTAAACTGAGTAACCGACAAGGCCATTTGACTTCAACTGAGCAATACACAGGACCACGTGATATAAACTGAGTAACCGACAAGGCCATTTGACTTCAACTGAGCAATACACAGGACCACGTAATTTAAACTGAGTAACCGACAAGGCCATTTGACTTCAACTGAGGAATACAGAAGACCACGTGATTTAAATTGAGTAACCGACAAGGCCATTTGACTTTAACTGATACTTACGCAGGACCATGTGATTTAATCTGAGTAATCGACAATGCCATTTGACTTCAACTGAGCAATACACAGTACCACGTGTTTTAAACTGAGTAACCGACAAGGCCAGTTGACTTCAACTGAGCAATACACAGTACCACCTGATTTAAACTGAGTAACATACATGGCCATTTGACTTCAACTGAGCAATACACAGGACCAAGTTATTTAAACTTAGTAACCGACAAGGCCATTTGACTTCAACTGAGCAGTATACAGGTCCACATGATTTAAACTGAGTAACCGACAAGGCCCTTTGACTTCAACTGAGCAATACCCAGGACGACGTGATTTAAACTGAGTAACCAACAACGCCATTTCACTTAAACTGAGCAATACATAGGGCCACGTGATTTAAACTGAGTAACCGACAAGGCCATTTGACTTCAACTGATGAATACAGAGGACCACATGATTTAAATTGAGTAACCGACAAGGCCATTTGACTTTAACTGATAATTACGCAGGACCACGAGATTTAATCTGAGTAATCGACAATGCCATTTGAATTAAACTGAGCAATACACAGGACCACGTGATATAAACTGATTAACCGACAAGGCCATTTGACTTCAACTGAGCAATACACAGGACCACGTGATTTAAACTGAGTAACCGATAAGGCCATTTTCTTCAACTGAGCAATACACAGGACCATGTGATTTAAACTGAGTAACCGATAAGGCCATTTTCTTCAACTGAGCAATACACAGGACCATGTGATTTAAACTTAGTAACCGACAAGGCCATTTGACTTCAACTGAGCAATACACAGGACCACGTGATTTAAACTGAATAACCGACAAGGCCATTTGACTTCAACTGAGCAATACACAGGACCACGTGATTTAAACTGAGTAACCGAAAAGGCCATTTGACTTCAACTGAGAATTACACAGGACCATGTGATTTAATCTGAGTAACCGACAAGGCCATTTGACTTCAACTAAGCAATACACAAGACCACGTTATTTAAACATAGTAACCGACAAGGCCATTTTACATCAACTAAGCAATACACAGGACCACGTTATTTAAACTTAGTAACCGACAAAGCCATTTGACTTCAACTAAGCAATACACAAGACCACGTTATTTAAACTTAGTAACCGACAAGGTCATTTGACTTCAACTGAGCAATACACAGGTCCATGTGATTTAAACTAAGTAACCGACAAGGCCATTTGACTTCAACTAAGCAATACACAAGACCACGTTATTTAAACTTAGTAACCGACAAGGCCATTTGACTTCAACTAAGCAATACACAGGACCACGTTATTTAAACTTAGTAACCGACAAGGCCATTTGACTTCAACTGAGCAATACACAGGACCATATGATTTAAACTGAGTAACCGACAAGCCCCTTTGACTTTAACTGAGCAATACCAAGGACCACGTGATTTAAACTGAGTAACCGACAAGGCCATTTCACTTCAACTGATCAATACATAGGGCCAAGTGATTTAAACTGAGTAACCGACAAGGCCATTTGACTTTAACTGATAATTACGCAGGACCATGTGATTTAATCTGAGTAATCGACAAGGCCAATTGACTTCAACTGAGCAATACACAGGACCACGTGATTGAAACTGAGTAACATACAAGGCCATTTGACTTCAACTGAGCAATACACAGGACCACGTGATTTAAACTGAGTAACATACAAGGCCATTTGACTTCAACTGAGCAATACACAGGACCACGTGATTTAAACTGAGTAACCGACAAAGCCATTTGACTTCAACTGAGCAATACACAGGACCACCTGATTTAAACTGAGTAACATACAAGGCCATTTGACTTCAACTGAGCAATACACAGGACCACGTGATTTAAACTGAGTAACCGACAAGGCCAGTTGACTTCAACTGAGCAATACACAGGACCACGTGATTTAAACTGAGTAACCGACAAAGCCATTTGACTTCAACTAAGCAATACACAAGACCACGTTATTTAAACTTAGTAACCGACAAGGCCATTTGACTGCAACTAAGCAATACACAGGACCACGTTATTTAAACTTAGTAATCGACAAAACCATTTGACTTCAACTGAGCAATACACAGGGCCACGTGATTTAAACTAAGTAACCGACGGTGATGTAGGGCTCCTCGTTGTTGATATGGTGCTCCTCGGTATATGTATACTATGAATGATCCTGACTCAAACACAACAGTCTCTCGTTCAAAAGCCACTCACCCAGCAGCTCCATTTCATCGTTTGTGATTCGACCTTACTAGTGGTATACCCAGCACGGGTATTTAATGAGAGAGAGTCGTTCTCCCGAATCACCATGTCTTTCTATACCGTTCATGTTGGTTCTGCCTCTCTTAGAACTGCTTCGTGCGTGCGTTAAAATGCTTTATCAATATTGTCAGAGCATTCGAGGTTCAGAAAATTATCGCCAACTAGTTATTGCAGCGATTTTCACCTCCATCTCATAACTTATCATAGCACTGACGTGTGAGCCATGTCTAGTGAAATCACCCTTAAGCACTTAGAGCTGACTTATGTACTTCGATTCATAGATGAATAGCGAACATAGAAGGGCCAGGTTCTTCATCTATGAACGGGGACACTCTCTCAATTCCATAGCTAACACGTCTCGAGGTTACCTCAAGATTGACATCCATATGAGAGATAATAAACCTCCGTGATCTCTCATACAGTCGGATCGTGGATCAGCAGTCGCTTCTTGAGGTGGTGCTTGTTATATGAGAATCGTTTACCCAGTCACTAATACCTTTATCGTTACTTCATTCACCCATATGAGTTAGATCTTCCCTGCTCCCCTGGTCTGGTACTATATATCAGTGTTTCCTCCCTGATCACATGCTCACAAACACAAGTCTGTCGTTCAGCAGATACATCCCCCATATGTTGGCTCAAACACATACGTGTATCGCACAGCATATCACTTTTTTCGTTTCCAGTTACACAAATCAGCCTTTTCTCGTTGGTCAGATCAGCCCGACGCTTTTGTTTCACCAAAACTTGTCTCTCAGGCTGCAAATCCGTCTCGCCTCTCCTGGCTCACACACACTAGTGTCTCACATAGTATACCATTCCGTTGTTTCTGGCTCATCAACTCAGACTCTCGCCCAACAAATCCTTCCCGTCGCTACATGGTAAAAAAAACACCATCCTCTCGTCCAGCACATTCGACCCGCCGCTATTGACTCAGTCAGCAGAATCAGTCCTCCACCCAGTATATCTGTCCCGATGCTCCTATCACATGTTGCCATCAGTGAGGCTCACTGCCTTGTGAGAGACTCGTTTTTGCCGTCTGTAATGTTTGCCACCATGTGTAACGGTTGTATGGCTTACCGACACCATTGAGTCTAGTAATGCCCCGTTCAGCTTATCGTCTGTTGGGCTTCTTGCCTGATTGGCTTATTGCCTCAAGTGGCACTCGCTTGATTTGAGAAAAGAGTGTTTACCCTAATCTGGAAATTAAAAAAAGCAACTTCACTTCACTTTTATTACAAATAGCTAGAGGTTAGTGTAGGTTGTCCATTGCGAATCCCATTTCACTCCATCTCTTCAAAGTCTTCCCCGACTAGCTGGATGACAGGATACATATCTGAGACGGCTTGATCGCCCAAGTAAACAGGAGCAGGAACAGCAGTAGGGCAGTCCACACAGAGCTGAGCCGTTCGTTTAGTCCCATGTCCCGTTCCATTTCACGTATCAAATACTACAGTATGTGTATATTCTTTCCAGAAAAGGTGCTCTGAAGGTTGTAGGAGTCGACAACGTGGCTGATAAAAGCAAAGAGAAACCGACCCTCGTCAATTTAATCTCTAATGTTTTTTTACGATTTATGAGGATCATATCCTACATTTCATTCCATTTTAATCCGTCAAATTCATATCTTCTTCAACTCGAGGTAACACATCTTGGGTGCTGTGAACGGGAGCAGGAGTGGGTGCAGGTACGTCCAGGGGTAGTTGAGCAATCCGTTTCTTCCCCTGTCCCTTTCTCCTGGACGTATCAAAGACTATGGTAAACGTTGTCTCTGTCCCAGAGAAGCTGGTCTGGAGGCTGTAGGAATCCACCTGATATGCGAGGCAAGGTCGGAGAGAGTGGATCAGCGCCCTAGGCAGGGACTTCTCGAGAGTAACAGCAGATGTCATGATAGAGGTGTTGATATTTGTCTGCACGAAGACGATATTTACCTTTTGGCTGTCAGATCAAGAATGAGGACTTTAACATTTGAAGATATTTATAAAGGTAAAGAAGTCACGTGACACAATTCAGTCAATAACACATCTTGTCACATTTTTTTTCCCCAAAATGATTCCACTGCTAACGTCTTGACGAGTCGTGCTGCCGAGTTATTTGGGGTATTGCCTTTTTGCTTTAGATAGGGGAGTAAGTGTTGGCATGCAGTAGTGTGGGTTTGACAGCAGGGATTGTGAGGTTTGCTCTTGAATGTAGTAGTTCTGAATATTCAAGGGAACTCTGTGTACATGTATTTTCTCTCAGCAGCAGATCCGTCCTGCTCACTACACTAGTGTCTCACATAGCATATCCTTCATTCCGTTACTTCTTCACCAAATCAGCCTCTCATCCAAGAGATCCGTTCTGGTGCTCCTGGACGAGAGAAGAGTCAACAGCCTCCCGCCAAGCCGATCTGACCCTCTGATCCGGACCCAAGCACAACACTCTCTCGTTCAAGAGCCAATGATGTGGATATACTACCCATGTACCTATGGCAATATGTATGATCCCGACTCAAACACAACACTCTCTCGTTCAAAAGCCACTCACCCAGCAGCTCCATCTCATCGTTTGTCATTCGACCTTAATAGTGATGTACTCAGCACGGTGATTTAATGAGAGAGAGTCGTTCTCCCGAATCACCATGTCTTTCTATACCGTTCATGTTGGTTCTGCCTCTCTTAGAACTGCTTCGTGCGTGCGTTAAAATGCTTTATCAATATTGTCAGAGCATTCGAGGTTCAGAAAATTATCGCCAACTAGTTATTGCAGCGATTTTCACCTCCATCTCATAACTTATCATAGCACTGACGTGTGAGCCATGTCTAGTGAAAGCACCCTTAAGCACTTAGAGCTGACTTATGTACTTCGATTCATAGATGAATAGCGAACATAGAAGGGCCAGGTTCTTCATCTATGAACGGGGACACTCTCTCAATTCCATAGCTAACACGTCTCGAGGTTACCTCAAGATTGACATCCATATGAGAGATAATAAACCTCCGTGATCTCTCATACAGTCGGATCGTGGATCAGCAGTCGCTTCTTGAGGTGGTGCTTGTTATATGAGAATCGTTTACCCAGTCACTAATACCTTTATCGTTACTTCATTCACCCATATGAGTTAGATCTTCCCTGCTCCCCTGGTCTGGTACTATATATCAGTGTTTCCTCCCTGATCACATGCTCACAAACACAAGTCTGTCGTTCAGCAGATACATCCCCCATATGTTGGCTCAAACACATACGTGTATCGCACAGCATATCACTTTTTTCGTTTCCAGTTACACAAATCAGCCTTTTCTCGTTGGTCAGATCAGCCCGACGCTTTTGTTTCACCAAAACTTGTCTCTCAGGCTGCAAATCCGTCTCGCCTCTCCTGGCTCACACACACTAGTGTCTCACATAGTATACCATTCCGTCGTTTCTGGCTCATCAACTCAGACTCTTGCCCAACAAATCCTTCCCGTCGCTACATGGTAAAAAAACACCATCCTCTCGTCCAGCAGATTCGACCCGCCGCTATTGACTCAGTCAGCAGCATCAGTCCTCCACCCAGTATATCTGTCCCGATGCTCCTATCACATGTTGCCATCAGTAAGGCTCACTGCCTTGTGAGAGACTCGTTTTTGCCGTCTGTAATGTTTGCCACCATGTGTAACGGTTGTAAGGCTTACCGACACCATTGAGTCGAGTAATGCCCCGTTCAGCTTATCGTCTGTTGGGCTTCTTGCCTGATTGGCTTATTGCCTCAAGTGGCACTCGCTTGATTTGAGAAAAGAGTGTTTACCCTAATCTGGAAATTAAAAAAAGCAACTTCACTTCACTTTTATTACAAATAGCTAGAGGTTAGTGTAGGTTGTCCATTGCGAATCCCATTTCACTCCATCTCTTCAAAGTCTTCCCCGACTAGCTGGATGACAGGATACATATCTGAGACGGCTTGATCGCCCAAGTAAACAGGAGCAGGAACAGCAGTAGGGCAGTCCACACAGAGCTGAGCCGTTCGTTTAGTCCCATGTCCCGTTCCATTTCACGTATCAAATACTACAGTATGTGTATATTCTTTCCAGAAAAGGTGCTCTGAAGGTTGTAGGAGTCGACAACGTGGCTGATAAAAGCAAAGAGAAACCGACCCTCGTCAATTTAATCTCTAATGTTTTTTTACGATTTATGAGGATCGTATCCTACATTTCATTCCATTTTAATCCGTCAAATTCATATCTTCTTCAACTCGAGGTAACACGTCTTGGTTGCTGTGAACGGGAGCAGGAGTGGGTGCAGGTAAGTCCAGGGGTAGTTGAGCCATCCGTTTCTTCCCCTGTCCCTTTCTCCTGGACGTATTAAAGACTATGGTAAACGTTGACTCTGTCTCAGAGAAGCTGGTCTGGAGGCTGTAGGAATCCACCAGATATGCGAGGCAAGGTCGGAGAGAGTGGGAGAGCGCCCAATGGAATGGAGCTTAATTATGTGATTCTAGTCTTGTAAAGAATCGTGGTACAAAAACATTCACAGGCTTACAAATGTAAGAGTCTCAAATATTTTAATGACCAAGACATGACTAAGAAATATCCCCGGCATATTACTGTGTTCGAACGCAGCTGTTTGATTCCCAAGAAAAGTGAAATAATACAAAAACTGTAGGGTGACTTCAACAACTTCAACATTAGACTGTTTCAATACTCATTATAGAACTTGTTACCCATGTGTAGCTAAAGTAAGACTGAGTTGGGTACACTGTTCATAGTCTGTCTTATATTGAACTTAATTTTATTGCACAGCTCAAAGAAGTTTCCTAATTGGACATAATTACATTAATGACAATTTTGTATCAGAATGCAGAATATAATTTAGTTGCAACTATTAATTCGATTAACTTAGGGGTACTTATATAAAAAAAGAGTGAACATAAATATCTGTCCTTTTAGTAGATTCATGATAAAAAATTGACAAGACTGCTAAAGTTATTGGTTCAATTTCGACATGCAAATTCCAGTCTAAAACAAATTGACATAACAGAAGGAAGCGATGACTACCGACTTGTGATAGTGTCGATCAGCAGATGAATTAAAGTTAATCCTCCTGTTGAGGAGATCAGAGCTAAGTGGAGACATGAGCAGAGAAGGAAACATACGCTATCGGTACCCCCTGTGCATTTTGACTCAAGATCTTCTTCAAATCTGGTAACAGCTTTCAACAGGTCATTGCTGCATTTAAAAGTTGCAGCTATGAATTTACATAACAATCTACTTGACATAGATACTGACAGCCGATCCCACCAACGAAGTTGTAAAATTATCGCATTTTCATTTTTATTGAATCATTTCATAATTAAACTATAACATATATTCAAACAATTAACTTATGAATTAGATTCACACTTTGATTCAGATTGTTTTATTTGTCGTCCATCTTTATTAAACCTCGATTGGATATCTGAATGCTAAACGCTTTCTTTGAATGCAATTCAGTTCCTTTGAACCTCTCTATACGTGAATATGAATAGTGAGCAGCCACAACTGTGACTGCAAATTTCAATGTCTATGTATCGGATTGATCAGGTCACGACGACCTGTATATTAATGGTGAACACGATCATTGCAATGATATTATACATATACACCTGAATTGGAAATTAATTAAGCAACACTCAAGTTTGTAAATTGAAATGTGGTGCTCTGGGATTGTTAGGGTAAATTGAATGATTTTATCATCTCAGACATAATAATTGGTTATTTAGCTACCCATTCACTGAAACAAAAATCCACCATACCCAAAATTTATGAAAATGTGAGGGAAAACGTGAAGGTACTGAATTTTTACCTAAAATAACTTTTGTCCTAGCAGAGAAACTACACCTCAAACTTTAAAATTGATTTATTGTAAACAACATTTTTGATACATTCACTCACCAAAACATCTTTTATCATGCATGATAAGAAGCTTAACAGACATTGAACTTCCAGTCACTTTTTTAACCATAACTGAGAATATGCCTTCAACCATATGATCTGTGAATAAAATAAAGAAAATAAAATAATAAATAAAATAAAGAAAAAATAATTTAAAATTAAAGATTATTTGAGTTCAATCTGTTTATAAAACACTTCTACTCACTTTTCTTCTCATTATTGATAAGCCGATACCCAATGTAGTGGCCGTATTTGTTCATTAAGACAAGTTTATTGAAATTGACAGTTTCATGATTTTGTGAGTTTGAAGGTGCACACTGCGTTAACGAGTCAGTTAGTAAAGTGTAATCACTTCACTTGAAATAATGACACTAATCACATTACAGCAATAAATATTGACTTACGTTAAATTTCATAATAGAACTTGATTTTTGACACCAAAATACCAATTTATTGTAAAAGCCGTTATCCAAAAGACAGTGAACAGTTAATTGAGTGACCTTTCGTTTGTTCACTGCCAAATGATTGTTCTACCTAAAACCACAAACAATTTTCCTGACATACTGTCTTATTTCAAATAGGAACAATTTTGGTGTTAAAAAACTTGCGTGTTGCTTGATTAATAAGGTTATGTATATATTATACATCAGCACTTGAGTTTCCGAGGTTCAATGTAATTGGATATCAGCAAAAAGAATTGAGTATCGATGTCCACTCATTGTATTACAAATGTTTTATCTGCAATATGTCTGATAAGTTTAGTTTTATCGACAAGTTGACTGATAGTTTTAGTTTTATCGACAATGTGACTGATATAGTATCGGACAAACAAAATGAGACAACTTCATATATATATAACGTTATTAATTTACCCATTTAAATAGTGCCAGTGCTCGAGTTTATCAGCTGATAAACTAATATACACTGTACAAATTCAAGTAGAACTATAGATGATAATCACTGAATACTTAAATATAAGTGCTCACAACCGTTCCTTATCATTAATCACAACTGATTTAATTGTATTCACATGCTGTTCGCGTGTCAACAAAATAATGTTATGCATCTAATCTGAAGTAATTTAAACCATGAAAACATGCATTGGCTATATTTCCCACAAAGTGAAATGCATTTTAGCAAAGAACATGCTGAGGGTATTAGATAAAGTATTTCCGAATATCACCCAGCAAAAAGTCTTTGAATTGTAAACACAAGTACTACTCGATCATCTATTCATAACAACCTCGATTGAAAGTCTGAATGCAACATGTTTTAGTTTTGACTACATTACAAACCAATTCTATTGAAAACTGCACATGTGAATATCAATGGTGACTGCATGTTTCTATTTCCGTGTAGTCAGTGATAGTGAGGTCACCACGACCTACTTGTATCTAAACGTTGTGACAAATGCTCTGGTTGTCTGATTAAGGAGATGGAACTGGAACGCCATTTTAAAATTTTATATTTGAAGTTGTTTTATTAAATATTTTAAATTTATTTTTTCTGTTCTTATTTCTATAGACATAGTGTTTATTGCTTTAAATAACATCCTGACCTTAAGGAATCAAATTCGAAATATTTGAATAAAAATTTAATTGACTACAACATTTTAAAATAGCACCGGTGTTATCCTTACCCCTTCGATTGTCTATTGAATGATTATCTAAATTGGTCAAAACATATTTGAAAGTTCTACGTGCTATTAACAGGAACATTATATTCTTCAAACTGACAACCTAACAAGCTGTTATTGTTGTTGTTTAATTATATCTTAGAACAGTCATAAAGGAGACGTGAAACAAGGCTATTGACAGCATGGCAAAATGTAATGCCATCAAAACTGTGTGCTAGAAAACATCATCATATCATTATGTATGGCTAATTTCAATACGTTTTGACACAATTTATTTTGATCGTTACGTTTAATCCTAACTGTTTAATATAACTAGTTTGTTGAAGTTTAAAAGTTGGAGAATGCTTTTTCGGGCCTATGCCTAACCTTAGTTTCAATAACATTCAAATGAATTGTGTAAAGAAAAGTTAATGTGACCTTCATTGTACTCTCTGAAAAAATGTATTAGAAACTGTTTCGTTTCACAATACACATTCCCACTGTTTGCTCTAAGAAAGTTTCATTACAACATACTAAAAAGTTTCCGAGTTTCTGAATACCATGCTATGGTATTCAGAACAAAATATATTTCTACACATAATACAAGTTATACCTAATTGTTGAATATCATCTTCATTGTATTAAATATTATCATTGACATGTATTGTACTACAGGCCTGTGGCCTTTCACTACTGGAAATAAAATCGTAAAAGCGTCAAATATTATTTGTCTTTAGAAATATGATGCTTCGATATTGAAATTAGGATATCATGAGTGAATCACTCATTCATTAATTGACATTCTAGCATTTCGTACATACAAACCAATGCGTGTATGTTTCGTTCAGTATAGTCATAATTGAAAGGCACTGTACTGTGGTCATTCTTCAATCTTCTCATCATACACATCGAACACTTTTAGTTTCTTGAGATAAAGTTGTTTCTCTTAGTATCAGGATATAGACGGGAAGATAAGACATTGTTTTGATTGATCCTCATCAGCAGATGTTTTAAACTGCGTGGCATTTAACTTCAATTTGCCATTTTACAATCTGCCATCAAAGGAAAACCTTTTTTTGCGTACATGACAAATTGACACTTCATTGCCCAGAAAGGTATGTCACTGCAGTTGGCAGCAACTGTTCACCTAATAATTAACTGTATTTAAGCTCTGATCATATAGAGGCGTTATGTTATCATTAGAGAGATAGTAAATAGTCGACCTGATATGTCTGTGTGATTCATCCTTAATGAGCATTCTGTCAGTTCATGTTGCTCAACATTATAGCCGGGGCAAAGGACGTGAACCATCTAGTTTATGTGTACAAGCAGAAACCAAATCTGTGTTCACATTTAGATTATATCGATGTTAATGGCTTAGGTAGTTTCACATTTATAGGTCGTTTCAGATTAAAAGTTTCACAATTATAGGTACTTTCACATCTATATGTAGTTTCACATGAATAAGTAGTTTCACATTTATAGGTAGTTTCACATTTATAGGAAGTTTCACATTTATAGGTATTTTCACATTTATGGGTAGTTTCTCATTTATAGGTAGTTTCACATATGTACATATGTACGTAGTTTCACAGTTATACGTAGTTTCACATGAATAAGTAGTTTCACATTTATAGGTAGTTTTGCATTTATAGGTAGTTTCACATTATAGGTAGGTTCACAATTATAGGTAGTTTCACATATGTACGTAATTTCACAGTTATACGTAGTTTCACATGAATATGTAGTTTCACATTTATAGGTAGTTTCACATTTATAGGTAGTTTCACATTTATAGGAAGTTTCACATCTATAGGTATTTTCACATTTATGGGTAGTTTCTCATTTATAGGTAGTTTCACATATGTACATATGTACGTAGTTTCACAGTTATACGTAGTTTCACATGAATAAGTAGTTTCACATTTATAGGTAGTTTCACATTTATAGGAAGTTTCACATTTATAGGTATTTTCACATTTATGGGTAGTTTCTCATTTATAGGTAGTTTCACATATGTACATATGTACGTAGTTTCACAGTTATACGTAGTTTCACATGAATAAGTAGTTTCACATTTATAGGTAGTTTTGCATTTATAGGTAGTTTCACATTTATAGGTATTTTCACATATGTACATATGTACGTAGTTTCACAGTTATACGTAGTTTCACATGAATAAGTAGTTTCACATTTATAGGTAGTTTTGCATTTATAGGTAGTTTCACATTATAGGTAGGTTCACAATTATAGGTAGTTTCACATATGTACGTAATTTCACAGTTATACGTAGTTTCACATGAATAAGTAGTTTCACTTTTATGGGTAGTTTCACATTTATAGGTAATTTCACATTTATGGGTAGTAGTTTCTCATTTATAGATAGTTTCACATTTATAGATTATGTGTGTGTTCTGAAAGTTTGAATATGATCTTAGAATTCGGAGCAAATAGGTTATATCATATATATAGATATGAAAGTTTTATTTCACTTGGTAAAGTATGCTTTTCCCCTCCGTGGAATCACAGATTAGGAAATGTTCAATATTCTCTATATAGTAAACTTTAAAAAATGTTATGTTTGTCACTGAAATGCACAGTGAATAACACGTTACTTGATTAACAGCCTGTCTAGTATAATACAAGATGAATATAAATACTCAAAATGTTGAATAGTAAAATTGTATAGTTTAACTTTATGTTTATGTCCAGTAGATAAATGAACATTTGTTTAGTACTACTAAACACAATATTGTGAATGATTAACGTTCTATTTTAAAAAGCAACAGTGTCTGACTTTTAACAAAAATAATTTTCTGAATTGAGACCATGTAATGTTGATAAACTAAAATTCATTATCCAGTATGTTCGTTGTAATGTCCAATGAGCTATATGCATGTGATAGGGTTAGAGAAAGTAGGTTTTTTTTTGTTTATATTTGTAGTTTTGACGACACTAAATGAAAACACAATGAAACTTTAGTTCACTAGAATATCTTGTGATTGTACACTGAACTCACGGATCCAAGGATTTGACAGTAAAACACAGTTTCACTTTAAATTCGACGTTAATATATATTACTCACGATTTGGCATTATACCATTTAAAGGAAGACAAACATTACGATTAAGAAACTTGAATAAAGTTCTATAAGTGTAAACTGTCATTCCTTCTACTCAATGATTTGAGGTCATTGCCATGCATGTTTGTTAATTATTTCATGTAACTGCTGAACAATGACAATCCTGCTAGTATGTCTCTTTTTTAAGCAATTCCTAATAAACTGTGTTTACTTATGATTTATCTTATATTACTTCAATGAATAAAGACATCTAAATGTACTCACATTGTCATTCGATGGGGCAAACATACTTTTTAAATTGAAATAATTAGGGGACATTGCTTCAACTGACATCCAGTATCTGATATTTAATTATTGTATGGATTAACTACATGGATTAACTATATGGGCATACCAATAGAAGTAAAAGTAACATATTAAACTTACCTAGAAACTTCATCCAAACCTCTCCAAATCTTCAACAGAAAGTACAAGCCCAGAAAAACATGGCCGAACGGACGTCATGTAGTCCTCACTAAGAAGAAAATCATCAGTACTCACTCAGTGACGAGTGTTCGTTTTATAAATCTGAAAATCTGGGTTGTGTTGTGTCAGCCAATGATACACAGGGAACACTGACAGATTCACAGCATAATGCCCTTCGAATCTGCTGAACGATTATATTTGAACACCGTCAGTTCTTTGCAAGTAGTGACTATAGAAGACTTAACAAAACTTGCAGAGGCACGGTGTTTACAATTATTTCTTTACACTGGTCTTTCACTATGGAGTTAACATGATACAAATTCAAAAGACGATTTTGAATAACTAGCAGCCCTACATGTAAGGGATGTTCATATTTTTTAAAATCACTGCCACAGTTTTTCCTTTTCTAACGGTTTAATTTAAACACGTTGTTCCTCTGACTTATAATTATGATCACAGGCTTCTTAAAATATCGAGAGCGAGTTTCGTAACAGTCATAAGACACACCTCATTTACACTGGTATTGAATATGGTGTATACTTTTTGTATTTGTTCATATTTTTCCAGATCAAAATCACAATTCCCCTAATGTCCAATGTACTGGCTATGTTACTACTTTTGAAATTAAGTATATTTACATTTATAAGTTAAAGTTAGTTTAAGCAACATATGAAATGCGTAGCACCTTCTTCTCTGTGTCCAGTGTTGTTAAATTAGTGTACGTTCTGCCCCATGTATTGGATGAGATGTGTCTTCTTTCAGCATATATTCAATAAATATTTCTACTTTTCTTGATCGAATTCATATGGAAGCATATTAAGGTCACATGAAAAATATTTTGGAAATTATTATCTCCTTATCAGGACTTATTATCTCATAAAAAGTACTTAGTGTTTCCTAATTAGGACATAGTATCTCATAATTAGGACATATTATCTCCTAATTAGGACTTAATATCTCATAATTAGGAGTTAACCATAGTGCAGTTTTGAGGTTTGATCAGCTTATTTCTGAAAAATTGTGATTGTTGCTTCAAATTTAATTGTAGCACTGTTACACTTTATTATTGTTCTCATCCCAGGAAATAAACCACATAAAACCTTCATAGATTTATCAGCTATGTCTAATGTTTTATTTTTGAAGTGAAGTAAATTATGATACAAAATAACCTTTTCAAAATGACTATCATGTCTACAACTAAACGGATTCAAGTGGCACTCTACATTTAAGTAAATGTACAGTTGAAAGACAGACAGACATGCAGATACTTTATTCACTTTTATTATGGTTATGTTAACAGGCATTTACACAATTGAGATTCATTGTGTCTTAATGTGCCAGCTTAACTAAATTTGAAATTTCAGAACAAAAAGCACTTTTTTACTTGTTTTATGACGTCATAAAGTAATGAGGCGTCAACAAATGTAAATCCAAGAAGGTACATTATGCCAACAGCATTTTGTAATAACACTATTTCCTAATTTCATAATATTTAATCTTAAATACAATGTCACGAAAATCTCTTTGCAAAAGCCATATCAGCACCTCATGTGTGTTTGAACAAAAATAAGATATTAAGTATCAGACTCTAATGAATTACATTTCTAATATCTATTTACGAGATATATCCTCATCACAGACATTCAAAATCGAGTTTATCCGGCAGAAATATTTTCTGTTCAACTAATATTTGGTACCGTTTTTTTTGGCCTTGTGTATGGATATATGACAGAACAGCAACGGGATTAGAGCGAAGCCAGGATAGAGTTAATAGGCAGTTGTTAGCAGAGGGAATGAATTAGAGGGGATGAATAAAAGGGGATATATAAACTCTGATAGCTAATCCCTGTTTATAGAGCGTGAGTGTATTCATATTTGTAGTGCTTCTTGAGTTTGCGCTTTACGTGTTGAAGTTTTATCTCAAGTACATATTGAACTTTATTATAAGCAGATTCAGTCGTTTTAATATAATTTTAAAAGACGTATACTGTTTATAATCCTGTGTAAGTGATTCAAACATTATATTAACTGCATGCCAGATATCACATACGTTCATAAGCTTTCATCCAAGACTCAAAAGATGTTGAAAACCCAAATTTATATTAAATGAATTACTATTGATGACCCCTTTTATACGTATTTATAAGATGCTTTAGTCCTAATTCGGAATGAAGACACTATGTATTCTTATGCTTGATAACATAAACAGATATAAAGTCATTAGGATATTTCTGTCAAAGTCTATGAATAAAGAAGTCTAATACCATTTTTTAAAATCTACTTTATTACAATTATGACTTTTAGAGTGTCAGTTGAATCTGTTTAGTTGTAAACATAATATTGATTATTAAAGTTATTGTATCAAAGGTTAAACTTATGTAAATTATGTATAACTGATAAATCTATGAAGGCTTCATACAGCTTTTTGTTCTGAGATGAGAACACTTAATGACCCTAGTTATAAATTTAACGATAAAGTAAAGTTACAAATACTGATTTTCAACACAGCTACAATTAAATTTGAAACAACAATCACAAGTTTTCAGAAAAAAGCTGATCAAACCTCAAAACTGCACTATGGTTAACTCCTAATTATGATATATTAAGTCCTAATTAGGAGATAATATGTCCTAATTATGAGATACTATGTCCTAATTAGGAAACACTAAGTACTTTTTATGAGATAATAAGTCCTGATAAGGAGATAATAATTTCCAAAATATTTTTCATGTGACCTTAATATGCTTCCATATGAATTCGATCAAGAAAAGTAGAAATATTTATTGAATATATGCTGAAAGAAGACACATCTCATCCAATACATGGGGCAGAACGTACACTAATTTAACAACACTGGACACAGAGAAGAAGGTGCTACGCATTTCATATGTTGCTTCTAATTAGGATATAATATGTCCTAATTAGGAGATGTTATGTCCTAATTAGGAGATACTATCTCCTAATTAGGAGATGTTAAGTACTAATTAGGAGATATTAAGTCCTAATTAGGAGATACTAAGTACTAATTAGGAGATAATAAGTACTTATTAGGATATAATACGTCCTAATTAGGAGATATTGAGTCCTTATTAGGAGATAATATTTTCAAAAATATGTTTTCATGTGACCCTAATACGCTTCCATAAATTCACAATTCCACTTGTGTTGAATGTAATGTAAATTAACCAATCGTCAAGATTTTCTCACATTCTTTTCATTATAAGCTGTGTTCCAGGTAGATTCAATACAAAACCTTTCTATGTGGATTTATAGTCAGATTTCCATTATCCGACTGTAACATTGTATTTCCAGTATCCCCCTGTAGCGTTGTATTAACCTAATATTTAGAGAATACTGAATTTAGGTACATTCAATCGAATGGCATTTGTAAAGTTGGTATTTCACGTGTCGCTCAATCAAGTAATATATTCATTTTTAAATTACTTTAACAATAACATGTTAATCAAATGACTAAAACAATGCATGCTACTGCCAGGGACGATATAACGTAGCATCATTGATCACTGTTAAGATATAGGAGAATGTCATTGTAGCGTGGTTATATCACCAATAAATCCCATATTTCAATGTAATAAAATGTTAAATATGTCTATCATTGAACATTAACATATGAAGATATTGTATTAAATAAATATAGATTTAAAGATATGCAACAATAAAACTACTGAGTAAAACTACAGGCAGGTGACAAGCTGGCAGGACCGGTTCATGGAACAGAGAGCCACGAGGCAGGTTAACGTGACGTCTTGAGATATTGTTTAAGCTGTGGTCATTACTTTTAACTCTCCTGTCCTACGTTCTCATGTAACGCTTATATATAACTTCTCAGCAAGACGTACATAGCAGCTGACAGGACTGACTGGGAACACAGAACACAGAGCTGAGTGGCGAGTAAAACTCTTTGAAACCTTCTTTGTGTTGTTCTTTTCAATTTGTATACGCTTGTAACTCTTTTTTCATGCTTCTCTTAAGAACTTCTCTGCAAGTCGTGTCTGCTTCTAAATAACGATTTGAAGTCTCCTGTAAACACCTTTTGAATTCGTGGTATGATCCACGCAAATGAATCTCATATTCATAAGCTCTCTCTAAAGATTAACAAACATCTCTCTTTATGGCTCTATATATTTTTAAATGTCCGTAACCTCCATGAATGAATTTCACACCAGTGTCACCACTGCTAATGCTTTTCTGTTTATAATATTCAACAAATCATGCATATTTAATTTTTATGAACGGAGCATCAAAGATAGCTTTATAGCACGATTACATTTGTGATAATACTACCTTCAATAGTGCAAATTCATGTACTTTTTCGGGACGAGTTTCATGAGGGATTCGAACCTACACCCTCAGAGTAAGGCATCTATCTCCAGCACCGACCATACCAGCAAACCACACGACCATTTCGCCTCGACAAGAATCGAGATCAAACAATCGATATTTTACATTCAGTACCCCTATGATAGACGTATTTGGCACAGCTACCAAGCCTAAATGCATTATAAATACTTGCCATTTAGATAGAGAACAAATATAACAAGGTTACATTTGGGATAATACTACGTTCAATAGTACAAATTATTGTACTTTTTCGGTCGTGTGGTAAGCTGCTGTTACGGTCAGTGCTGATGATATGTGCCTTACTCTACATTGTTTGAAGAGTTGAATGCAAGCTATGCAATTGTTTAGCAACGTTTATACTAAATAACTCTACAGACACAAACACAAAAGACTGACTGAAGCCAGCTAATACTTTCCTTAATACTTTGGGTATTGATTCGATATGACCCCCATCAAGTTTTTTTATTGACTTAAAAGTATTTTATGAAATGAAATTTGTCTGCCACATACTTTGATTTCGATGAACAACACATTTATCCTGAAACGTGGCAACAGATATTTCAAAACCAAATTAATTTTTCTCATGCAAAATTTAGAAATACCTTCACAACGAATAACAAACTGTTCCTCTGGCCCGATTCCTAAAATGACGATTTAAAATCCATAATTTATATTTAATTGTATGCTTAAAAATCTCAGTGACTGATTTGATCATTAGTAATTTGACAATCCAATATATAATTTAAAACAACATCAAGTATACTGACCAATTAAAGATTATTGTTCATCTTATTAGTTATCAATAACCTAATGCTTCATATACATGTTCTCCCATGTCTCCAAGATTTTAGTTTGCAGCCATATTTACAATTGAAAACTATTTGCTTTATGAATATTGAATTGGTCAAACATTGATGTGCTAAATGAATAATTAATATCTTTAATTTAGTTAATTTAATTGTACATGTTGGGAAACAAAGTGTGTTCTTTGACTATGATTCCAATAAAGTTTACTGCTTTTAAACAAAAATAAACTTATGTAGAACATATTCATTAAATCTAACCGCATGTAACTCTGCTTAGAGACACTGAGTCATAACACAACACACTTATTTGTCTGTCGTGACTCACATGTATGATCAACTGCATTGAAGAACCCGAGAAATGAAAGTAACTGAACTTGTCAGATTGAATGATATTAGTCTCATTATATAAACCAAAATTGACGTTCTTTAATCAGATTTCTTCAAAGAAATGCTAGACCTCTGTCCACCCAAGTGTTTTTACGAATTTTGAACCTCTAACCTAACAAACTCATTAAAGTATTTTCATATTTTCAAAGTCGGGTGTGTATTGTATTTAACTCTAGTATGATGTTTGCAACCAAATGAGCCATACTATAGTTCCGGACAGACCAAACAATACTATAATAAATTGTGAGTCAATCCAAAAATACATTCCTATACATGTTATAGATATTCAAAGGGATAATTTAGCATCAACACGCAATAATATATAATGTGATTCCTAGCAGTAAATAGCTGCGTCCATGCCATAGACAGCATTCAGAAATGTTCAACTTATTTTATTCTATTTATTTATTACTAACGTAGTTATACAACATAAATCATTTAAATCTCTTTCCTCTTTCAGAGCAGGCTCGTCTTCTATGCTAAAGATGCTACATTGAATTTTGCTTTTTTACACCAGAGAAAAGCATGATAAGCTCGTAATATCATCGACGGAAAGCTAAAAAACAACGGAGAGAGGACACCCCCTACCCCGATTGTCAAGACTCTTCTCCGTGACTATATAGCCATGTGTCTTTCTAAAAACAATAAAAACAAAAGAGGTAATTTATGCTGAGTTTCTATTTCTACTCGATGTATGAATTTGCACTTTGTCTAAATTCTATCTATTTATGCTAAAGCTATTCATAAAGTCATCTCCTGTTCAAAACACAACACTATAACTAAATTGATGCCTTATTCTGGGGGTATTCGGAGAATACTTTTGAAGAATGCAAGTAAATATGGGGCTCATCGAATGATTCATAGAATTATCTGCCAAAAAGAGAGGTGGCACACCCTATATCAATGACTTTTGCTGTGCATGTACAACTATTAAATCTATGGAATGCTGTTCACATCGGCTATTTTGTGAATTATTTCTGTGACTTATAATTTCTGTGAATTATCATTTCTGTTTCTAAGAAATGTTTTGTTAGGTTAGTCATTACAATTCTCTGTACCCTTTTGAATTTGTTTTTGAGTCAATGTTCATAGACAGTGTCGCCCGATCGGCCTATTTCATGGAATAGCTTCCTTATTTAAGCAAATGGTGATTGTCAATGAAAGAGTAGGCGAGTCCTTGACTCCCGATAAGGCCGACATGATCCAGGCTTCTCCTGTTACTTTTTGTTAGTTGAGTGTATTATTATTGTGTCATTTATTTTTTGTTTTATGATACATAACTATCGTAAGGGAGAATTTTCCTCCGAATGTAAGATAAATTAATGGTTATTCTGATTTGATTGACAATATTGTTTTAAATAAAATGATTTTAAATGATACTAAAGGAGACACAAATTCTCCATGTCAAAGTCGAATATTGTAAAGACAAACAAAGTGGCAGATCAACCACGTGACCTACTACTAACACATAGCAATATATCTTAACTCGTACTGGTATGATTTATTGATTAGTGAAACGTATATCTTTGGAGAAATAAGAAAATTAGTTTTTTTAAAGAACGTCAGTTATAAATATGTTCAAGGTAACCATACACCATTGTGAAAAACGTTTAAGAGTTCGCTAATAAAATAGCAAACTTGTTATTGCCGAATGCTGCAGCTGCATATGAATATAAGTTCAGCTCTCAGATGCAAATATATTCAGCGTGGTGTTTCCCAAAAGTACATGGGGTCAAAACATTTGAAAAAGTAAAAAATTTAATATGGCGTCGAAATCTCGTGACCTACGCATCCTCTTTTGCTTTTACTAGTCATTATATTTTAAAACAAGTTGCAAGTCTCTATTTTGTTTTTAGGATTATTTAGACCCAAATTTAACATGTCAATATCTGAAAAAAGTAAACAAAATCTAAATTTTAGCTAAACCACGTGACCTACGAATTCGTCATGATTTACTTTCTGCTTGTATTGTTATTGAGTATCTTTTTATAAAGGTTTTCAGTCTCTAGGTGCATTTTGAAATTTCCCCCAATATTAAAAATTGGAAAACTTGTTTTTTGGTCATTTTGTCATTTTGTTCTCACGACCGAAAATGACTGGTCGGCATCGATTGTGTTATTGATTCTTATACACTAAGCTTCAGTCCGCACTCCTAAAAATATCATACATCTAGGAGTCCAGGTTTGTGAGATATTCACCTTTAAAGTTTGTTCATTTTCAAAATCCTCACACTTTGAAAGGTCATTGTGAAAGAATTATTAAGAGTTCGTTCCAAAAATAACAGACTTGTTATTCCCAAATGTTTTAGCTATATGTAAATAAAGTTTCAGCTCTAAGGTGCAAATATCTTCGGAGTGTTGTTTCCACAAAGGTACAATGGGTCAGAAAATTTGAAAAAGTTAAAGAATCCAAGATCACGGCTAAACCACGTGACTCACGACTGCGCCATGATTTACTTTTTTGTTTGCAAGGTCATTGTTGGTCTTTTGGAAAAAGTCTATAGGTGCATTTTTAAATTTTTTCCAATGTTAAAATGTTGATTCATAGTAAGGGCTAACAAACTGGAACATTTGTTTGAATTAGCTGCAGCTGTTTGGCTGTAGATTGGCCACACAAACAAACATAATTAAGCAATTTCTTGATTTGGTATTTCCCCTGCATCTATTGTCATCAACATTTTTCACGAACAATTTAATTATATCTGTATCAACGAATTACTAGCAGGTGAATTTCATCTATATTTCTCAACTATCTGATTTTAGTTTTTTTTAAAAGAATGGGTATTTTTTTAAGGTAAAACCCCCTTTTATTGAACAGTGTGTGTCAAGTGTTTGACCTATAGCAATTTATCACTAAGGGATGACCCGCAAATGAGTTACAATTAATTGACTTCACAAAGACTGAATAGTTGACAATCATTAGGTGGACACAACAATTTACTTACCCCACATCAGATAATTACTAAGCTCTTTTTTGTGGTTGAAAATTAACTATTATTAAATTATCAATTGAATTATCGTTGAATTTATTATCAAATATCACTTGACAATACAAAACAATAGGAAATAACATACCTTGTAAAGTGGATTCAACACTCCTAGTAGACTGGTCTTCACTGATTTCACTATCGCCGTGCAGTTGAACTATTAAATCTTTTGAAGGAATTTACACCGGCTATTCTGTGAATTATGATTTATGTTTCTAAGAAATGTTTTGTGAAGGTTAGTCATCGCAATTCTCGTTACGCTTTTGAATTTATTTACTCAATTGGTTGCTCCTCCTGACTAAAGTTATAAATAAGACAACTTTCATATGTAGCCTTGTTCATGTCTTGTATTTGAATATCACACACTCCTTGGATTTGTTATCATATTCTACACACATATAGTCTACCATCTATCGAAAAGTCACATAGTGTTGTCGAAAAAGTTTTGTCATACTGTCGGTTACACTATCACAGTAGTATTTGTCAGTGCCATGTAGCCATATTAAATGTGCATTTTAGAATGTCTTTTATTAAGGCTTAAAGTGGTATCTTGACCGGCTGAACGTATATTGTCAATAATGTTTCTATGTCTGTCTACGTAAGGTTGTCTTAGAGTACGAGGCCATATTCTATAGCTTCTGTAGATCATAGAATCTCAAGTCTACATGTATCTTCTATTACCTATATTTTACATACTTGCATATTTTCGCCTTTCATAATAATGTATTTCTCCATTTGTTTTAATTGCACGATTAACTACAGTGTATGTTTTATTCGGTCCTTCCGTTAATCATAAGCAGAGAACGAGGTCGTACTGGTATTATTCTCTGCACATAGGAGACTGTGATTAAGTCTATGCATAATTCTCCTGATGATATCGCCTACGCACTAGGAGATGATTCAATGTCATCCCACATGATTCTTTCCTGAACTATTTTTAGCTTAATGGAGTCTTTGATTGGGAGCACAGCCCGTGTCGCTATAAACTGTTGATCATGACATGCGTGTTTATTTTTAATATCGTGTTCGATCATGTGACTGTCTGTTACGCTTGACTGTCATAGGAAAGTATGTGTCAATAGACCAACTAAACAGAGGGTTTATATAGATAAACGAAGGGTGTGAGGTATATAAATTGTTAACAATTTGTAAAGAATCGCTGAAGCTTTTCTTCCTTATCTAGATAGTGTTAAACTGAAACCAGATACATATAATTCTCTCCACATGAATGAGGATATAAATTATAAGGGGTGTATTAAACATCATAACCACTGTTTAGCATGCCAGATAGCAAACATTGTATAACATGGGAACATTAGGCGTCAGCGAGCTTGTTATTAGTGAGCTTGTGTTGT
This sequence comes from Gibbula magus, assembly GCA_936450465.1. NCBI lineage: Eukaryota > Metazoa > Mollusca > Gastropoda > Trochida > Trochidae > Gibbula > Gibbula magus. The sequence goes on from OW388302.1 coordinate 10,641,592, forward strand.
ACACACAAGTGAAACACTGATACATTAGAACTGTATACTATTTTCTTTGTTGTCATTTCTTTACATTTAATTATAAAATGCATGTATTCCTTATACCCCACTTCCGGTCTCGTTGCTATGGTTTCTTTGTTACAAGTGTATGTGTATTAGCCGATACACCTACACTTTTTTCTGATATACCTATACTTTTTCTTATAAACCCTCACTTTTTCTGATATACCTACACTTTTCTAATATACCTACACTTTTTAACAACTGAGAAAGAATGTAGTCAATTTTCTAAATTCTAAGTGATGATACTTTATAAAATGTCAAATTATAAATGAACATAATAACCTGGGATCGAACCCGTATCCTGTTGCTTTCTGGCCGAACGACCTAACCATTACACCACGAAGGCAGTTGAAACTCTGAGCATTTTTTCATGACCAAATGAATAAGGTTCTTATAATGCGTGAAATAATATCACAAATTTATGTTTTTCTTTTTATATAATAATGTAATTTAATTTGGGGTGCAAAATGTATTATCATACTGAAAGTTGTTTCTGTTTTCTCTAAACTTTGGCCACGTTGACACTAGCCATGCTGTTTATGGCGTTAGCTGTACATTTAAGCAAGATGCACGTGCATCTGCGTTGACAATGAGATCATTGGGCCATATCAATTAGATTTCGAGCCCCAAACATGGGTAACCATACAACGCAGCACGGACTGCTTTTGTCACAGACGAGGCTGTATTTGGGTGGTGCGTTTGATGCACAAGCTTGTTTACAGCTGTATTTGTTTTGAAATATTATGAAATAGTATCCGCTTACACTCGACCGTAAGTGGGGTATAAGACAGATATACCAATACTTTTCCTCGTGTATCAAATGATACCCAACACTTTTCCCCGTTGGAGCCTTACTCGGCTCCGCCTCGTAAGGGCCCCACGGGGAAAAGTGTAGGGTATCATTCGATACACTCGGAAAAGTATGGGTATATCTCTCACTTAACCATCAGAGAAACTAGATGCACACACTGTGAATCCTGTACATTACTCACTATGTTGAAAGTCCCTTACATGCTTGTATCATTTAACACTCCTGATACCAGATGCCTGTTCTATAATTACTTTATATTACTGGCTATGATGTCAGTTCGTTACATTTTATCAAGACATGAGGATTTTATTTAACCTTCAACTATAACAGATGCTTATTTTGTAATTGCTGTATATTATTGTCTATGTTGTCATTTCGTTTCATCTAATAATAAAATGCTTGATTTATTTAACCTCCCACGATACAAAATGCATGTATTTTTATGTCTGTATATTACTGGCTGTGCTGTCATTTCTTTACATTTAATAATAAAATGACTGAATTATGTAACCACAACGATACGTGATGCTTGTTTTATGATGACTATACATCACTTTCTCTGTTGTCATAGAGTTATTATAAAATGCCTGCATTATCTAAACTTTCAGCGATACAGCGGTAAATCGTATGTTTCGTTGATTACTGTGGTAGTACACTGAATACGATGTTAATACAATGATGTCATTCACATTACAATGAATACGTTGTTAGTACGACGATGTCATTCACATTACGATGAATAAGATGTTAGTACGATGATGTCATTCACATTACAATGAATAAGATGTTAGTACGATGATGTCATTCACATTACAATGAATAAGATGTTAGTACGATGATGTCATTCACATTACGATGAATACGATGCTAGTACGATGATGTCATTCACATTACAATGGATACGAGGATAGTACAATGCTGTCATTCACATTAAGATGAATAAAATGACTGAATTATGTAACCACAACGGTACGTGATGCTTGTTTTGTGATGACTATACATCACTTTCTCTGTTGTCATAGAGTTATTATAAAATGCCTGCATTATCTAAACTTCAGCGATACAGCTGTAAATCGTATGTTTCGTTGATTACTGTGGTAGTACACTGAATACGATGTTAATACGATGATGTCATTCACATTACAATGAATACGATGTTAGTACGACGATGTCATTCACATTACGATGAATAAGATGTTAGTACGATGATGTCATTCACATTACAATGAATAAGATGTTAGTACGAAGATGTCATTCACATTACAATGAATAAGATGCTAGTACGATGATGTCATTCACATTACAATGAATGCGATGTTAGTACGATGATGTCATTCACATTACAATGAATGCGATGCTAGTACGATGATGTCATTCACATTACGATGAATAAGATGTTAGTACGATGATGTCATTCACATAACAATGGAAACGAGGATAGTACAATGATGTCATTCACATTAAGATGAATGCGAGGATAGTAAAATGGTGTCGTTCACATTGTGAAGGTGTTATTGCACTCGAAAATATACAAAACAGTATTTAGAAGAGTGCATGAAATTGCTGTATCAAAGTTAAACACACACAAGCAACCCCATTCAAATATGTGTTAGAGCCAAAGCTCTGGGGTTTGTTTTGCAGTACAAACATTATGAATACTGCTTGTTGTTGTGTAACATAAACAGTTAAATTGCAGTTTGAATTTAGATTTAAATGAAGCTATTAATAAATGCCACCGATAAGCTCCAGCACGTTTCAAACAATATTACTCAATACAGGATCTGAATCAGCAAACAATTAAAGCCTTGATTTGTGTGAAAAGTTCAACAATATGATTATAATTGTACAATGCTCACTAACAATCTATAAGAGAAAAATCATTAAAATATTTATATTCAATCATTAAAGAAATTAAGAGGTAGATCTATACTGGTCTATTTAAATATGGTTTGTTCACATAAATGAAGTTGTTACCATAAATCATATAAAAGTGGAAACATTTTCTGCATCGGTTACTTACCAGATGAGTTTAGGTGATATGGGATTTAATGCATCTCTCAGGAGTATTTCACTTATATCATGGCTGCTAGTATTATTGCAGGGAGAAAACTATCTATTGCGATGAAACATGCAAGCATCAGCTGAAGTAACAATTCATAGGTAGAAGTGTCAGTACAGCATTGCACACAAACCTTACAGTTCTCAACAGCAGACAAAGTTGTCTAGCTCCTGGCGGGATTTAACCCAAAGACTAGTACTTTCAGAACCAGAATTTCATGATGCCTGGTAACAGAGATGTCGCAAGCTCGCCTCGTTCACGGGAGTTTGAATCCCGCTTTGACATCGTTCATTTTCCAGTACAAACACACAGACTGACATTCAATTCTTAAATGTTCGACAATTCTCTTCAAACTCGGGTTTTCTTTCCCACTCGTTTTGGAGGATTCGAAGGGTGTCCGGCCTGCAAGGATGAACCACGACATCAAAGCTAGTGACGTCAGACAGTGTAAAGAATCTGAGGTGTGTACAGAATTTTGAAAAGTTATAATCAACTGTTTTTGTCTACTTCAAATTTAGGTTTCAACAAAAATTTCAGGCAGAACTCGTTCAATGCTGTAGGTTAAATTTTTTATTGGCAACAAAAATGTCAACGATAAGGCAGAAGTCCTTCAATGCTGTAGTTACAGATTTGCATGAATCACAACATCACCCTCAACATTAATATTGCAAATTGTTTTAATTTCTTATCTACTTTACTTACATCAATGGCAGCCCCTTCACATTTAAACAGAATGATTCCTCAAATTTGTAATCGGTGTTAAGAAAAAGTATCTAATAATAATTATGCATCAATAAAAATGAGAAAATTCTAAAGCACCTCATTCATACATTGCTCATGGTACAGTGAGGGAAGTGAAAGGTGGCAGCTTTGTCAAAGGCGTTTTAGGAGAGATAAGTATTTAGAGATGTCTTGAATGAATCTAGTGTTTCACAATGTGTGACTGTCTCTGTGACTGCAGATATTTGTTGATTGCTTGGGCCCCTCTTTTACACCAAGGATCAATACAGTCCAGTTATAGCAGCTCCACAAAATACAACCATTGACGAATTAAAGTTCACTTAAAGGTTAATATGATACAAAACATAAATATGAAATAATATGAAATCTGATTTAATCAACACAATTCAATTATTAAATTCACTTGAATGCCAGTTTTACATTGACCATGAAATCCACTTTAAATGAGGTCGGGTATTTAGTCGAGAATACTGTGCTACCTACAGTGTGGTTCAAATTTACACGTCTGGCTTCTACTTGGGTGCTACCAAAACACCTAATGAAAAGGTAATCTTCAACAATATACAGACTGTTCATTTGTGAATTTCCAATATGTGTGATCCTCTCAGAAAGCATGGTTCCATTGGCACCAAACTCGGTCATTTTAATCACATACCTTTCACCATAATCTTCTCCCCAAACTAGCAGAACATTATGTCTTGTTGGGACATGAGTGAAGACTTGAATAGCCCTCTGCCCTGGATGGTGTATATATTCAGTTTTTGATCTCATATCATGGCATTTTAACACCCTGTAGTTACTAACCCAGCACATTGTCTTGCCCTTCATAATGAGGAAGCTTACATTAGCATGAACATGAAGCAATGTTTCGCGTACAAATGGAGCAGACTTAAAACACATGAATATAGTACTTGACGAAAGTCTATGCAACACAACAGCATAAACCAACTTGTCCTTTTGCTGATTCAAATACAGGGCACTGTCGTCCTTACTGAGGCGTTACTCTGGTGAAGCAGGTTTTAAAACCTTCTTGAATATCCCACCCGGCTGTGACCAGAAGAGAGTACTTGTCTCATGTTCATATGTTACTGAATATATAGTATCTTTAAGACTGGTTACTTTCTCTGTTACATTGGATTTCAGTGAAACTTTCAGAATATCCCTAGGTAGGCTCCTTGGTCTATTTGAATATCCTGTAACAATGAGAAACAATATACCCTGATTAGTTTTCTGTCCAGCTATAACAATGTAGTTTTTTAACAGTTGTTGCTCATGGTTTTTGCGTTCAGATTCTTTGTACAAGTTTCTGGAATCAACATCTGCAAGCACACAGCCAGGGGTAGTCACACATCCTACAGCACACTGTACAGCTGTTTTACAGAGGATGTTGGTCAGATACTGACGAGTTGTGTTTACAGGAGCAGCTCTCTCATACCTCAAATATAGTCCTTGGGCTTTTTTTATGAATATAAAGATGAGAAGAACAAACGAAATATTGGCCATGTTTACAACCATCCGTGTGGAATTTGAACAACACAATATATACTTGCTATTCAGACTATTTTGTTATTTGTCAGTCACGATATAAGAAGAAAACATAAATTACATGTTGAAAGGTCGAATGCTGTCGTTAGTTTAGTGGAATAAAACTTGAATGACAAGATCACTGGTAATACAAGAATGGTGAGTTTCTCAGGATATATCTGACTTGGTGTCCTGATGTCACCTGGCACACATCAGTGGAATTGGCGTTACCAGGGTTTATAGAGATCCTTGTTAAACATGGTGCGACCTCATCTCCTCACTAACGGCAACGACAATACAATTTAAACAAACAACAATTTCATTTCATCCTACACTATAGCATGCTATAAATGTTGAAGTAATGTTTCAAAGATTGACAATTTAGTTTAGTTACAACATGTAGCCATGTTTCAGTCGTAAGTAGCCTTCTTGGATTAAACTATCTTGCATATTCTTTTATTTCTTCTAAGGATCATTTTCACAAATTACGTTAGACTAATTCATTTTATTTACCAAAATTAGAACTTTCCAACTGGCACTGGCATTTCGCCTGAACTCAAGAGTTTCCACTGTGCTGTGTATTTGTATATATATGTACAAAATGGTGGCTTAACGTCACACTATTTTCTTCCAAGATGGATAACTCTTTTCTATGTACCGAGATGTTTCACTCTCTAACGTAACATTATATGGAAGAACGTGCTACAGCGCCTTTAAGTGCTTTCATACGTGCCGAAATACATGTGCCATTTTAAGTTTGAACACTTTCACTTGAATATGATCAACAGCCTTATACATGTACATACGCCAAAACAATACCAACCCTTATGTGTCTTTGGCATGTCATATGCGCCAGTCACAGTAGAGTGTTCGGATTTCAATCAACAATCGCTACTTTCGCTTTTGTATTGTCACAACACTGAAGTCCTAAGATTCGTTGACCGTTCCAAGATTAGATCTTACTGCAGTGCAATGAACTTGCCAGTAATTAATGAGAAACTAATAACAGTAATCTGCAGAACATACACTGATATGATCCCATTTCAATATAATGAATCCTGATATAGTCTTCCTGATATATCAGGAAGGACCGAATATTTGATTTTTGGCCTAGCCATGGTTATATCAAAGTATTCAGTGAATTTGACGAGGACTTGCGGTCAAAGACTGTAGTTGCTGAATACCAAGTTCAGAATCTACACCATGTTTACATGGTTTATCCAGAATATCCCTTGTTCCTGGTGCGATATGTCTTCACTGGACTGGTCGTCTTTAACATGGTAATACCAATCCAGACAGTGTACATTTAATGAGAATTCCGAATAATGTTGTCATTGATATACATGTAATATACAACCCAAAATGATCACCTGTAGTATAAACATCTATAATTCAAACTCAAACTCCAACTATACTGCCATTATCATTTGTTAAAATTGTTTCAACATCATTGAGAAGCAATCCCATTATAAGTCTATGTATTGACTATTTTATTTTACAAATATTGAAGTTTGAAGCTAAGGGTAGTGAATTTGGTCAACAATCTTTTAATTAACGGATGTTTATAATGGAAGTATTCTCAGTACCGACTATAAAGTCTTAATTTAAATAACTTTAGGTTATATAAAAGGAATAAAAACCTTTAACATATTGCACAGATAAATAAATCAATTTGAGGCTATGTATTCGACAAACACGTCTATCAATGTTGATTTGATTAAATTTTAACATATTTATTCAATTGAAAGTATCAAAGTCCAACACTCTCCGAATCAATGTTAATTCACTTGTGATTTCACATATTGTTCACAGTTACCTCATTCAACATCATGATTGATATTGTTGAAACTATTTAAAAGGATTGCCGTGTAAATGCCTTGAATGACATCCAATGTAAAGATGCATTTTGTAATATTTCGACCATTTTAGTGAGTTTAGAAAACAAAAACTATGACCGCTAGCCTCGGAGGTCCTGGGAAGCACCAATCAACTGTAAATAAATGATTGATTTATATGAATGTTTACAAGGTTTTACAGTATTGAACGTAGATTTTTTTTTAATGAACGCAGCGTTTTATACAGAATTTAAGGTGGCTACCGGGCCTCTGAGGCCACGGAAAGCATCATTTGGTTAAAACAATAAAAAAAGTACTTTGTTTGCAATTTAAGTAGTAACTCTTCATTCATTTGAGCCTTGGTTCGATCAGCTGAGCGCAATATGAAGTTAGGTGCGGTAGCACAGAAAAGTTAAGGTAATGCAATAAGGCTTAAATAAACCAGTGATGAAGACTGTCACAAGTTAATCCTTGGGAATTTGAGGTAAAAACAGAAATGTGAAGACCGAAGTCCTGTGGCAGTTCTCTTTAGGATTTCATCGGTCTAAACACCCAGAGAGTCCTTGGCACAAGAACATGAACATCACATAGTATATAGTTGTCTTTTTTGGAAATCAACAGCCGTCAAATTGAGGTGTTGTTACTGCCACTAAATAATACATTTGCTGCTCCGACTGCAATATTGACTCCTCCTTTTACCAGAGACGAGAAGAACCTAAGATATCCATTCACAGCAGTTGTTGTAGGTGTTTTTGATGTTGGCACAGAATGTTTTGAAGTCGAACTTTCGTATTCATGTGACAAAAGATCATAAGATGAGGTAGATGCGGAGTTGTCCGATATTTCTTTCTTTCCAAGGTGACGGACTTGTGGTGAGGTAAATTTCCCATTATTTCGGGAGAAGCTGGTAGATTTCCTCTTACTATTTGGAGAGTGTATGGTAAATCTTTGTTCGTGTCTTTGAGGTAACGCTGTAGATGTGACCTCACGTCCTATGTATTTTGTTCCGCCTTTTGGAGTAAATCTTGTTGTAATTTCAAGAGAAAGCGTGTTTTTTGGTGAGACACTTTTTTGAGGGGTCATTGTAGGTTTTGACAAACTATTTTCAGGAAACAATTTGGATTTTCTAACGCTTTGGGATAACGTCTTGAATGTCTTTTCAATCTGATCTGATCCCTGGGGAAACACTGTGACATCTTCATTCATAATGTGAGGCAACAGGAACAATTTTGTCTGCCTTCTAGGAGAGAACATGGATTTCTGATCAAACAAAGCTCTGGGATACTTCTCACTGGTATTGTTCAAATTTCTTAGTCCATGCAAGTCGCGGTTGGTAAAACCTTAAACAGAAAGTAGAAAAATACTACAGAATAAACCATGGTACAATTTCCCCTTAAAGGAAGATCATTCATCCATTACATTCATTCTGAAACCCATTCACAAAAACCAGTTCAATCCACGGCACCCAGTGTAGAATTTTATATTTAACCGTTCCATGGAAATATACTTTAAAATTATGTTTTCGGATGAGAACTCTCAGAACAATAAGATATTGCTCAGTGAAACGTAGTGTTTTGAACAGTCATCATGTGTGTTTTTATAGGATTTCAACTACTTAGGATCTTTATTTTTGGAAATATAAGTTAACATTTTGTTTGTGAGCAAATGTTTAACATTTTAAATTTGTGAAACAGTAACCATGGACAGATGTGTTTTGGGTTTTGTTCACCTTTTTCAGGCTTTTTATTTTAAGGCATTTCCATGGAAAAACATCTTGATTCCAGAGCAAACTTCAAAATGTTTTTTACAATTTCGCTTCAAGAACAGATTTTGAAAACTAATGTTTCCTATATCTTGGGAAGTATATATTATTGTGTAGCATGTGTAACTTTTCCCAATTGGCGGGGATATAACCGATTGTGTCCGCTTGTTTATGTTTAGTATATAGTACATTGAACATTTCTCGCCATTTATGAAAATATAGTTTTATACTTATAAATATGACTCATTTTCTAAGTGGAATTTAATTTAAGGAATCGATGATGTTCGAAATTAAATAGAATAGAATCCTTATCACTCCTGTCATTGTCACTTTAACGATTTTTCCTCAAATTCAGAAAATAGAAAAATGATATCAAAAGCATATTTGAAAATGTCATCAGAAATGTAAACTTTAAATAAACTTAAAGATAAGCTTAATAGTAGGATTTTTTCAAAATACCTAAGTAGACTACGATAAGGAAACGATTTCAGTTAATTGATATACTTAAAAACAAAATTAAACACTTGTCAAAGATAATTTAGATATATCAAAGGTTAACATATGTAAGCTATACTTTAGAATCCAACTGATACAAAACTCGACTCATACTTTTTAACAATTAACACCAAGTCGCAAATCTTGAGAACCAGTCATTCAAGTCAGTCAGGGGGATCGGGAATGTTTTTAGAATGCATGTTTATGGAGGATGATTTTTGGTAATGTTTGCGAGTATTTCTTGATGCGTTTTGGATGCACGTGCAGTTCAGAGCACATGAAACAATAAAATTAAACAAACTGCAATAAATTTCTAATTTTTAATATAAGGCACATGCTTCTGATTGGATAAACCAGGTCAAGTGACCCATAAAAATGTCATAAATGGGGAAAGGGAGTTAAAGGGAGTTTATGAAGCACACATGTCCACATAAAATGGAATGCTCAAGGTGTTATCTCTATAGTATTACCCAGGTCTAAACCTTGCCGCCAAATAAATATCTTGAAGGTACCCCTGGTACACAATTGTACTGCTGTGTGAATAGATGCTCTTTTAAAATAAAGTCTCTTGCCCAAAGTGACACCCCTTGTTTGCCAACTAATTTCTAAATGATGGGCAATAATTCAAAATCAAACTCTAGGAATATCAAGGCATGATGCAGGTGACCTTTTCAACGAGCGATGATTGTTGTTGCTGAAATTCATTGTCAGTCGTCAATTGGGATATACACAGGGATGAAACCAGTTACAAAGAATCGCGTCCAAACGTTGAGGGTTATACAAAATACGGGACTACTTTATCAAGGTAACATTACTGTTATTCCCACTTTCCAAATGACCCATACTTCCTGGAATCTAGTACGAGTAAAGAATGCAATGGTTTTGGAGTTTGTCAGTTAAAAATGAGCTTTAATAAAATAGTATGGCTGTAGATGACATACACAGTACGAGAGCCATGAAAGCAATACCTATTCATTCAATTTATTTTTCAACAACTCATATCCCAGACTACAATCACAGTGCATCATGACCATAAATTCATTCAAATGTCTTTAGAATCTTATTGATATTAACAACGGACTTGGCACCTACACCTGTTCGTTGCAACAGACTGGTGATTTTAAATTGAAAATTGTCCGAAATAAGGGCCTTATAGGCCATGACCTAAAAAGCTATTTTCAATGTATTCTCAGAACGAAAAGAACTAGAAAGCTGAATTATATTGCATACAGACTCCCTGGCCAACGGAGGTTGTAAATAATAGATTTGCAGTCTGTGGCCCCAAATAAGTGCCCTACAGTCCATGACCTAAAAATCTATTTTCATCATCTTCTCACGAACGAAAAGGCATAGAAGATGAATTGCTATGTACTGACTACTAAGCCCATGGGTATTATAAATTTGTAGATTTGCTGAACCTGTGGCACCAAATAAGGGCCTCAAAAGCCATGACCTAAATCAAATTGTTATCTTCTTCTTCAGAGCGAAAATACCTAAAAGAAAATGAAATATTGCATACAGACTCCTTCGCCAATGTGGCCAAAAAAACATGATTAAGGAGCCACAACTTAAAAACCTGTTTTACCCTTTTTCTACAGAACAAAAGTCCTAAACAGCTGAAATATTGCATACAGATAATTGGGATTATAAATTGTAGATTGACCTTATTTTAACACAACATAGAGTGAACATCAGGTCACTTGTGTGTCTTTACCAGGATTCGAATCCTGTTCTCTCTTTAACTACATACATACCACTTATATCACTTCTTGCGATGAAACAGCGTTGATCTTTTGTGAAGATGATATTTCTTATCAATGCGTCCTGTGCTCCTTTAGCCAAACAGTGAAGCTTCGATTTTGACACAAACTCAATATATTTCACAGAACCGGCTTCAGAACTGGCATTTCTCTTCAGGAAACAATGGAGAACGAAACCAACCAAGGAACAAAGAGGCTGATACAACATTGTTGTCCTACACGCTGTATCATTGTCAACAAGTGAAATTTTCTTAAAGCGCTTTAGAACAATTAGGAATTTAATTATAGCAATTTTCCATTAGATATAAAATAAGTGTTATCAGTTGTCACAGAAGTTTCATTTCTATAAAAACAAGATAAACATTTGACATTTAAAGTAATTAAAGATAAGGCTGAATCATTAGTGTTATTTGCGTGTTTTGTTTGTTTTTTTCTATTTTTTTTCATTTTTTATTATTTGAACCGATTTTGTGACAGCAATGCAGCAAAAACCAGGGATTGTAGCCAGTAATCCAACTTAGCATTAGAGCCATTTTTTAAAATTTCGACCTGGTTCTGGAGTTATCTCCCCTTGAATTTGAAACTTCAAACCTCAATAGCTCGAAAACTTATCAAGATCTTTTCATAAAATTTTCACCAACATGTCGGCAACAACATTCCCCATCGATTAGGCATATATCTGTCGGCCGTAATAATATATTTTCTTTCGAGATTTTGAGGGTATGCTTCTTCAAAAATCTTCTCCTAAATGATGGTAATACATACAGCAATAGCTCATTTGAAAGCTGCATTCATGTAGTTTAAAGGATACTCCCAACCAATTGACTATTTACATCGGTTAACGAACTACAACCATTTGAAAATGAACTTTTAAAAAATAAAAAATTTTAGGGTTCACATTCAAAGGGACATAACTCGTTGAATTATTCTGAATCGAATTTTGTTATTTGCAATATATTCTCATTATGGAGTTTAACAATTCCACTACATATCTTTATCTTGTAAGAAATGATAGTTTTGGAATCATTTGGACTTATTCCCCCAAAAGTTTGATTTTTTTAATTTTGAAACTTTTCAAGGGGTATTGCCTTTTGAGATTTTTGTATGGTCAACCACGGAAGATACCATTATGTTAATACCCCATTTTAAAATAGAAACATCATTCACTAGGACCAATAATTTTGAAGCATGTATCTTCCATATGTTGTTTGTGGTCTGTCATAGAACATTGTCAGTTTTCGAATGCTTAGTCCTTAACGAATCATGTAATTGCAAGTTTATTGACACATGCGTATGCACAGTTCCAAGTCAAATAACTTTTATGTTGAACCCTTACATCAAAAAAATTATAGCTAAGCTTCAAACATCGCAAATATCGTCTAGGAGTCTGAACATGAGCATTTGTGAGTATTTCCTAGAATTCCATTAATTGTGTATGCCATCTAAATGATGGTAACATATACTTAAGCGGAAAGTACTGGACAATATTTTCTTTGTAAGACTTTAGTAGGAAAGTATTAACCGTTTTGTCTTAATCATGAGAAAGTTAATAGAGGGGTCCAATAATATGTGATTTCTCTGTTTTCAGAGGGCTACCTTCTTGGGAGAATGTTTGTAAAAAAATCTACTGAAGATAGAGACATTTGTGTTAGCTCATTTTAAAACAGAGAAACTAGTGCAAATAGATTTCTCTCCTTAGTTTGAATTATCCTTTTTTCAGTTGTTAAAGTTTTTCAGTATTTGCTTGTGTTTCATTTTGCAGCTTGGTTATTTTAGTCACTATACCATCAAGGATCGATGAGAAATAACGTATTTTTGGTTATCACTTCGATTAATAAGGGCACAATTATAAGGCCCCTGTTAAGTCCAAATTGCTGCAATGTCATCATTAGTGTAAACTATAGGAAATATATATTTATAATTGCTTGAGCAATAAATGGCTAGTGTTACCACAGTATCTTCTTCCCCAGTTCTACAGTTCTCAGGACTTAGCACATTCTGTTTATCGCGATATTGACAAACTTGAACTTTCACTGTAGATAGTAGATAGTAATCAATTTGTCTATCGTCTTATCTTCTCCTGTACTAAAGCATGTATACATATTTGTAGGATAATTTTTTTTGTCAGATATTTAACGAAATTAAGCAGGGAAGAAGGTCGATTGAAGGGGATATGGGTGTATAGTTTAAGTTCAGTATCCGGGTTTCTGCAACTCCTATGAGAACTATTGCAAACTTTAGAAGAGAGATCGTTGATTGTGAGGAACTGTTTGCCTGCCATATTAAACAATAAATTAGGCTTGTCAACATGACACAATCTGTAGCGTCATCACCACTGTAATGCGAATGCGTGTCTATTTTGTTGCTTGTGTCTGTATGAGTTTGAAATGTTTTTCTGATCAAGCACTGATCGAAAATTGAACTATTTCTGTTGTCTTATTTAAACCATCACCATTCTTTTGTGACTTGACAGCTTCTGAAATTTGAATATATTATGCAGAAATGGTGCAACTTCATCATGCTATAATATTGACAAAATGTTCATTATAGTTTTTAAGAAATCTGATAAGATATCTGGTAGGCATTTCTTTTGGCCGACAGTGTAGAAGTTCTTCTTTTAAGAGATACATAATTTGATAAAGATATCATTTACCCCCGATTAGTTTTCATTAATATACTGATAATAATTTATTTTTTACTGCTTATCTTCATTAAGAATGGGTAAAAGATTACTATGAAGAGATATTTCCAAAATTATATTTACTTTCTGATTTGAATTATGTAAACAGATTCCTTTTAATTCAGTCCATAGTTGTAAAATATGATGTGATGCGTTTAAGCATGCTGCCGATCACATCGTAGTTGGTATTATCCAATCTCGATAATAAAATAAGTTGTCATTTCACCCTGCACAGAAGTAGATTTTTTTTTATAACTGTTGCCAATCGCCTGTCGTCCTAATATGACTCATCTCGTACACATGATGAAACATGTCTTTAATCAATTGAAACGACTTTCCTTGCATGAACAAGGTTTATACTCTGCATCATTTTCACTTATACCATACGTTACCAGAATAATTTATATATGTTTTGTGCTTGTCAGAAACTATTTCAAGGATTATTAAAGCTCATGCAAGAGGGTGACGTTTTCCATGTAATTTAATTGACAGCGGTTTGGTTAGGTTTTATTGTCTTAGGGCAGAGGGTATTCTTTGGAATCCGCCAATATTTGGGAGAATCCAGAAGGATCCGGCAAATGGATTCCAACACTTTTTGTCCTGTCAGTTCTTCCAACCTAACATGTGACATCCCAATGGTGGTACCGCAGTCACAATTGTAAATGGCTTGTGACGATTGTCTTCCTACAGAGGTTACTCAAGTCAGTTCTCCAACCCTAACCTCTGTTGCATATAGAACATTTTCTGGGATAGAATCCTGATTGTTTGCATCAGAAGTCAGTTGTGCCAACAGTGACATTGCTTTTTGCAGTTGAAAGTAAATATTTCGGAAAAACATAAGAAATCGTTTTGATCCGAATTGTGTTGTTAGATATAAGATTGATAATTTATATGATATCTTGGGGTGTTATATTGAATCTTGAAGCTGAAATTGTAGAAAAAACCGTAACTGACGTGAAACATGGCTACTGACGTTGAGGGCAGTTGTAACACGGTGTTTCAATTGCCCCATGCAATGTTGATTGATATTATATTTATACGTTCGCTTTTGTTTATAAATACTCAATTCGGGCGTTCAAATGAATCTTACCTAACGGAATACCCCCATCCGGAATGCCAAAGTTCTGCCTTTTTATTTAAATTTTTTGTTTAGCTAATTAAACCAGTTGAGTGTAAGATTTTAAAGGAAGTTCAAAGATAACATTTCTTACAAATAAAATCTTGAATTAAATGACAATCATCTATTGAAAGGCAATACATAGATTACTTAAAGCTGGAGCCGCACTATAAATAGCGCGAGATTTTCCGAGACTTCACAAATATGGAGTGGCAAATTCAAATAGGTCGCCTCTCCACTGAGAGCAAACAAATGCTGATATATAAAGTCACAGAAACTGTTGAGTATTCATACTTGTTGTATTTATACATAAGACTGGTCATTGTGTCGAATTTTTCAGTCAAACACATAATACTTAATTCAAATGGAAGAAAAAATATTTGAAATCATAAGGAAGTCAGTACGTTAGCAGAGAGAGATTGACAGGCACAGAGGTCACGTGTCAGAGGTTATGTTTACATCCTGGTACCACACATGGCGGGAAATTGCCATTTAGCAGGCAGCTGAGAATCCCCATTTTGACACATACTGATTACAATGATAAAACTGTGAAATTAGACCTGTTAACAAGTTGTTGTTTTATTCTGAATGTGAACTATACACTAATATTATATATGGTATATTTACATAGTTTGACTCATAAAGATTAGGTGTAATTTAACATACATACATGGTTCTCCCACACAGAGTTATATTATGCACTTACATGGTGTATCTTTACTGCCATTTATGTCCCATGTAAGGTATTCCTTTAGGATTTGGATAAAGATGTCTTACTAGAGAAATAACACAGTCAGGCATGATTTCTCTGTCACAGTATCTTTCTATCCAAACTACTTCTCCTTTTGAATCATCTTCTCTCAGCTTTTCAGCTTTCTTTATTCTGTAATTTGCAAAATTCCATGCACCTCTGTCCTTCAGCATTTTCCAAAATTTACTGTATCGATCACGCCGAATAGCACTATTGGCAGTTCTAGCCGTCTGTCCATTACCTAACCACTTCTGAGGTGTAGTTGTAACGCATGGTGAACAAAAACATCTTGGACACTGTCCTTCAGTCAGAAGTTGAGGTGTGAGGGTAAGATCTTCACTGTTAGCACTATCTGCTACACTGGGACTAGATGTCGCTCCTTCATTTGCTGCTTGTGCCGAATCCCCTGTCTCCCCAACATCATCTTCGTATCTTTCATCCACTATGTCCAAATCCCAGTCAAAGTGGGTAAAGAATCCACGTATAGCCTCTTTTTGTTCTTCTGTAATTCTGATAGTAACAATTTGCTTCCTTTCTGCCATGTTGTCTAATGGAGAATGAGACCCAAAAGTGTGAAATGTTTGACACTTGACTCAGGTCCTAGGAATGGACAAGGCAATTACTGCTGACTGGGAAATATCTTACTTTGGAGATATCGCTGATAACTGTTGTAAACATCCGTTACTTCAAGTAATAAATTTACCAAATACAATCTGGTACTGGTATAGAGGAACAGTTAGATTCACTTCTTCAGCGATTTGGTATAGCGACGAACACAACCAAAATATCCTGTGAATTATCAACCTCAATAAGAAATGGAAAGAATACGAGACATCAACAAGGCACCAAGTACACGAAAAAGGCGTGCATCAGATAACCCAACATCACAACGTGAGAGAAATTTGAAAAGAAAACTACAACCTACAAAGTTTCGAGGGGAGCTAAAATTGTTCTATAACCATAATGACGAGAAGGTGTCTTTGTTTAATAAGATGGATCTTATCAAGATGAAGCTTGGAGAGGGGAAGGCATCTCAGGTGAATACATACTCATTCCTAAACAGCATAATGGATTATTATATATCCCAGAACAGCATTGGAAGGAATACAATGTCAGATGAGCCAACACAAAAAACCAGTGCCAACAGTTTTCAGTATGTGTCATTTGAAGAGAGCTTGAATGAAGAACTTTTTGTTGGTTCAGACACGTGCATTCAGAACCTTATTACCTGCATTGAGCAACATAACTCAACTTGCTCGTCTAAACAGCTGGTGCAGAAAAGTGTCAAGCGGAACCATGCTACTAAGTTTACCATCAAATGTTCAGTTGGACATTCTTTTGAATGGTGTACCTCCCCACATGTTGAAGGAGGTAAACTGTTAGTCAACCTGAGGTTAGCACATGGCTATTTCACTTCAGGTATGCTTCCTACCCAGTATGAGAGATTCTGTGCTGGTGCAGGTATTGGAAAACTAGGTAACAGCTACATGAATTACATTCAAAATGGCTACGCTACAGTTGTTACAGAGCTGTCTGATAAATCCAAGGAAACTGCGGTTATGGAAGAAATAGCCTCGTCTGTTGCCTCAGGTGTAGATGACGGAATAGCCATTATGACAGACGCAAGACACTGCTGGCGCAAAAATGCAAGATTTTCAGATGTAGTATGCCTTGGCGAAAATACCCATAAAGTTCTTAACTTGGAAACAATCAGTAAAGAAGATGACCCTGTGACACAACGGCACGAACTTCTGGGTGTGAAGAGAATATATGAACATTTTGACAATAAACAAGTTCCAGTTAAGGTCCATGCACATGACAACAATGCTTCGGTTACAAAATTTGTCCGGGAGCGAGGAGACACGCAAAATGCAAATGACACCTGGCATATGTCAAAAAAGATATCAAAGGATATTAAGAAAATAACAAGCGGCTCAAAGAAGAACATGGGGAAAACATGGTATCAGGAACTCTCTGACAAGGCAGCTTCAGTCAGAACACACATCTACTTCTGTCTGAAGAACTGTGAAGGTGACGCCAACAAACTCCGAGCAGGCATTGACAACATCATTCATCATTACAAGGACATCCACAAAAACTGCAGAGAGGACTCTAGATGTAGATCTGATCCATTCTATGAACCGACAAAATTTGCCATAACACAAGGTATAGCTGAAGAATGCTTGCGCAAATTTCTTCAAAATTTACCTGTGTATAAACATGCTGAATTATATGCACTATGTAGGAATACACATTATGTGGAATCCTTCAATAATGCTGTACTTCAGTATGTTGATAAAAGGGTTGTTTTTGGCCAAAACATTTATAAAATGAGAATAAACCTTGCAATTTTGGACTGGAACGAAAACGTGGATCGAGCAATGACATCACGCACTTTGACAGATGATATGAAACATTCCAGAGCACTGCTTGGTTATCCAGTACACAAAAAGAAGACCTACCATTTCAGGGATATTATTTGGCTGATGTATATGGAATATCTATATGGAGGGAAATGAGGAAATTTCACATTTCACTAGTGGTATGACACTTCAGTTAATCATAGAGAATTAGTTTTCAAACAGTACATGAGCAAGTTAGCTCTAACATTCAGACTGATGTTTAGATGTGTAAACTGGTTTACAGCAATGTGTTAGATATAACAGTTGGATTTACAATGAGTCTGTTTAATTCCTTGAGTGGAATATCCTAAACAGTGGATTTTACCCGAGCATCAGTTGAAATATGACAGTAAGTAGTTGCTTTAGTTTCACTATCACACATCTCTCCTCTCTCTAGCCCCAACCTAGCACCATGTGCTGTCCTATATATAGCACAAGCCCACAGTTGAGCCTGCCTCTGAGAGCCTTACTATCAGTAAAGCCACTCCCACATTGACAGGAATGTGGCGGTAGGGGCCCACCGCGAGTTCCAGCTTTAAACAATTAAGTAAAATATATCGATACACTAAAATAGAGACAAGTTTACCCGTGCTGGGTATAATCTCAATCCAGCAATTCATTCATCTTTTCAGTTTACTTGATTCATCTAAGGACATGAATTACAACAAATTGACTCTCTATTAGTAATATGATCATTATGAAAATGATGCATATGGTAACTTATATTCGACATTATTGCACGAAATTAGTTTTAAAAAATAGTAAGGCAAAGGTAGCATTCTTCATTGAGTTTCAATTATAGCTGAGAAAGATAGTATACTTTTAGTGAGTGAGTTAATGTTTAACGCCATTTGGACAGCTATTAGAGGACAGGTGTGGGTTTATATTTTCGCAATATAAAAATACGCTAAATTCCTTTATATGAGCAAAGACTGCGAGAGAATTCAGCTAATTTATGTTTGATAATTTTGGATTTCAAAACCGAACCATTAGTTAGATGGCATGGAATTGCCGCTCGAATGTGATAGGTGAAGGTTTATACTAATTCTTAGTCAACAGTTTGATGAACATTTAGATACAATTTTGATAAAGTTTAATACAGAACAGCCCTTCGTGTAAAGATTTTGGTGCGACATTTGAAAACTGATTTAAGCTCAGCAATATACTAATCGTATACAAATTAAATTATGATTGCTATTGATGATGAATATTTAATTGTATTTTATTTCAAACTAAATATATGAAGATCTATTCCAACAGTCTAGCTTTTAATTTAGTTTTGAAAATATTTTTCATTTTCATTTTAACCATACAAATGTATGTGTTACAAATGACCCTCCTATCTGTTACAATTGCCCCGTGATCGGGGTCGATTGTAACACTAGCAGTGCTTGCATTTAATTAGTCATAACTGTATAACTACTGCTTGTAGAACCCCACATGACACTTATATTTCAAGCCAATAAGTCAACGTACCATATAGTACCAGTTTACTTGACGATCTAATCACAAGTAACCAATTATAACCAGTTACGTAAAAAGTGTTACAATTGACCCCGCTCTACCCTATAGAACACTTTCTGGGATAGTATCCTGATTGTTTGCATCAAAAGTTAGTTGTGCCAACAGTGACGTTGCTTCAAACTGAGCATTCTGTAACTGTCGATATGATTGGAGTCTCTATATCTGTGCGATGCACAGATACTGTTTACAGAACAAAAGTCTGTAAATGTAAAACGATGCTTAATTCAACAAAATATGCACGTTACCAGTGTTGCAAACAATTTGAAATATGGCCTATATGCAACAGAGGTGAAAATGGAAGGACTTACTGGAGTTACCTCTTAGTTAAGATGATAAAAGTCTTCTGAAACTGGAGGTGGATATGCTGGATCCCAATTGAACAAATACGAGATGTACACATGGAGAAACGTCTGAGCTTGTAACAAACCGGGCTGAACTTACTCATAGCAATCATCTTACTTGAACTTTGGACTCCTGCAAAACAGTTTTAAAGACATTTATACATTTAACTGAAATTGCCTGTTTCCCTGCATATAGTTGTAATGCTCTATGAGCATGCACCAATTGGCCTTATATAATATCCATAATCATTATCATCATCATTATCATCGCCATCACCATCATCGTCGTCGTCATCAGGCCTTGAACTTGATGACTTAAACTAAGCAATAGTTAGGACGATGGACTTAAACTGAGCAATAGTCAGATCCATGTTACTTTAATTGAGCAGTAGACAGTACCCCGTGACAATAACTGATCTATGGACAGTACCCCGTGACAATAACTGATCTATGGACAGGACCACGAGACATTAACTGACCAATAGATAGGACTACATAATTTGAACTGAACAATAGCCTGTTCGGATTAACCCTGTTACTCTCTGGACATGCTTACCAGATAAAATGAAGAAAACAATTTGGTTGCTATTGCCATGATATATTTGCAGAAGAGGAAGATGCATTTATCCGCCCAGGTGCTTGTAAAAGTTTCATCGTTGCAAATGTTGTAGATTCGTTGATGGTTTTATATACATATGTATGCAAAACAAAATGTGCATATATGCACTGATTTAATCGTATACTAATGCTGATCATATAAACACGAAGACCCGGGTTCGAATCCCGATCCCGAATCCCCCCCATCCCTACTGCTACTAAGCTCTCCACATGGCAAATGTAGGTGCGTGTTCTTCCCGTGTTCAGGTACCCACTTTAACATATGGGTAGAGTGAGTGCGACGTGTATGAAGTGCCTGGCCTAGAGACACATCATAATCTTAGGTCCACGTCAAAAAGTTTTGTTGTCTTGACTGGGATTCAAAAACGGGTCACGCTGATCACTACACCAATGTGCTCAACAAAGACTATAGTTCCTTCAGTCGAAAATGTAAGACGATTTTTGATTGGTTTAAAATGAGGACTGTTATGTTCTGCAGTGTTTGCGAGAATCATGAAACATGGTCCTAATAACAGTCATTAATTGGGATAATGAGTTGAGCAGCATTTCCTAATTAGTTGTGTTTAGTGGTCGCATGATATCAACCCCTGTAAGTGATTTAAACCCAGTATTTGCCACGTTAATTAGTGAACTGATCAGCCCAGGGGACTGTCCAGTTTTGACAGCTGTCGAACTCCCTCTAGATTTATCTGATGCCGTGTTGGAGACCACGGGCGTATTGTGGAGAGAATCAGCCATGGTTTTGTCTCCTTGTGATGATGCTTTCTCCAGTCCTGCGGTAGCGCTTGCAATGGGCCATGTCTCCTCGGTGGTGTGGCTTGGATTCAGCAGTCAACCTGGTTTCTGGTTATCTTGGGAGGTAGATTTCATCTTATTTTCCGGACTGGGTTCTGATGATGTCCCCTCTCTTGGAACGCTGATGGTTGTGTCGTTCAAATCTGAATATGAAAAATTCACGGAAATCATGAATCAACGGATATAAAAGGGACTTTCAAAATGGTAAGTTATGACAGGCAATTGGAAGGAATGGATCAAACGGACATCAATGTTGACAGAAATTATAATGTGAAATTTTAGAAGGCAAGATCAATGAGGCTGAAGTAATATTATAGAAGGTAAAAGAATGAATGAATTTTTAAAAATTGGAAAAATATGTACAATATGATCAAATGACAATGAATCAAATCTGAAATTTATCGAGGGTAGGATCATTAGAAACTGAAATGTCGATCAAATGTGTAAACAATATGTTAGTGATATTCAACGGAAACTGAAAGACAAATCAGTTTAAGAATTTTATAGACATCAACGGAGATCAACGACGTTTAATGAAGATCAACGGAAATGACGGAGATTAACGGAGATTAATGGAGATTAATAAAGATCAATGGAGATCAATGGAGATCAAAGAACGGGCAGAAGACCGAATGGCTTGAGAGCTCATACCGTTCTAATGTAGATTTTTGCTGTAATGGTTCGTGATTGCAACTAAAACCATATTCGTACTTAGATAATAATGACATCTGAACAGGCCCATATTGATGCCCAAAGCATGATCAATGCGCCTTCTGTATTATTACCCCGGTCTAAACTGATCTGCCCATACCAGGTCAAAGTTCAGCTCAAACCTCTGTCCTAGATGGGCTGAATCCGCCGGTAAAATGGGTTGATCTGATTGGCTGCAATTGAATCTAGTTGTGCAATCAGCGACGCAGTTGTAGAAGTGGCATTTGCCAATGACAGGTCAAATAATGATAAATAAACGTAAGATCAACTTTTCTTGTTTAATATGTTTTTATCGAAATTTGCTTTTTGATTTTGGGAAAACAATTGATTATAAACATACTGATTAATAAGGAGGACCAAATCAGAAACAAATAACCAACCAAAATGTGGGATTTGTAAAATGAATTGTGAGTGGACATTCTGTATGTATAATACACTTCATGATGGACATCTTAGGGTTGTAATGGAGATTAGAAACATAACTAATACAGAACGTATACATTGCATGCTATGTGGATTTCTATACAGCTTAGTTCCTAGTTGAGTGAGTTCTTACATTTTCCAAAAGCAACTAAACTTTACACAACATGTCCACTTCTTCAGAAATTGATAAACAAAAATGTATGACTTCGGGGTTTTTATTAGGCAATGACTCTCCAGTTAACCCCTACCGATTGACCAAAGTGCGTGTAAAAAAAGGTCAGAGCTCGTGGCTTCTCATAACAAGATAATATTTTATGGATGGACTGAAATACTGATAGACTGCGGATGCAATGCTGTTGTTCATTCAGCTTTCGGTAAAGATGAGCTTAAGCTTAAGGTAACCACCTGTGCTTTCTGTAAAATATATTTTCATAATATACTCGTGAATAACCCAGGAGTATGACATCTTGAACATGGTTCAAATTTATAACATCACAAGGCTAGATCTAAAGGTCATAGCGCTTGGAACCATAGTCAAACGCTGACGGCTACAGTGTGCTACATTCCTCTTTAAGCGGTTAGTGTCCATACAAGTTTAAAAGAAATAAACTTGCAGCTGAAACTAAATTCAAGTTCATATAAATGCCTTTAGCGTGAATAGCATAGAGAATGCGTATAGTAGGTATAATAATATTGTAATCATTATTATAATGTACCATGTTCTCAATCTCTTGAAAGGATTAGTATATGACTCGCTTTCGCTCGTTCTATACCATACTATTCACACTTATACAATGGTATCACACTAAACAGCCAGCGTGTATGTTTCATGTACATACCCAATTGTCTTGATTTTACCATCAGAAATCGGCTATCACTGACGTAAACGGGCGCACTTCCCATCGTCTCCTGTAGTCCCATGGCCAGACATTGAAGTTTGGTTGAACATCCCACAGGTTCCTGATTGTTTGTCCCGGGTGTTATACCAGCATTTCTCTTCAGGAAACACTGTAATATGGAACTAACTAAAACACCCACTGGCTTGTACTGCATGGTTCCTGTGTGGACAGATTTCACTGAGAAGGTGTTTCTGTGTGGACAAGAGTCACAGAAATGTATTTCTAAGTGAGAAGTTGTTTTTGTGTGAACCAATATTACTGACAATTTGTTCCTGTGTCGACTGATCTTTGTGAGAAGTTGTTCCTGTGTGGACAAGAGTCAATAAAATAAAGGATAAATAGTTGATGTGTTCATTAAAGTTACAAACAAATTCTCGCTGTGTTGATTAAGGTCATAGATAAATTGTTCCTGTTTTGAATAGAGGTCACGGATAAATCGTTCCTGTGTTGATCAAAGTCACGGATAAAGTGTTCCTGTAATGAAGAATCACGGAGAAATCGTTTCTGTGTCAACTGATATTGTAGATCACATGTGGATTTATGACACATAGAAGTTATTTCAATGAAATTGTTTCTCTGTTGACTAGTGTCAGTGTAAAATAGGCCCTGTTTCGGATGTATCCGCGGTATAATGTAATTGTATACTCAGAATATGGAAAACAATTATATATAATTTTTCTCAGTATCCTTATCTTTAAAATTACACTATCAAAACTGAAATTAGTGTCATCTACAACAGTGTTGTTTTTACAGATAGTAAAAGCCTTATCTTCGGCTTATCCTAAAACAATAAAGTTTTAAACGGTTAAAATTAACTTGTGTTATGGGCTTACAAATGTCAGAACCTAAATATACTTCTTGCTTTTCTGCCATGTTAGTGATATGGAAAGCAATTAGACATTATCTAAATTCATTAATCAGTGTTTTTCGAAATGGAATGTACAATTTAAGTTGTTATTGAGTACTGGTAATGTTATAGGGTTTGACCATTCAGAAACATATAGTCACATATGACAAATATTCGAGTGTACTATTTGCTTTTTTCTTTTAATTTTATTTGGAATAGTGAGTTCACTGCCTCCAGAAACTTTATGCTATAGTGACGTCATGATAAATTGTTGTATGACGTCACAGACGACAAAATACAATAACTCCTGCAAATATAATGCTAAGCAGATGAAATATCCACATCCAAATAAATCTTTGAATAGGAAACAAAATGTCCATCCATCCCGAAACCATAGTTTATACCATTGCTGAATAATTTCAAAGTACTCCCGGAAATGACGTCCTGTAATCAAAAGGATCATATATCAAGATTAACTTGATACAGATATGTTCCACATATTCTGAAAGAGGTAATAACTTCTCTGATAACAATATCTTGACCGTGTTTTGCGCAACACTAACACATTCATCACGTGCCATCTAAACTGTTATTCAT
This sequence comes from Gibbula magus, assembly GCA_936450465.1. Taxonomy (NCBI): domain Eukaryota; kingdom Metazoa; phylum Mollusca; class Gastropoda; order Trochida; family Trochidae; genus Gibbula; species Gibbula magus. The sequence goes on from OW388302.1 coordinate 10,666,338, forward strand.
TGAAAGGCCTATCGTGAAAAATTACATTCAAAATGTAAAAAATGAAATGGTCTAAATATTGTGTTCAACATCGAGGTTATACTGGACACCCTGTCACTAATTTCAGAATATTCGCTTAGAGTATGTGTAATTAATTATTTGTGTATTTGAAATTACCGTCAATTTGTTTGGTTGAATAGATGATGTTGATTGAAACTTGTATGAACCTATTTGCATATATTTAAAGATATTTTATGTTCTTTGACTGATCTGTGTTGGAGGGAAGGGGATGGTGAATTTTCGGCCATTTATTCTAATTCTTAAGACAATTCAAACACGTTATTCGCCTATAAATAAAAACTAAAAACCTTGCGTAATGTGCATTTCCCATTTATGTTATACATATTACTGCTTGTTTTTATTTGTTATTTTAAATTCAGTGTATGTTAATAATTAATCCTCCGATCATATTGCCATGCTGTTATTCACAATGTAAGGATCAACAACTGATTAAAATAATACACATGTACAAAAATAAAAATGTATAAAATTTGGCTTTGGCCCCAACATTATTAAATGGATACATATATTGAGGAAAACTGCAACCTCATGTGTTACCCAAAACGGGCATCTCTCTACCGTTTTTCCTAATGAACGCGGCTGTAGACAGGGGGACACAGTATCTCCATATTTATTCATTAATTGTGGCAAAAATTCATAGAACTATGATTAGAAACAATAAATATATTAAAGGTATTCACATAAATAATGACGGTTATAAAATGAGACAGAATGCAGATGATACGCAATTATGTTTAGTTGGATCTGAAGATAGCCTAAACGCTGCTCTAGAAACTTTACATACGTTTTTATAAAATATCAGGTCTCAGGATTAACATTGAGAAAACCAAAGCTATCTGGATTGGTAAATGATTGCTCTCAAAGTACTTTAGATTAGCATGAAGGTGACTTTAACATCCTTGGGATATATCTCAACCCTAGTTGGAGGATTTATGGGTAATTAATACTAGGAAAAGACTCGAAACAATTAACATACTTCTCGCTGGATGGACAAAAGGAAAACTAACTCTACAAGGGAAAATTACAATCTAAAATCGCTTGCATTATCAACTTCTATATTTTTTTCTGTATTGCCATCACCACCAACAGAATTTCTGAACCAACTGACCAGTATTATGTACAATTTCATGTGTGATAGTAAAAAGGATAAAATAAAGCAAGTTACTTTATGTAGAAAATATGAAGAAGGTGGATTAAGAATGACAGATGTCAGATCCTTTATTATTGCACTAAAACTATTATGCCTCAGGAGTTATATTAATAAAAACACAAATCACAATCCAAGTTTATTCCCTTTTAATAAGATAAACTGTTTGAGAGGCATTCTAGAAGTTGGTGTGTTTCGGTATAGATCCTTATACCGTTATCCAGCATATTGAAGAGATAGTGAAACAGCAGGTTATATACAGGATACATGTTGGTATGATAAAGAGATAACGAATACAACAAGATGAGGTAACAATGAGAAATGGTTGAACAAGTGAAGTTGTGACAACAAGGAAACCAGAGAGTAGTAAGTTAATTAGCCAGGGGCGGATGAGAGGCAGGATGATGTACCAATTAGTGGTGGAGGTGGAAGCCAATGTGAGTAGATTGGATTAATCATTTTTGGATTAAGCGGTTGTATGAATATTTAATAAAATATACATTAACATATCCCATTTAAGCTATCACCACTAACTGAAATTTACAAATCTGATAACATTTCAATATATTTTCACATAGTAATAACAATTCAATCTCTCCTCATCATCATATATTGTGAAACATCATCAAATGATATGTCTTTGATATTTTAGTGGATTCCTGGACATAGAACATTTTGATAATATCATAGTTCATCACTTTGTGACCTAAACAACTACCTAGAAACCCATGATTGCTTAATCCTGTTCTCTACATTATTGACATTTAGCACACGTTGGTCTGTTCCATTGCATGACTTTTAAACTACCACTCCACTGTAGGCACTATATTGACTGTAGGCACTATACTGACTGTAGGCAAAGTGCACTGTAGGCAGAAGTAGACCTCACCTTTTGAGCATGGTGCAATTTGAGTATGCTTTGAGTAGTGTCAAACCACCGTTCCTCTATTGTACAGTCATTTGCAGGTAGTTTGTGGATGTTCTTAGACAAACAGAAAAAAACGATGGTGTCTTAAAACCGTGTGATTTATTGAAATATCAACATATAATGGAATGTCGTATTTATCGCTAGTGAAATATCTTCTTTATAGAACACGACTAATGTGTGTATTAAAATGTAATGAATTTTTACCATGTCAATAAATGTGACTGGATATAAACAGTAGTCACCCAAGACATATTTTAATATGAGATGTGAATCTTCTCGTAAATGAAACATGATTTAATTCCAATATTTCGTTACACAATAAAAATGTTATGTCTACATGCACACTGACGAAGAGTGTTTCACGCCCTGCTGTTTACATCACGTGACCCCCATTCATAACTAACACACATGCAAATGAACTCGAGGTGAGAGACGCAGAGTAGATAATGGACTGAAAGCTGTAGATTGTCCCTTAAGGGAATTTAGGACAAACTTTGTTTTATAAATTTTTAAAATGTTCCTTTTTTTATATTGATTTGACTGGGAATTATTTTTTTTCGGTTCTGATCTTGGCAGACCATTGGTATTTTCTGCGTAATATCTCTTAATTGTCATTAAGCTGGTATTGGCGGAAGTGGCTTCACTCCGTCACACGAGATGAGAGATGAGTGCTATTACATTGTAGGCACCAACTATTCTGCTTCGTATTTGCTTCTTTGGTAAAAAAAATTGACAGTATCATTTGAACATTACTTCATTTTAGTGAGTTCTGGTGATGACGTTGCGTTGATTATATATTATCTATTGTGGATTTGTGTATATTTGATTTAGCATTCAAGGTTGAATCATCTCCTTAAGCCTGAAATGCCCGACGGGTTTATGTCGCCAATCTGTCCTTTCGTCCATACATCTGTGAACTGTTCGCTGTTTCAACTGTTTCTCAAAGAACCAATAACTCTAGAGAGCTAAACTTATATGTACAGACTCGTTGACCAATGCAAATTCTTAATTGTAGATTTTGAATATATTTTCTTCTCTACAAAAACATCAAGAAAGCTGACATGTGGACATACTCTTTAGACAATAAGGATTAATCAACGAAGGGATAAATTAACGATACCAACTCAAGCAGATACAATTTATAAGGGAAGAAGTTGATTTTTGAATTTGCGTGATGAGGATATATCTCATAAAGAGAAATACAACATTTCAATCAAGGCAGTATTATACTTAATATTTTATATCTATTCAAACACACAATTGTTGCTGAATTTTTTTATTTCAAAGGGGTATACTTGACAATTTTATGAAATTTTGAAATGCTGTTAGTATGAGATGTTCCTTCGGGGACCTAAATTTGTCAACGCAGAATTGATGTTGGCTGCCAAAATCAAATCCCAAAACTATCCTCGTCTTGTTAAGGAGATTTGAAAACAACTCTTTCTTAAAATGTGTTGTATATGTCGCTGGTGTAATGAAATAACTTATGTATTTAATTTATATGGTATCGTTGTTTTGCCCCTGTGTGTAAATTGTAGATTTGTTGACTCTGTTGTCACATAAAATGATCCTCTAAAATCCTGTGCCAATGCCTGACCAATGTGGATTATAAACTCGACATTTTTAAATTGGTCAATGGTTTATGTAAAACCTAATGAGCTACAGAGCCCATGGCTCTAATTTAAAATATCCTATTCAAAACATTTGAAATTGGGAAAATCTATGATATCTTGTTTCAGTTGTGTCACTGCACAAGCAGGGCAGAGCATGATGATGAGTGAGAGGTTGATTAGCTCATCTGGGAGGAGACTTACTTGGACCTAAAGATTGAATGAAGGGGTGTGGCTTTGTGTGTAGTAACTTTAGAAGAAACTATTTTTTATTTTATCATGATTTAGGGAATATGTCTTCATCATATGAGTGGAAAAAAGGTACCTTCTCTTCAAAATCATTGCAGGAATTGTGATCTTTGGACAACCAATTTCTTCAAAATTTAGTCATTTTCCCCCTGATGAGCTACAGAGCACATGGCTCTATTTTTGAAGATCCCGGAGATGAGATATCTCGTGGAATAGGTGTTTGAATGTTGTATGAATATGCATATAAAATGAGTGTAATTGTGCTGGCAATCATCCGAAGAACGCAATACAAATGTTAACTTGACCTCCGAGTCTGTTGTCATTTCCACAACTAAGCTACTTGGTGACTATTCACTACAATTCTATCAACCAGTCACGTGCCTCCCCAGTATGCATCGGAATCGAGGTATGTGTTACATTTCTTCAACCACGATTAAAGCAATCTGAGAATATAAAGACAAAAACAAGTGTATGCTGTAACATACGTGGCACCTATTACCACAGTCCGTCTAGCTAGATAGTCCAAATGATTTAAAACAGCATCATACAACAACAGGCATATCCAGTCAGTCCATAAATTAAACCTGTCTGTCTATTTTGACTTTAAGATGAGACTGCAGACATAAAGCCTTCACTCTCTTCCATTTTGACATTTACAATGAAAAAGACAACAAAAATCCCTTTGAATGCAGAGAGACATTTATTTTTTGTAACGTGATATATGGTAATGGGTTCGTTTCTACGCAATTAGACAATGAATCAATTACGATTAAATTGACATTAGTAAAGAAAAATGAAATTTCAAACTTACGGATGGTCTATTTTTAGCTCATCAGAATTTACCCTCTTAAGTTGTATATATGGAGAAACAAAACTACTCAGTTATTCATTTGCCTCTTTCAATCAAAAACATAGTTTGAGGGTCGTTGTATCTAAGCTTTAAAACTTATCATAGTTTGAGTGATGTTGTATATAAACCCCAACCCTTATCATAGTTTGAGAGACGTTGTATCTAAGCTCTAACTCTTAACATAGTTTGAGGGACGTTGTATCTAAGCTCTAACTCTTAACATAGTTTTAGGGACGTTGTATTTAAGCTCTAACCATTAACCTAGTTTAAGGGACAATGTATCTAAACGCTAACCCTTAACATAGTTTGAGGGACAATGTATCTAAGATATAACACTTAACATAGTTTGTGGGACGTTGTATCTAAGCTCTAACCATTAACCTAGTTTAAGGGACATTGTATCTAAACGCTAACCCTTAACATAGTTTGAGGGACAATGTATCTAAGCTTTAAAACTTATCATAGTTTGAGTGATGTTGTATATAAACCCCAACCCTTATCATAGTTTGAGGGTCGTTGTATCTAACCTCTAACCCTTAGCATAGTTTGAGGGTCGTTGTATCTAACCTCTAACCCTTCACATAGTTTGAGAGACGTTGTATCTGATCTCTAACTCTTAACATAGTTTTAGGGACGTTGTATTTAAGCTCTAACCATTAACCTAGTTTAAGGGACAATGTATCTAAACGCTAACCCTTAACATAGTTTGAGGGACAATGTATCTAAGATATAACACTTAACATAGTTTGTGGGACGTTGTATCTAAGCTCTAACCCTCAACATAGTTTTAGGGACATTGTATCAAAGCTCTAACCCTGAACATAGTTTGAGGAACGTTGTATCTAAGTTCTAACTCTTAACATAGTTTGAGGGACGTTGTATCTAAGCTCCAACCCTTAATTAAGTTTGACGGACGTTGTATCTAAGCTCTAGCCATTAACATAATTTGAGGGACGTTGTATCTAAGCTCTAACACTTAACATAGTTTGAGGGACAATGTATCTAAACCCTAATCATGAACATAGTTTGAGGGACGTTGTAATTAAGCCCTAAACCTTAACATATTTCGAGGGACGTTGTATCTGAGCTCTAACCCTTCACATAGTTTGAGGGACGTTGTTTCTAAACTCTAACACTTAACATAGTTTGAGGGACGTTGTATCTAAGCTCTAACACTTAATGTTGATAGAATACTCATTTCCACTGAACAGATACATTGTTATGTACAACTATTCACATTTACAAACCTTGATGATAAATTAACTGAAGTCATGGATATAACACATTGTCTCTGTACACATATATTAATGATCTAACCTTAATGATACAAGACTTAGTTTCATTGAACAGACATAATAGTTATGTGCAAACATATTTGTGATCTAACCTTGATGATACAAGACTTAGTTTCATTGAACAGACATAATATTTATGTGCAAACATACTTATGATATAACCTTGATGATACAAGACTTAGTTTCATTGAACAGACATAATATTTATGTGCAAACATACTTATGATCTAACCTTGATGATACAAGACTTAGTTTCATTGAAAAGACATAATATGTATGTGCAAACATACTTATGATATAACCTTGATGATACAAGACTTAGTTTCATTGAACAGACATAATATTTATGTGCAAACATACTTATGATATAACCTTGATGATACAAGACTTAGTTTCATTGAACAGACATAATATCTATAAGCAAACATACTTATGATCTAACCTTGATGATACAAGACTTAGTTTCATTGAACAGACATAATATGTATGTGCAAACATACTTATGATCTAACCTTGATGATACAAGACTTAGTTTCATTGAACAGACATAATATTTATGTGCAAATATACTTATGATCTAACCTTGATGAAAGAAGACTAAAGCCCCGTTTACATGCACCGTTTGCCCCCGGGGGCAAAATACCCCCAGGGGCAAAATTGCCTCTAAGAGGCAAATTTCGTCATGTGAACAGTACACACAGGGGGTAAATATTTGCCCCCTGGGGGGTATTGAGGCAATATTTGCTCCACCTAAATAGGTAGGGCAAATCTGTTACCCCCGGGGGTATATTTACCCCTGGGGGCAAACGTGTCATGTAAACGTTCTTTTCACATTTTCATGAGGGCAAATCAAGTTTCAATATGCGAACACAGAACTCTACACCTGCACTAATACACAAGTACATGAGTTAGACACAAGTTATTCACAAGGGACATATAATTTTTCATTTCCAGCTCCTTGTTGGATACTATTTTTCTTATCCAAAACAATTTTCAAGTGTATAACTTGAAAAACAAGAGTCAAATTCACAATCCTAGCTTAGACTAATTTTACACATAGTGCCCGGCTGCAGATAGTGCTCTACTTATGTCCCCTTTTGATGGATCAGGATACATTCTTTTTGGTCGTAAGTGTAGGCATTCGCATCGCTCCCAAGAATTACTCTTAACTACTTGACCAATTGTAATGCCTCCCCATGTCATATAGATGTGTCGTATGGCTATTTCAAATTGAATTTTGTTTCTGTTTCCTTGGAAACAATTTGGACTTTGTCTTTTCGAAGGCTAGTGTTTGTTTCCGGAATATAACTCTAAAACTATCTGACCAATCGTTAACAAATTGTGTATCCTGCATCTCCATACCACCTTCACTATAAATGTGCCTTGTGGGATATTGAGCTGCTTGTCAATTCTATTTCTTTCTGTTTCCGTGGCAATAAATTTGAATTTAGTCTTTTCGAATGGTAGGGTTTGTGCTCAATATATAACTTTTAAGATTGAATTATTTTGCTTTTGAATTGGAGGAAGGGGGGACATCGTTATAGATACCCTCCATTTTCATTACAATATATTCAATAATAATTTCTGACAAATATGTAGCTTGTTTTTATGGTAAATATTGTTGCAGAATAAGAATATACTAATACGAGTAATCACTCTGTTTGCAGCAATTTCAGCTTGATTCTTTCGCTGCTGATCATGAGCTGTGGCAGTGAAATATGCGTTATTAGCCTTGTCGAAACCTGTATATTTGTAGTAAACTATCAACTTTTATAAAATATTGAACTGTAATACATATCTGAAATTTGAGAGTTTGTAATGGGAAATATATTCCTATAATTTGCAGGAGGTTTATTGGTCACAGTACTATGTTACTTTGATAAACAACCCCATAGGATATGCAGATATCTCAACTTCTAGGCCGAAATGAAACATCAGCTGTTTGTCACATACAATTGTGTGTGTGTTACTGTTAGTGAAGAGCAGATTTCAAAGAAGCATGTCGTCTAAAACTGATACCCTTCTTCGTGGCAACAGAGTAACCAAATGCACAATTTTTTCATAAGGTTTTAGAACTCAGAAGCTATTTGTTTTTGTGAAGAAGTTGATAATACAAATGTTTTACGGATGGACACCAGATGTCATGCAATATTGTGCCATAATTACGTTGGTTTTTTCTGGCCTGATGAGCTTAAATCTGACAACCATTTTCAGAAAATGAGATTTTTTCCGAAAATCTAAGTTAAACCTTAATGATACAAGACTTAGTTTCATTGAACAGACATAATATTTATGTGCAAACTTACTAATGATCTACACTTGATCATACAAGACTTAGTTTCAATGAACAGACATACTATTTATGTGCAAACATACTTATGATCTAACCTTGATGATACATGACTTATTTGATCATCCATAAATATCCTTCATGTTTGCCTCACAAATTGTTATATATAATGGCTGGATACTTTGCCTAAATTGATTTTAGATATTTAAGTGTTTCTACGGTGACAATCTTCTTATGTCATAAATATACAGATTGTGTCAAATCATGAGATTTTACAATAATTGCACTTTCATTGCTAAAACAATAACTAATTATGCACAAATATTTCTGTAAAATTTCTCATTTAAATTCTTACAGTTATATCTTTACATTATAATTATTAATACAACCTTATATTAGTTGACATCTAGGCTAAGTATATATTTACTTATCATGTAAATACAATAGAGGGTGGTGTAAGCAATTTGTTAAATTATATTCCACTTGTACATGAATTATTTTATCCTGAAAGTGACTTGAGTTCTGTAAAGATCAATCAATCCACATCCACATACTCATGGATTTTAAGATATTTAGATTAAGATTTGGATTTCCAATAACGTTATCGTTTATGAACTAATGAAAGTTACAGTAGTTCCTTTTCAAAGATTTCCGAAAACTATACCATGTTCAAGTAAGAAATAAAACCAGTGAGTGATGAAATTTCAGTAACTATGTTTTTATTACTCTACGCTCATTGTTTTACATCGATGAAACCTCGAACGATGTTCAACAAAGGATTACAGAAAATTGAAATATTCAGTGCACTAAAAGTGGCATGTAGAAAGTAAACGGATCGCCGTGATCACTAAAATGTTCTCTCTTGAAAAATAACAACTGAATAAGATGTTTTACACAGGAAATTGTCTCCAAGCTATGAAAAAGTATAACGGAATAAGATGTTTTAAAACAGAAAATTGTCTCCAAGCTATGAACAATAACAACTGAATAAGATGTTTTAAAACAGGAATTTGTCTCCAAGCTATAACACGAAGAGGCACACACACATTTATATTCTTGATTTACGCAACACCGTCTTTACTGTTTATAATCAATGCAGATTCAGTTTTATTCTATTTATTTATATCAAATTTCCACAAATGGATCATACACAACTCTACAATTCTACAGTTAAAATTTGAAGACTTCTGTACATGCATAACACCCTGGTGACATTTTGTTGTACAAGGTAAACCTAAATCTTGAGTTGACTGAGATAGTTAGCAGCACTGTGTGAGTCATAGAATCGACAGCCAAACACTCTAAGTGTGAAGTGGGTTATCTTATAGAAAATTTAAGTCACGATTTGTGCGACGGACTTTGTTCGATTATAATGACGTCATAAGCACGAGCAGATATGATTCCATAATGTGTGAACAGGTGAGCTGGAAGTGATGTCACGAGATAAGCGTATTGACAAAAATATTCATCTCATTGTCAGATCTGTTAGAAGGAAACATTTGTGTTTCGGAAATAAAATGTACATATATGTAATAAAACAATATACAACTAGTGACGGGGATGAGAGTTGACCAAGACACGAGTTGCTGCCTAACTCAAGACATATAATCTGCATCTGTCCGCTATGATCTTATTTACTTTATAAGATTTTGAAATAATGAAATGAATAGTCTTTCAAAGTATAAGATTGGGGTCTTGTTTAAAATTTTGTGTTTTGATAAAGACAATCATTATACTTTGAGACAGATATTAGACAATTTTACAACAAATAGTTTGTTTGTTACAGGGAGGAAAATGTCACATTTTTAGGCCGCTTCACTGAACAAAAGTGATTACTGAGACATTTCTCAGTGTTTAGATTTGAGAAGTTTTTTTTCAAAAACGATTTAAAAGCTTACAAATTTATATTTATTTCTAATGTTTGGTAAAATAAAATACAATGAGAATAATTTCAAACAAATATATCACACATTTTCACACATCTGTTCATTCAATCATCTATCACTATTTTCAAACAAATCAAAAGAATAAAAAATGCAAAATAATGTTTAAAAGTGTGAAAATGTGGTCTTGTTTTTTCTATTTTGTTGTGACAAATACAATAAGATTACTTATAAACAAATATTGGACACTTTTACAACACTTTGTTTGTTACAGGGAAAATAATTTAACATTGTATGGCTGCTTCATTGAATATGATTAAAATAACTTTTCAGTGTTTTGTTTTGAATATTTAATTCCTAAAATATGTTTTAAAAGTTTACAAATGTATATTTGTTTATAATACTAGGGAAAAAGAAAGTCAATGAAAGTATTTTCAAACTAATATCTCTAACGTTTTCACACATTTGTTCAGTCAATGTTCTATCACTCAACACAAAGGAAGGAACAAGTATATATAAGTTCATATTTGTCAAACTAAACTTATCTAAATGAACTAATTCTATATCTAACAAACAATATCAAACAAGTGTTTAATCTGACAAGACCTGCTGAATAAGTTTTATTTTCCTGTCATTTATGGAGATTTCACGGCCGCTGACCAGTCTCATTCTTGTACGACATCTGTGGCCGAATGGAAGAACGTGAAACATGGGGAAAACCAATTCTGTGAACTTCTGATCAACTTTCCCCAAGATTTCTCTTCTCTCCACATCAATGACGCCGACTCTACCTCGACCCACATCCAGCACGACTCCAAACTTAAAGGAGATATCTTCACCAGGTGTGGGTAGAGGCAAAGTGACACAATCACCAACCTGATGTCCCCTCAACACTTTGATACAGAGACCGACATGACGGAGACAGACGACCTCCACAGATACACATACAGATCCGGGGAGGCGAGAAACATAGAACCCCTTGTCACGATTATCCTCCCCCTCCACCACTCCAATCTGCAGCAGGAGGGACCCGATTCCCTCTCTCCATGTCAGTCTGGAGTGTGTCTCCCAGTACGTGGGGAGAGAGAAAGGGGAGGGGGAGGGAGGGACGGGGACCGGACTGCTACATGTCCCACAGAACTCCCTGAACTGACCCGGTCTGTAACTGTCTCCACTCCACGCCATGTTGTTCAGCTCCTGGCTGAAATCCTCGACTTGAAGATATCCAGGAACTCTCTCCGAGTTGAGATTCATGGCGGGAGCTGCAAATATACAACTTTGTTGTTATCTATACATACACAAATGACATATTGAAATGTTTATTTTACTATTTAAGATACTTTGATGATAAAATATTTGACAATTGTAAAACAAAATTAAAACGTTGTTTGCTACTCAAACTAAATATAACAGATGAAAGAAGCTGAGTTCTTAGAGCTGACGGTTCTGTAAATAAACACTTTTTATTAACAAAACATATACAAATGTCATCTTAAAATGTTTATTTCACTATTTTAAATAATATTATAAACAAATTATTGATATTTGTCACTTTTAATATAAACCTTGATCCACTCTCTATAATTGATAATACAGTCGGTTTTGCCGACAGTCGGTTTTCATAATAATCGGTCTTCACTGAACATAAAACAATTTGATGTAAATTAAATATAAACAAATGGCATATTAAAACTTTTAATTTACTATTTCAAACATTTTGATGATAAAATATTTAATAATTTGTACAATTTTTTAAAACTTTGTTTGCAGCTCAAACTGACGATGATTCAGCAATTTTCTCAGAGCTGAGAGTAGCAGCCGGAAATAAAATCAATTGTACCTAGTCAAAACGTGTTGTCAAAACATAAACAAATGTCATTTTGAAATGTTTATTTTTATCTTTTAAATAATTTCATGAGGAAATATTTGATAATTGTGACAACAAAATATTAACTTTGTTTTCCACTCAAACTAACAATATAGTCGATTCTGCTGACAGCTGGTCTCTCAAAGCAGTCGAAATGTTTGATCAATTTACATTAATTACAAACCGAATTGTTAACAAAACATAAACAAATGACGTCAAAAGAAAATGATAAAGTCAACAAATCACAATGCAGAAGTAGCTTCATTCATTCTAGATGATGAATGTACCTGGCTTAAGGCGAATAATAGCTGAAAATGATGTCATCACTTCCCGGGGTAGGGGGATACATTCGATAGAACCAATTAGAAATCATAAAATTATAACAAAATCGTGACGTCGTATACCAATTGCGGAGATAAAGTGTATTGTTTTTCCTGTCACATTCGTTTGAAAGACTGGAAAACGAATGATGATCCGTGGAGGGAGCACGAAAAACGGTCTCCATCATGTTCTTACGTTAACATGGTGGGATTACATCATCAACGGCCCAAGCATCGGATAGGATCTTTTAACGGAATAACGTCTTTCGCATTCGGATGTAAGGAAGACAACAATTCTCAACAAAACTAAGATTGAAAACGAAAAAGTGACCTCATCATTTTTCGATTATAAATATACCCAATAGGGAGGGACCATACCTTTGACAATCAAAAGTACGACCACTCAGTGAACGGTGACCATCCCCTATATAGCCGAGGTAAGATTGAGAGTTTATTATTCTTCAGAGAGAGATTCTACGATCAACGTCAAGACTCCATCAGATCCAAAACTGCAATGGCTAATCAGTGCCGACTAGATATCGGACAGAATGTGTACGTCGTAGCTAAGGAATGGCAGGGACAAACTTTTATACACATCAGGGAGTACAACAGCAAAGGTTTGGATGGGAAAATGTATCCCACTCATGAGGGTATTGCCTTCCAGTTGAAGCAGTGAATCGAGTTGGAATTGAAAAGGACTGGTGTTGACGAAACAATTCAAAATTTGAAAGAGGGAAAAAAAGATAAGCTATGCGGACATTTGGGTGCCAACGTATATGTCAGCGTCAGTAAGACCTTTGCCGGTGTGGATCTTCACAAATGGTTGTGGTGTGATGAGAATTCGGAGATGAAACCATCCAAGAAAGGCATCTTTCTCCATTTACATCAGTGGGAGAAACTGAAATGGGCCATGGACGTCATTACTGACTTTGTTCCCGAATTAAAAGACACAATACCTTGCACGTTGCAGGGAGGCCATCAAAACCAACTTGGATTCTTAGTATGCGCGTTCTGTAACCCCAACGGATCTCACTTCTGGCAGTCTTATTGATGTTTCACTGATTGGTATGGCATGTTATTCTAAATAAAATGTTGAATTCGATATTTTGTCGGTTGTTCGTATTTGGTTTAAACAGATTTGTAATGCTACGAATGAGTCATTCAGTCTCGAGATGGCGCCTTTGGAAGACTATTTGGAGAAGGTTACGACCCCTCTCATCCCGGGAGTTATGCAGGGCCTAAAAAATTATACGATGCGGTGAAAACCAAAGGAAAATTTTGCATTGGTTTAGATCGTATCAAGAAATGGTTGAAAGGTCAGGAAACCTATACGATGACTCGACGAGTGAGGAGAAAGTTTCCGAGAAACGAATACGTGGTTAAAGCACTAGATAGCCATTGACAAGCTGATTCTATGAACATGGTTGATTTAGCGGAGTACAATGAAGGTATTAAATACGTTTTGCTCATTATTGATCTATTCTCTAGATATGTGTGGGCTTATCCTCTTAAAACCTTTACGGGTCGAGAACTCGTGGAGTCGCTAACAGATCTTTGGAAATCCCAAAAGCCACGTCCAAACTTATTTCAATCCGATATGGGTTCCCAATTGAAGGGGTGCATTCAAGAAAAGCACATGTTCCATGCATTTAACATAGCACATTTGCCCTTCTTGAATGCACCCCTTCAATTTATAAATCAAAACGTCAAAGCATTTTTGAAGAAACACGAGATAACGCAGTTGTTTACCGTAAACGAAACTAAATCCCCTTACGCCGAAAGAGCGATCAAAACGATCAAAATGCGTTTGTAAAGATACATGTTAAAAAACTTTAATTATAGATACGTTGATATCTTACAAAAGGAGGTAATGAGCTACAATAACACAAAACATAGAATGTGAGGACAACCTCCTAAGAGCGTAAACGTTCAAAACGAAGACGAATCGAGATTAAATCAGTACCTGATCAGAAATAAAGGGCAGTCATCTATTGGAAAGAACTCCAAACCAAAATATATTCAAAGTTGGCGATAAAATTAGAGTAAGTCATCTCAGACAACCTTTTGACAGGGAATACCGAGAAATGGTCGGGCGAAATCTCTACCGACAACAAATGTCATTGGTTTCAAGACAAAGATCTTTACGAACTGATTGGGGTGGCGATCCTATCGAAGGTTCGTTTTACGCCCCAGAACTTCAATCCATAGTAGTTGGACATTTTTAGGCAGAAAACTGGCAAAAACTGAAACAGTTTTCTTTTCGCAGATAATAATCATTTACGTTGTAGTCATCACGTGAATAGTCAATCTTTCCTTGGACAGAGGCAATTCGAATTTGTGGACGGCACTCCTTAGTAGCTGTTTAGGGTATCTACTTCCCAATCCTAAAATCAAGAAACATGGATTCATATATCGTGATAAGAAGTACTAATTGTAAGGATCTTTACCCCGACAATACTGGAAGTAAATTCAAGATTGTTCTAAACGAACCGATACAGTTAGACGATACGTCGTGGGTCATGGCGTTGTGTGATATAACCATTGCGAATTGGGAAGCCGAAAAAGGAATTGATTGGAACATTGACGTGGGGTCTTCAATTTGCGATACCTCGTACATAGGTATGAGCCAGGACTCTTTCTTAAGGTGTCTATATTTAAGAAGTGGCAAGAAACAGAAACAGTACATATCCGCTCAAAATTATTACGTATCGATTAAGCCCCGGGAGTTGAGTACCCTCGACCTCTATATGAAGGATCAGAAGGATCTTTTTGCTTCATTTATCACTGGGACAGCAACGCTATATTTGAAACCGTTCCCGTTTTGGTTTTAATCATGTCTCAAAAACTTAAACTATTGGTGCCCCACACGGAGAAATGGATTCGATATTACACATAACAGACAGAAGGAAAATTAGGCCCTAACTACGACGTGATGAAAGGAAATGGAACAGTGTCCATGCATAGTGTCGACCGATTACTGCAGATATACGTTCCTCATTAGCGAAATAAGAACGAAACGTCATGTAGCGATGACGGAGCAAAAATAAACGTTGTGACTCCAGCTCAACAAGCCAATGATCAAGTCAAGCCCCTGATCGAAAGAGATCTTCAGACTATAAAAGAAGGTTCAAGACCACATACGGTCAGTTCTTCAAGGAAGCACAAGAGAAACACATTTCATCCAAGAGCGGCTCCGAAAAAACGAAAAACTGTACCTAAGAAGAAGAAGTAGAATCCTGGCAAAGCTAAACCAAGACCTAAACAGAAGAAACAAAAAGCCGCTCAACGTAGGGGTAAAACGGATAATCTCATCTGAACAGTCATGGCCTCTTACACGCACCAAGAATTGAACGAATTGCAAATCGAAGAAATGAATTTATCTAGCATACCGCCAAGGTTAACGTCAGTGGATAAGATGTATTTCGTCACTTATCGTCCTATTTCTCAAATTACGATGGATACGAGTCCCATCGAGTTTAACGTGTTGGGAAAAGGTTCGGACTACGTAGACCTGAAACGCACCAAGTTATACGTACAAGCTAGGTTCACGAAAGGTGATGGCACTATTATAGCGGCAGATGAACACGTCTCCCCCGTAAACTTATTTCTTCAAAGTATATTAAGTTAGATGAACATAACGCTGAACGGAACTCTCATTACGGGTTCCACGAGTCTGTACCCTTGGTTATCAGAAAACTTTACTGAGCGGTACGGGTGAGAGTAATAGTCTCCAATCTCAACTTTACTTTGAAAATGACGCTAAATAAAGCGTAGGAGAAATGGAAGCCACTGATCCTGCTGGAAGTTCGAATACTGGGTAATCAATACGAAACTCGTATGGAGCGATGAGTAAACCATGTCAGGATCCCTGTACGAGGATTTGATGGACTCCAAACGTTATTTGCTCAACGGTGTCAATACTCAGATCAAACTGTACAGAACGAATCCATCTTTTTGCATTATGTCGGGTGTCAAAGAGACAGAGTACAATATGACAATAGAAGATATGTATTTGAGCGTTTGTAAAATAATACCGAATAATTTTACAATAGCAGCTCACGCCACTGTCCTGGAAAAACATTCCGCTTAATATCGTTTCACCAAGACGAATATTAAAATGATTTTGTTATCCAAAGATCAGATGAATCACACGATAGATTAATTGTTTCAAAACAAAACCCCTAATAAGGTAAGTTTGTGTCTCGTCTCAACGCAACGAGGTGACAATTGGATGGCCATTTGATTGAGGGACCCCACTCATGGAGAATTATTTTGTAATTTTGGCAAAAGACCGCTCTACTATGGAACTCGTTTTCCGAACTTTATGAACAGAAAACCTACAACTACAATGCGGAACAGTTTCACATAACGACAGTAAGACCTTTGCTCTATCTGCATTCGTTTACGTTTTACTGAGATCGAAAAGAAATTCCCTCGAAAAAAATAAACAAATTGTTTTCTACGGCAAATAGAAAAGGCAATGACTTCCAGGTGTACAATATCGCTTATCATTATTTTAGCCGTTGTTTTTAATTTTATCTCAAAAGTGTCCATCTTAGGTAAAGAATAATTTTTGTAACCATAGTCTTAGTAGTAGTACATGAAATGTTCAATAACAAGTTGAAAACATTTACATTGTTTTCTTTACACATAAAAATTAAAAAAGGAGAACATGAATTGCTTTTCAACGTTTTATTCTACGAGTATGGTCAATGTGAATACAATAGTGAAAGGCAGATGAGGATGTTGTGAATTACAGAGATTAAACAGTATTACAACGATAACCAATGAAATTCGAATTGTTTTCTTCTTTTCCTTCGTACGTCTCTGTACCATACAGTCGGGGATTCAAGGCGGTTGAGGTTTTGAAGGAGGTGTCGACATTTCTAATTCCCTTCGTTGCCCGTTTCCAATCAGTCCTCATGGCAGGTGCATGGTTTTCAAGCTATTATAAAACTCTGTCATGCCCTTTGGTTCGAACCGCTTATAGAGATATTGAGAATCTTTGAGTAGGTCAACAATATGACTGTCCGGAACAACTTGATTTTCATAGAGTAATTAAACTATCGTCTTTTTCAATAAAGTTCAGTAAGTCAGATCCCCTTTGACGATATTGTTCGGCATACTGTTAAGAATTAGATGTATGTCTAATTTATCATCTTGGTCAATGTCGGCTGCGTCACCTCTCTTGATTTCATCCCGTTTACTTATGGTACAGATGTGTAGGGTCCTCTCAAAGGAGAACAAGGGAGTTGACGTAGCAGTCTTTCATACTTTTCGTGCTGCACCAAAACGTGTTTCTGCATGGTTACACGGAATGGAGGATGGGTTCAACAGCCTTTAATACAAGAATCACCAAGGGTAATCGAAGAGATTTTGCTTTCTTTTTTAATCCAGTCGATTTTTTCGCCAATAGTCTAAATTTTTTGTTATGCTTTTTGAGTTGTACCAACAACTGTTTCGCGATACGAATATTAGAGTGTAACAAATTGTACACAATTCCGCTCAAGGCCTTCAATTGGCCTTAGAGTAATGGATTTAAGTGTTGAACAGAATCAGTGAAAGAATATAAAAAAAAACACTTTCATGAGACAACCAATTGATTGAGCAATACGTCTCGCTATTACCCTCCGATATCATGCAAATGGAGACTCTTACACAACTCTCCAGTATCAGTTCAGGATGGCAAGCAATACTATTTCTGGCATTATGCCTGAGACTTGCAACAACATAATCAAAGCGTTTTCTGAAGAATTTCTGAAGGTAACGTTTGACTACTGCTTCTGCATTAATTTAAAAGAATTTCTGAAGGTAACATTTGACTACTGCTTCTGCATTAATTTAAAAGTCATTTCAATGAATCAATGCTACTTTCATATTTTATAATAAAAACAACTCTTCCTTTTATTTTTCATTATTCTTCCAGTGTCCATCAAATGAGGATGAATGAGAATCTGTTGCTGATCGATTTTTCAAAAGATGGAATTTCCATAACTGTCTTGGTGCACTAGATGGTAAACATATAGCTATTAGAGCCTTCTGGATCTGGTTCTGTCTATTTTAACTACAAGGATCGTTCTCATGCGAATACAAGTTTCTTGATGTGGAGGTTGGAGCTAATGGAGGGTATGGTTGCTAAACATGTCATTTCAATAAATAAATAAATAATTTCAATAAATCTACCAGTGAAAATTAAACTAGGTAAGCCTACCACAGTTAACTTGCAATCTGACTATTTAATATTTTGTAATCAATTCTTCAGTTAATGAATCATAAATAAAATGTGGTATTAAGAAAGTTTCCCAAATGAAGAAAAGCATCCAACCTTTTATCAGTAGGAAGCTACTGAAACAACTTTTAAGAAATCTTCGTATATTTCAATACGACCTATACTGGTAAACTAAATATCTAATTTGCCTTTTGAGGGTTCTTGTTCCATTTCTCTAAAAGAGTTTGGGCAAGATTTCCAAATTTGAAAATGTCTTAACCGTTATCCTGCTTGTGGATTTCAAAGTCATGGTATGTATACAATAGGTTCTTTTCAGGGAAAGATTCTGGTTCTCAGTCTTAGTTTATCGTCAGTCCTGGGTGTCATATCGATCATGAGATAACTAAAGTGGTCCTCCATAGCATCGACGTACCAACAACTGTTTCGCGATACGAATATTAGAGTGTAACAAATTGTACACAATTCCGCTCAAGGCCTTCAATTGGCCTTAGAGTAATGGATTTAAGTAAATCCTTCTTCTGCTTACAGGAAGACGTCTTATCTAAGAGTAAACGTAAGAACAGACTGTTCTCTTTGATGGTTCTTCACATAATGAATGAGATGGTAAGACATAACTTTATTTATAGGTCCTTTCCTTAAGATGCATCGCGTGTATCAGTACATTTCATAGTCATGGTATGTATACAATAGGTTCTTTTCAGGGAAAGATTCTGGTTCTCAGTCTTAGTTTATCGTCAGTCCTAGGTGTCATATCGATCATGAGATAACTAAAGTGGTCCTCCATAGCATCGACGTATGCATCCACAAATACGTTGGATCGGCCAGGGAATAATTGCTTACCTAGAACTGAAATTTGTGAAGCATCCCGCACATTTTTGAAAAACACCAAATACCAGGTGTTCAAAGCGATCGTTCAAGCAGATTTTCCCTGTCCGTACAAATTATATGTGATGAAAAGAACGCTCAGTCGTTTGTGATCGCATCCTTGAGTGAATAATAGCTCCATTTCTTTGGACACTACGACTTCGTGGGCTAAATCGTCTAAAATGATTAGTCAGTGTTCTTGATTTGAACTAAACTCATAAATAGTGACAGAGGTAGGTAAACCGGAGTGCAATGTCAGACTTGGTATCGTCTCTTCCATCTCGTCGAACAAAGGTTGATAAATACCGTAACAGTACAGAAATTTCACGGGTGGGCCTTTAATGTACATATGCGGAAGAAATTGTAGCAGTTTATACGTCCACAGACTTTTTCCGCAACCCATAGCACCACTGATCATCATGCTCGAACAGGGCTCGAACGGTGCCAAACTTTGAGTTTCCCACCATGGTTTTAATGGGTCAACGGTGTCTTCTGTACTCCAAGAAAGCGCTGATTTGGGAAAAACGGGAATGATTGCTGATGACATTTTATTCCTCTTCAACCACTCTTTTTTCATTTCAGAATTCATATGGTGACAATTAGACAAATGAATCGCTAATCTTAGTAAATCCCGAGCCTTGCAACCGGGAATAGGACAGTTCGAGTACAAAACAATAGCTTCGAAATGACTTAAAGTTTTAAGGGTAAACTATTTAATGGATATGTCACGGTTTGTGGCCAGTGACCTTTCATTGGCTGTTTTGATGTTTAAGAGAGTGGCCCAGGCCTTTCGCTGGCGGTTTTCGATGCTTTAGAGTGTGACCCTGCGCCTTTCGCTGGCTGTTTAAGCGGGTGGCACAACTTGTGATGTAAAAGCTGCTACGTTGATATTACGATGTAGCCGTGTTTTATACGACATAATATCTCATTATGTTACTTCTCTTGGCTACATGAAACACAGTACAGGGAAGGTCCATCATCGACGTTGACATACTATCTCATTATGTTACTTCCCTTGGCTACATGAAACACAGTACAGGGAATTCCATCATCGACGTCGACGTTTCATCTCTAGTTAAACTAGTAAGATTTGTTACTGTCGCCACCAAGCATTTCCCAAAAGTAAAAGTGAATAAGACGAAAAAGAAGTGTCTGGACAAGATCATGGCTGTTGCGGTGTGACATATTTGGGTTTTACAGAACATTGCAGAGACAGAGTTGACTTTCAGAATTTTTTTGGGTGAACCCTGAATTATTTGACACACTGTTGAACAGAATCAGTGAAAGAATATTAAAAAAAACACTTTCATGAGACAACCAATTGATTGAGCAATACGTCTCGCCATTACCCTCCGATATCATGCAAATGGAGACTCTTACACAACTCTCCAGTATCAGTTCAGGATGGTAAGCAATACTATTTCTGGCATTATGCCTGAGACTTGCAACAACATAATCAAAGCGTTTTCTGAAGAATTTCTGAAGGTAACGTTTGACTACTGCTTCTGCATTAATTTAAAAGAATTTCTGAAGGTAACGTTTGACTACTGCTTCTGCATTAATTTAAAAGTCATTTCAATGAATCAATGCTACTTTCATATTTTATAATAAAAACAACTCTTCCTTTTATTTTTCATTATTCTTCCAGTGTCCATCAAATGAGGATGAATGAGAATCTGTTGCTGATCGATTTTCCAAAAGATGGAATTTCCATAACTGTCTTGGTGCACTAGACGGTAAACATATAGCTATTAGAGCCTTCTGGATCTGGTTCTGTCTATTTTAACTACAAGGATCATTCTCATGCGAATACAAGTTTCTTGATGTGGAGGTTGGAGCTAATGGAGGGTATGGTTGCTAAACATGTCATTTCAATAAATAAATAAATAATTTCAATAAATCTACCAGTGAAAATTAAACTAGGTAAGCCTACCACAGTTAACTTGCAATCTGACTATTTAATATTTTGTAATCAATTCTTCAGTTAATGAATCATAAATAAAATGTGGTATTAAGAAAGTTTCCCAAATGAAGAAAAGCATCCAACCTTTTATCAGTAGGAAGCTACTGAAACAACTTTTAAGAAATCTTCGTATATTTCAATACGCCCTATACTGGTAAACTAAATATCTAATTTGCCTTTTGAGGGTTCTTGTTCCATTTCTCTAAAAGAGTTTGGGCAAGATTTCCAAATTTGAAAATGTCTTAACCGTTATCCTGCTTGTGGATTTCATAGTCATGGTATGTATACAATAGGTTCTTTTCAGGGAAAGATTCTGGTTCTCAGTCTTAGTTTATCGTCAGTCCTAGGTGTCATATCGATCATGAGATAACTAAAGTGGTCCTCCATAGCATCGACGTATGCATCCACAATTACGTTGGATCGGCCAGGGAATAATTGCTTACCTAGAACTGAAATTTGTGAAGCATCCCGCACATTTTTGAAAAACACCAAATACCAGGTGTTCAAAGCGATCGTTCAAGCAGATTTTCCCTGTCCGTACAAATTATATGTGATGAAAAGAACGCTCAGTCGTTTGTGATCGCATCCTTGAGTGAATAATAGCTCCATTTCTTTGGACACTACGACTTCGTGGGCTAAATCGTCTAAAATGATTAGTCAGTGTTCTTGATTTGAACTAAACTCATAAATAGTGACAGAGGTAGGTAAACCGGAGTGCAATGTCAGACTTGGTATCGTCTCTTCCATCTCGTCGAACAAAGGTTGATAAATACCGTAACAGTACAGAAATTTCACGGGTGGGCCTTTAATGTACATATGCGGAAGAAATTGTAGCAGTTTATACGTCCACAGACTTTTTCCGCAACCCATAGCACCACTGATCATCATGCTCGAACAGGGCTCGAACGGTGCCAAACTTTGAGTTTCCCACCATGGTTTTAATGGGTCAACGGTGTCTTCTGTACTCCAAGAAATCGCTGATTTGGGAAAAACGGGAATGATTGCTGATGACATTTTATTCCTCTTCAACCACTCTTTTTTCATTTCAGAATTCATATGGTGACAACTAGACAAATGAATCGCTAATCTTAGTAAATCCCGAGCCTTGCAACCGGGAATAGGACAGTTCGAGTACAAAACAATAGCTTCGAAATGACTTAAAGTTTTAAGGGTAAACTATTTAATGGATATGTCACGGTTTGTGGCCAGTGACCTTTCATTGGCTGTTTTGATGTTTAAGAGAGTGGCCCAGGCCTTTCGCTGGCGGTTTTCGATGCTTTAGGGTGTGACCCTGCGCCTTTCGCTGGCTGTTTAAGCGGGTGGCACAACTTGTGATGTAAAAGCTGCTACGTTGATATTACGATGTAGCCGTGTTTTATACGACATAATATCTCATTATGTTACTTCTCTTGGCTTCATGAAACACAGTACAGGGAAGGTCCATCATCGACGTTGACATACTATCTCATTATGTTACTTCTCTTGGCTACATGAAACACAGTACAGGGAATGTCCATCATCGACGTCGACGTTTCATTTCTAGTTAAACTAGTAAGATTTGTTACTGTCGCCACCAAGCATTTCCGAAGAGTAAAAGTGAATAAGACGAAAAAGAAGTGTCTGGACAAGATCATGGCTGTTGCGGTGTGACATATTTGGGTTTTACAGAACATTGCAGAGACAGAGTTGACTTTCAGAATTTTTTTGGGTGAACCCTGAATTATTTGACACACTGTTGAACAGAATCAGTGAAAGAATATAAAAAAAACCACTTTCATGAGACAACCAATTGATTGAGCAATACGTCTCGCTATTACCCTCCGATATCATGCAAATGGAGACTCTTACACAACTCTCCAGTATCAGTTCAGGATGGTAAGCAATACTATTTCTGGCATTATGCCTGAGACTTGCAACAACATAATCAAAGCGTTTTCTGAAGAATTTCTGAAGGTAACGTTTGACTACTGCTTCTGCATTAATTTAACAGAATTTCTGAAGGTAACGTTTGACTACTGCTTCTGCATTAATTTAAAAGTCATTTCAATGAATCAATGCTACTTTCATATTTTATAATAAAAACAACTCTTCCTTTTATTTTTCATTATTCTTCCAGTGTCCATCAAATGAGGATGAATGAGAATCTGTTGCTGATCGATTTTCCAAAAGATGGAATTTCCATAACTGTCTTGGTGCACTAGACGGTAAACATATAGCTATTAGAGCCTTCTGGATCTGGTTCTGTCTAGTTTAACTACAAGGATCGTTCTCATGCGAATACAAGTTTCTTGATGTGGAGGTTGGAGCTAATGGAGGGTATGGTTGCTAAACATGTCATTTCAATAAATAAATAAATAATTTCAATAAATCTACCAGTGAAAATTAAACTAGGTAAGCCTACCACAGTTAACTTGCAATCTGACTATTTAATATTTTGTAATCAATTCTTCAGTTAATGAATCATAAATAAAATGTGGTATTAAGAAAGTTTCCCAAATGAAGAAAAGCATCCAACCTTTTATCAGTAGGAAGCTACTGAAACAACTTTTAAGAAATCTTCGTATATTTCAATACGCCCTATACTGGTAAACTAAATATCTAATTTGCCTTTGATGGTTCTTGTTCCATTTCTCTAAAAGAGTTTGGGCAAGATTTCCAAATTTGAAAATGTCTTAACCGTTATCCTGCTTGTGGTAATTTACTTTCAATAAAGATGTACTTTTGACTGGATGTATATTTACTGTTTCAATAAAATTAGTTTTATCTTCAGTAAGATCCAAATGGAATTAACAGTTTAAGCTGTTTTCAATTTAAAGGGCGTCTGATGGAGGAGTTTTTGCTGACACTTCACTTTTGAGAGCCTTGGAGACCAACACCCCTGGGGTACCAGAGAAATAGAGAATCTCACCCAAGTGTCTTCTGATATGAAATATATCAAGACCAGTTGATACAAGTTTCAAATATCCGAGGCTTGCCGAGAATCTATGTATCATCCATAATCATTCTTCATTAGTTTTTAATGAAAAATGAAAATATGTGAACACAAAACTGCCATTTGGCTTCAAGTGCTGTGATGTCATAGCATTGTGATGTCATTACTTGATGATCCAAAATCATTGTGATGTCATGTAGCTGACGCCAAAGGCATTGTTCAAAATCTACTGTCAAAATGATATCTCCTAGGAGATGTCGCTTGATCTCATAAAGTGATATATACTGTGGAACCCAGTTTAAGATGATAAAACACCATTCTCGGTTTCTTGTTCGCTTCTTGGGCAGTACTAGAATGTGCCGCTGGTATTGCGTAAAGTATGTTAATAGACGCAGTTCCTGCCAAATTTCATGAACAGACCATTTGACATACCAAACATGCCAAAAAGACATTGTTCGTAAAGAGCACTTGAATATCGTGGTGAACACTTAATGTTGTCTAGTTAAAGACGCCTAATGCTCGGAATCAACTCTTTTAGTGAACGTAACACATTTGCAATTAGCACATCCTATTCGTACAGTTGACGGCAGCATCGTACTAACAATTTGGTCACGATAATGCTTCGATAAAGTTGAGTAAAGTACGATGTAACACTTATGGACCACGTGCATAGTGCGCGTATTTCACGATGGCTGTTTTGATGTTTAAGAGAGTGGCCTAGGCCTTTCGCTGGCGGTTTTCGATGCTTTAGAGTGTGACCCTGCGCCTTTCGCTGGCTGTTTAAGCGGGTGGCACAACTTGTGATGTAAAAGCTGCTACGTTGATATTACGATGTAGCCGTGTTTTATACGACATAATATCTCATTATGTTACTTCTCTTGGCTACATGAAACACAGTACAGGGAAGGTCCATCATCGACGTTGACATACTATCTCATTATGTTACTTCTCTTGGCTACATGAAACACAGTACAGGGAATGTCCATCATCGACGTCGACGTTTCATCTCTACTTAAACTAGTAAGATTTGTTACTGTCGCCACCAAGCATTTCCGAAGAGTAAAAGCGCATAAGACGAAAAAGAGGTGTCTGGACAAGATCATGGCTGTTGCGGTGTGACATATTTGGGTTTAACAGAACATTGCAGAGACAGAGTTGACTTTCAGAATTTTTTTGGGTGAACCCTGAATTATTTGACACACTGTTGAACAGAATCAGTGAAAGAATATAAAAAAAAACACTTTCATGAGACAACCAATTGATTGAGCAATACGTCTCGCTATTACCCTCCGATATCATGCAAATGGAGACTCTTACACAACTCTCCAGTATCAGTTCAGGATGGCAAGCAATACAATGTCTGGCATTATGCCTGAGACTTGCAACAACATAATCAAAGCGTTTTCTGAAGAATTTCTGAAGGTAACATTTGACTACTGCTTCTGCATTAATTTAAAAGAATTTCTGAAGGTAACGTTTGACTACTGCTTCTGCATTAATTTAAAAGTCATTTCAATGAATCAATGCTACTTTCATATTTTATAATAAAAACAACTCTTCCTTTTATTTTTCATTACTCTTCCAGTGTCCATCAAATGAGGATGCATGAGAATCTGTTGCTGATCGATTTTCCAAAAGATGGAATTTCCATAACTGTCTTGGTGCACTAGACGGTAAACATATAGCTATTAGAGCCTTCTGGATCTGGTTCTGTCTATTTTAACTACAAGGATCGTTCTCATGCGAATACAAGTTTCTTGATGTGGAGGTTGGAGCTGATGGAGGGTATGGTTGCTAAACATGTCATTTCAATAAATAAATAAATAATTTCAATAAATCTACCAGTGAAAATTAAACTAGGTAAGCCTACCACAGTTAACTTGCAATCTGACTATTTAATATTTTGTAATCAATTCTTCAGTTAATGAATCATAAATAAAATGTGGTATTAAGAAAGTTTCCCAAATGAAGAAAAGCATCCAACCTTTTATCAGTAGGAAGCTACTGAAACAACTTTTAAGAAATCTTCGTATATTTCAATACGCCCTATACTGGTAAACTAAATATCTAATTTGCCTTTTGAGGGTTCTTGTTCCATTTCTCTAAAAGAGTTTGGGCAAGATTTCCAAATTTGAAAATGTCTTAACCGTTATCCTGCTTGTGGTAATTTACTTTCAATAAAGATGTACTTTTGACTGGATGTATATTTACTGTTTCAATAAAATTAGTTTTATCTTCAGTAAGATCCAAATGGAATTAACAGTTTAAGCTGTTTTCAATTAAAGGGCGTCTGATGGAGGAGTTTTTGCTGACACTTCACTTTTGAGAGCCTTGGAGACCAACACCCCTGGGGTACCAGAGAAATAGAGAATCTCACCCAAGTGTCTTCTGATATGAAATATATCAAGACCAGTTGATACAAGTTTCAAATATCCGAGGCTTGCCGAGAATCTATGTATCATCCATAATCATTCTTCATTAGTTTTTAATGAAAAATGAAAATATGAGAACACAAAACTGCCATTTGGCTTCAAGTGCTGTGATGTCATAGCATTGTGATGTCATTACTTGATGATCCAAAATCATTGTGATGTCATGTAGCTGACGCCAAAGGCATTGTTCAAAATCTACTGTCAAAATGATATCTCCTAGGAGATGTCGCTTGATCTCATAAAGTGATATATCCTGTGGAACCCAGTTTAAGATGATAAAACACCATTCTCGGTCTCTTGTTCGCTTCTTGGGCAGTACTAGAATGTGCCGCTGGTATTGCGTAAAGTATGTTAATAGACGCAGTTCCTGCCAAATTTCATGCACAGACCATTTGACATACCAAACATGCCAAAAAGACATTGTTCGTAAAGAGCACTTGAATATCGTGGTGAACACTTAATGTTGTCTAGTTAAAGACGCCTAATGCTCGGAATCAACTCTTTTAGTGAACGTAACACATTTGCAATTAGCACATCCTATTCGTACGGTTTACGGCAGCATCGTACTAACAATTTGGTCACGATAATGCTTCGATAAAGTTGAGTAAAGTACGATGTAACACATCATGATCATGAGCATGTTCAAAACTTTTTACACAATCATAGCTCATTACGACCTTCGCAGAAAAGCCACGTGCACATCAAGTTCGTTGTAAGTGTGAATGGCGTATGTATTCAGAACATATAGGTGCATATCAAGATAAAGGTGCACGTGATACATCGTGGATGTCATCGTGTAAGTGTGACCGTAGCATAACAGTTTAATACGGGATGATCGGAAACTGAACAAATCGTAACATTTGAAGCTACACGCACATCAAATTACTTTTTAATTCTTTAGGGGTCTATCTATTCCATGTACTTTCGTCTTGTATCTATTTCATGTACTTCCATCTAGTACTTTCATTTGCCCCTGGCAAGTTTATGCATGGGCCAGTCCATTATCAAGTCAGATAGCTCTATAGTTTACAGAATGCTGTCTACAGTTTTGCTGTTTAGGAATATATTTTCTTGGAGGAAGTGGAATTCAGGTGTATATCTCCAATAAAGAGAAGTTCTCAATTCTGAATTGCATTTTATTTTGTTTTAGTAGTTCTCAAGCAATAGTCAGAAGGTTAGCTAATTAATATAACGAGGGACAGATAATCTGCCACATACCGGCGTGAGGTGGTTGTTATTTCCCCTGTATCCTCATGCTTAATCAAAGTAAAAACGTGAATGTTATAAAGAACAGAGAGCATTTTGTTTCTCTATCCTATATAACGGTGGTGAACTCCCAATACACATAGCGAGTGACGTTGCTTACTAAGTACTCACGTACCTATCCTAAACTGGAACTAGTCTGAGTTTTTAAACTTCAGCCTGAACCATCACTGCATTCAAACAAAACAATTGAACTTCATTGCAACTGCAAGCCATCCCCAGCTACGTGGTGAATTAGTAATCGTTAGTTTCTTCTTTTTTTGCAACATAATGTCATCTAGTTGATCATGACAGTGCAATACTGTGCAAATTGTATTGTCAAACTGATAGTGTTTGATCTCACAAGTACGGGGTACCCTGTGAAATACAGTTATGGGTGATAACGTAAAATATTTGATTTTGATTTGGTGAGAGAGAACACAATTTTCCTAATTTAGCCCGTGAGTCTCAACGTGTAAAACATGCCTGTACCCTGCTGCCACAGTAACAACTTGCGTCACTAGTAGATCTCCAATAATGGCCATACTTATGATGTACACGGTGTGTGGAGTTTATCAATACATATAATGTTTATGCTGCCTTATTTATTCACGTTGTTTGCTTACTCAATTGCGTTTTTTCTTGTCATTAAGCAGAGTTATACGTTAGAGAACTTAAAACATTTCAGTTCTTTACTTTAGGGTCAAAGCCGTTTGAACGAATGCTATCGATCTTATCCTTTATCAACTTTCACAATAAAACAAATATAAGTAGCATGTATATTTGATACGTTTATCCTTGACAGGTCACGAGACACAGCTACAAAGATGCAATATCAGATCGTCTTGCTTATTAAAAGTCCGTTCTCATTCAATTCACGGCTTGAAAACCTTATGAAAATATCACAAAATTACGTCATTCTCCAGCCCACTTCTCTCAGTACTATCAAAGTACTATAACAGTAGAATATTTGAGCAAAACGTTTGTATAATTGGATAATTCTCAAAATCGCTTTGTAAGTCAACAGTGCTTGTTTCGTACCTAATTGTGTAAAAAAAATTGCAATTGGTCGGACAAAATGTCTTCGGACAGTTTTCAAACTCGCGGGCACATGATAACGAACTTATGTCGACGAGCACCCTCATTAAATACAAAAAATCAGCAGTGAAAGAATGAGATAGTCAAAATGGCCGCCTATCATGTAGGTGTAACTTTTTTATTTGTGGACTTGTTTAGTCATACCATTGCTTTCAACATAAAAAAGTACAACGGTTCTAGACTGAAAGCAAGGATTTTTACAAATTAATCACAACAGTAGCTGAAACGAGTATTTCTCATATCTGTTTCACTGATCACGTGACCTTGCATACACATTCCACCTTAGAGATGTTCGAGAGAGGACAGGCATGTGTACAGAAAACTGTTGACCAACATCTTGACAGTCTACTTCACTACTTTGGAGATTGTAACATGAATTCGTCGTATCCTTGATTCTGATTGGTTGATTTCCCTATGTTGAATGACAATGAATTCCCGCAAATTACTTGGGGCGAATCACCGCGAACATAAACATCGTGTTCACAAGATTCGGCCCGACTCCAAATTTATTTTTTCTATTTCTCTTAATATGTACTGCTTACTCAAATTTGATAGGTGGCATTGCCATTTTCTAACTTGTGTATAGCAGTATAGGTCACAAATAACTCTCAAAATTAATTAGTTTCAAGTCACTAAAATATTTTTAACTAGTAAGATTTGTCCAAGTTTGACGCCTTCTTCCATGCGGCTCTGTTTACCGAATGCCGTTGCCATGGCATGACGTCATAGTGATCAACCGTTTTGACGTCACAATGCTAGCGTCATTGTCACAATGGGTAAGGGCAAGTTTAAGATTTTTATTCCTAGGTCTTTTACTGTGTTGATGTCGGAGATAAATGTTTATCGCCATCTAAAGGATACGTGAATATTGTGAAGTGAACATAGTTGAGTGACACTGTTTGAGCTTATGTGTAAATTGTTGCCAATGTACATATTACGCTGAGTATTTACATTTGTTTTGAACTGACCACACCTCTTACAAAAATGGAACAGTCGCAAAGTCCTTTCCACTCAGAGATAGGTACGCAAAAAGAGAGTTCGTTTCAAAACGCCTGATAACTAACGGCCGCGTTACAATATCGATAAATAGTTGCGTTTGTAAAATTTCCGGGATTCATTGCTATTCAACACCCGCAAATTTCAGCGTTTAAAACCTCTGGCTAACGCCGTCCGTTTTAAACTAATTTTGCGAGTGTTGAATAGCAATGAATCCAGGAAATTTTACAAACGCAACTATTTATCTTATAATTGTTAATAGTTCACTGGTAGAGAAGAGTCATTGAGGTCTAGCAGTTGCTGTGTTTTGTCCATTAATTATCCAAAACGGTCTTCCAAGCCGACCCCTCTGAGGTGGCAGTGAACGCATCTGTCAAGGCCGCCGCTAGGCAGTGTAATGGCGGACGGAGAAACCGGGCAAGTACAATATGGGGACAGAGCAGGTGGATTTACAGAAAGTTTACTCTGGATGGCTTTACCCTTTTGCTCTTTCTCAGAATCATCTGGACTAAATCGCTGATTAACGGAAAGAGATGAAATGCTCTTGTGCTGAGTGACAGCTCAACCGATTTGACACTTCGATAGACAGTTAGGCCTAGATCTACAAAGGGAGACTATAAGTCCATGTCTGAAGCTCTCAGGGGAATTTACAATGTAAAGTGACCTGTCAGTCCGTCTGACATCAAGGTAAAAACTGACAAGAACGTCATTCAATGTCACTTCATTTAAATCTTCTAAACTTTCATTTTTGTTAAATATTCTTTTAGACAGGCGTGCACTTTGATCGTTTCACATGAAGCATTCGTAAAATAATCCTAGTTGGCCACAAAAACACGTTTGGATGACCTACATACTCATAAACTTTTATCTCTTCCGAGAGCATTCATGCAGAATGACAGTCATAGTTTAATGTAATGTTGACCTTCATTTACTACAACTTCCTTTGGTTTTAAAAAAGTGTCTTATGGCTGGCTGTAATCTTCACTTTTCTATTTTAAACAGGAGGGTTAACATTAGATATCAATTAGTCCAACCAATAATCTCCCATCTTCTTAAACATAGCAATGCAACTACATCAAAGTCCTTTGTGCGGTTGCAACATCTGTTACAGACTAGCTTCAATCATCTTATGTTAATCATTATTCCACAACTGTGCTCAACCATCAAGCATGTTGCTCTCCTAGACAAACTAAAAGCTTAAGAACGAGACGGCCTATCTGTAATCACTGTTATGTGCACATACCACATTTATGACACATGTTTTTATCTAACGTACTATCTGACTTCAGTCTGACCTCAGGCTAGATATATCCGACTTGACTGCTTATGTCTTCTTCATAGTCGCATGTACAAATACTACACATCTATCGCACCTACCACAACAAGTATTCCCAACCAATGGATTGTACATCTGTGGATGAACCGCCCTGTTCTTTGAACTCAAATGTGATGATGTCACATCATTGTACCGTCATTGACGTCATGACATTGCATTGTCATCAGGAGTTTGGCTTCATAACATTGTGATTCACAGCTAGCTGATGCAACACTGATGTCAGGTAGTTGATGACAGCAGAGAAATGTGCAACATATACTGTCAAAACGATATATCTCCAAAGCGATATCACTTTATCTTACTGAAGACATATCTCCTGTCAAACATAATCGTACATGGTAACTTATCGACTAATCAACATGTATTTGCATCTTGATACTACGAACAGTTATCAGTACAATGGTTCTGATAATGTTGAAGCTATTGCCTATACATTTGTTGCATTTGTATGAATATTGTGGTTGAGCATGAAGATGTTGATCCCAATTATTCTAACTATAAGTACAGTATTTACCTAGTACGACGAGCCTCCTGTCCTGAAGGTTGAAACTACACAGGACCAGGTCAGCTGCTGATCTCTGTATCAGTCCGTCTCTCCAGGGCAGCTGGTCATCTGGTCATAAGAGAAAGGTCAGCAAGATTGTGAAGATCGAACCAATAAAATAAAAAGACTTTCCAAAGGTGACATAGGCTAATTTATTAACCAACACGTGCTCTACAAAATGCACGTAGAATGATGTTATATGTCTACTGCGGGCAGGTCAGAAAGCAAGTAGGAGATCATTGGTGACTTCCCGCCGTGGCAGTAACGGCGCTCTGACATTGTATCAGTCGATAGACAGTCACACAAAGAGCGTGGGAGCAGTGGATTGGAGCATACCATCCTTATTGTAGGGAGGTAAACAGATTGAAGTGGGCAAGACAAGTAGGACGCAATCTCCTCTTTCAGATGAAAGCAGATATATATTGAGAGCTGATAGGGAACGTTTAGTTCTTAACTGTGTACTGTAAGTTCCAGCGTACATACGGCAGAGTGGCCTTATGGTGCAGGAAGGGAACTATGGAGAATTGAAAACTAGACTAGATATCATTCATAGCAACTTAAATGTGCAGATATACTGGAGAGGGATCACCAGTCCTTGCATTCGTTCAACAAGCTCCACATAGTATTGTCTTTCAACATGACAACACGAGACCTCCGACCTGACACAGGACTATATTGAATAACATGAATGTTAATTAGGGTGGATTGCAGTTCAGACATGAACCAAACTGAACATATGTAGGACCAGCTCGATATGTATACGTATATCTAAGGGGAAGCTGTTACACATATACATGGTGATCATCCCGATAGTTAATAATGCTTTCAATAAGCTCTATATAAGAGGAGTTGATTTCATAAAACTCGAATACGAATACATGTTACAATATACTTCACTCGAAAACAGAATATTACCTTGGTCAGTGAGGTAGTCCAAGGGTGTGTATCCGAGGGAGTTTTGTGTGTTCAGGACGTCTTCAGGGATATGCTTCAGCTGTTGTTGTAATACGTCAACATTAATTCCTCTCCTCCTGCACAGGAAGTGGAGTGGTGTGTTTCCGAACATGTCGGCCTTGTCTCCCTGATGGATCAATGTCAGAATATCCTTTACCTGATGTGATCCCTTGCAAACAACATGGAGTGGTGTTATTCCATTTGTATCTGGCTTGTTGATGTCTCCCTTTGCGTTTTTGACAATTCTACGGACTACATCAAATTCAAAGTTTTCATTGTCACATAGATAAAAGAGTGGTGTAGATCCATATTCATCAGCTTTATTGAAGTCACCTTTCCCTTCACTGATCACCAGATCTACAGTGTCTACTTGAAGGCTTGAGTGTTCACACAGATAGTGTAGAGGGGTACACTTATTCTGCTCACATTGGTTGAGATCACCTTTACCGTCTTTGATAATCCATTTAATTTCCTCTGCAGTGAATTGTCGGTATTTGAACAGATAGTGAAGAGGTGTGTGTCCGTACTCATCACAAATATTAAGATCACCTCCTACTTCTGTGATGAGTATCAGCATAGTGTTCATGTCATCAACGGTAATAGAGTTCTGGACATGGCCGAGAAAATGCAGTGATGTCTGTCCATACTGATCACATCTGTTAACGTCCCCTCTTCCTTCAGTGATGATCACTCGAATATTGTCCTTGATCATTCGCTGTTGGTCATCATCAGCAGCAGTAGAGTGTTGAAGCTGCAAGAGATAGTGCAATGGTGTTCTTCCTCTCTTATTCTGTATATTCACATTAGCTCCAGCCTTCACCAAGCTCTGCACAGCTGTCATACGTCCACTCATCAGAGCTGTCCACAACATGGTTACTCCACCCCGTCCTGGTTGGTTGATGAATTGTTTTGAACCATCCTGGATGAGAGGGTTCATATCAGGATCTTTCTGTAATCATACAGGGATATGAAGTAATAAAACTGTTTCTTACACTTTGACTAATACTTTATTGCTAGGTTGATGTACTAGTTTGAACCATTCCAGAAAGTTATGATTAGTATTTAGGAACATGTGCTTTCTTTATCAAATATTGTCTTAAGTTCTTATAAATTATTACATGCAAATGGACAAATTATAACTGTTCTGTTTTATATGTTGATACCATTTTAATACCATTCTCCTTAAAGGTCGAGTATATTAAAACCATGGTACCAGTTTCAACTCACCTGTTCAGGAGCAGCAAGATCAATATACACACAGGAAGCCACTATTTCCTTACAGAAGTCCTCGTTGTCACAGAATCTGTGTCTGAACACGCTGTAGTCTCCCTGCAGGATTTCCGGCTTGAACCTTTTGATAAGAGCTTTCAAAACTGGTTCAACAGGTTCCACATTGATGTGTGTAGGCGACTTCAGTTTTTCCTCTGATGTGAGAATAAGTTTCTGTCTAATCACGGAGAGAGTGGCATACTTCACACAAAACAATGAGTCTGTTTCACAGATGACACTCAATACACTCTCATAGATGGACGGATGAGCAAACAGACAAACTCCTTTCTTCCCCACAGGGATGTAGCTGCCTTCTTGCTCACGTTTAACTCTCAGTAAAGATGTCCGACGTGTATCATCCTCAACTGAATAGACATCAAACCTTCCGTCGTTCTTTATCATCAGTTCAAAAAAATCTTTACAGTTCTTGTTGTACAAAACTGACGTTGTAACATCAAGAAACTTAAGTGGTGTATTGAAGAACTCCTCAATGTCAAGGTCGCGCTTCTTAGCTTTCAGTTTCGGGTACATCATGCTGCAGTGGGGAAAACCGTGAGCAATGTCAAGGTTAGCTACTCTCTGTTTAACTTCTGCACTTATTTTCAGGTTACCTTGTTTCAGGTAGTAATCAAGTATTTGAAGTCTTTCATCTTTGATTTTCAATAAACTTAAGTCAACAACATTTTCAGAATCCAGAATGTTGTCTCTGAAATGTCCCAGGAATACCCGGGCTTCATTCACCACGTTCTTCCTGCTGATAAATATAACGTTTGTTTTGTTTCCATTAAGAGTGAATTGTTTATGAATATCGTTCATCACAGTTTTCCACTTATCAATCAATACCTGGTCTGAAGTGAAAGCTCCGAATCTGTCATCAAACATTATTACACGGTTTTCATTCAACCTTAACAGTAGTTTGTATTCTTCAGGCTCTTCAATGTTGTATACACTGAACTTTCCTCGAAGTTGTTTCAGAACCATATAGCCCAGAGTTGTTTTCCCATCTCCAGCATTACCAGTTATAGTCACCCAGTTTTTCCCCCTCTGCAGCATATCAACGACCGTGTCTACAGCGGATACGTGGATTATACCAGAGGTCAGGGATTCGATTTTATGTTGTGTTCCTCCTGCAAATTTAAACCATATTATCAATAATTTTATTAATTATTCAACCAAAAACTGAGAAAAACAAATTTTAAATGATTAGCGACAAAGCCAACGCTATTGTTAACTCTGTTGTTCGTAATTGCTAAGTAATTATTAAATGTAATAAAACCAACTTATACAAATGTCAAACTGTATGTGTTTAGATTTGCAGAATATTTCTTCATCTCTTCATAATATTATTATTTTATATAAAGTGAATTTATCAACTCAAATATCTTAATTAGCCCAATGTATTATGAGTGGAAAGACAAGAATATTTATGGATGATCAACCTCTGTATTTTACAATGGCAACGTTTCGGTATAGATCCTTAAACGTTATAATGGTTCATAAGGGTCTTGGGGTCTAAACCAAAACGTCGCCATTGTAACATAAAGAAGTAGATCATCCATAAAAATCGTTGTCTTTGCATACACCAACATTTCATTTAAACACCTTACGCCACTCATGCAGTTGGAATCATGAGTGTATAAACAGGTTTCAGACACACTTTTTCACCCAGATGGCAAAAGATGCTAAAATAATCTTAGTCCGGTGGCAGGGACATATAAGTGTGCATTGAGGTATGTACAAAGTTTGTTTTTCTGTTTCAATACCTCTGAGGTGTGCTCTTCAAGAATCTGAATGATGCCACTCTGTCATCATTGGGCAATCCGCACAATATGCAAATAAAGCCCGCCATTACTGAAAATCTTGTTTTCAACAATGTTTCAGTAACTATGCGACATATCAAATACAGTTTGGTGTCTATCCCCATGTTTAGAGGGTAATGAATCAGATTAAGCCTTTTCAGTAAAGATCACAACAATATTTTATGCTGGTTTTGTCAGCAAAAAAAATGTGTAGATTTCGCAATGCAACGTTTCCAAAAATCAGGGGTTTGGCAACCGGACTATCCCTCATTCACGTGTAGAATATAAGTTCCAGTGCATAACAGAAACGGGGGGTATACTTAATGTCACTTACTCTCACCACACGTGTGTAGAATATAAGTTCCAGTGTATTACAGAAACGGGAGGTAAAGTAAATGTCACTTACTCTCACCACACGTGTGTATAATATAAGTTCCAGTGTATTACAGAAACGGGGTATATAGTTAATGTCACTTACTCTAACCATATACGTGTAGAATATAAGTTCCAGTGTATTACAGAAACGGGAGGTATAGTTAATGTCACTTAATTACTCTCTTCATACACGTATGTAGAATATAAGTTCCAGTGTATTACAGAAACGGGAGGAAAAGTTAATGTGACTAACTCTCACCACACGTGTGTAGAATATAAGTTCCAGTGTATTACAGAAACGGTAGGTATACTTAGTGTCACTTACTCTCACCACACGTGTGTAGAATATAAGTTCCAGTGTATTACAGAAACGGGGTTTATAGTTAATGTCACTTACTCTAACCATATACGTGTAGAATATAAGTTCCAGTGTATTACAGAAACGGGAGGTATAGTTAATGTCACTTAATTACTCTCTTCATACACGTATGTAGAATATAAGTTCCAGCGTATTACAGAAACGGGAGGAAAAGTTAATGTGACTAACTCTCACCACACGTGTGTAGAATATAAGTTCAAGTGTATTGCAGAAACGGGAGGTAAAGTTGATGTCACTAACTCTCACCACACGTGTGTAGAATATAAGTTCAAGTGTATAACAGAAACCGTAGGTATAGTTATTGTCACTTACTCTCTTCATACACGTGTAGAATATAAGTTCCAGTGTATTACAGAAACGGGAGGTAAAGTTAATGTCACTAACTCTCACCACACGTGTAGAATATAAGTTCCAGTGTATTACAGAAACGAGAGGTAAAGTTAATGTCACTTTCTCTCTCCATATACGTGTAGAATATAAGTTCATGTGTATTACAGAAACGGGAGGCAAAGTTAATGTCACTTACTCTCTCCATACACGTGTAGAATATAAGTTCCAGTGTATTACAGAAGCGGGAGGCAAAGTTAATGTCACTTACTCTCTCCATACACGTGTAGAATATAAGTTCCAGTGTATAACAGAAACGGTAGGTAAAGTTAATGTCACTTACTCTCTCCATATACGTGTAGAATATAAGTTCCAGGATATTACAGAAACGGTGGGTAAAGTTAATGTCACTTACTCTCTCCATACACGTGTAGAATATAAGTTCCAGTGTATTACAGAAACGGGAGGTAAAGTTAATGTCACTTACTCTCTCCATACACGTGTAGAATATAAGTTCCAGTGTATTACAGAAACGGGAGGTAAAGTTAATGTCACTTACTCTCTCCATACGTGTGTAGAATATAAGTTCCAGTGCATTACAGAAACGGGAGGCAAAGTTAATGTCACTTACTCTCTCCATACGTGTGTAGAATATAAGTTCCAGTGTATTACAGAAACGGGAGGTAAAGTTAATGTCACTTACTCTCTCCATACGTGTGTAGAATATAAGTTCCAGTGTATTACAGAAACGGTAGGCAAAGTTAATGTCACTTACTCTCTCCATATACGTGTAGAATATAAGTTCCAGTGTATTACAGAAACGGTAGGCAAAGTTAATGTCACTTACTCTCTCCATACACGTGTAGAATATAAGTTCCAGTGTATTACAGAAACGGGAGGCAAAGTTATTGTCACTTACTCTCTTCATACACGTGTAGAATATAAGTTCCAGTGTATTACAGAAACGGGAGGTAAAGTTCATGTCACTAACTCTCACCACACGTGTGTAGATTATAAGTTCCAGTGTGTTACAGACACGGGAGGTAAAGTTAATGTCACTAACTCTCACCACACGTGTGTAGATTATAAGTTCCAGTGTATTACAGAAACGGGGGGTAAAGTTAATGTCACTTACTCTCACCACATGTGTGTAGAATATAAGTTCCAGCGTATTACAGAAACGGGGGGTAAAGTTAATGTCACTTACTCCGGAGATCCACAATCTGATTCCTGACAGTTTCTGTAATTGACAAAACAAAACAAATCATTACATAAAGCAGAGAAATCAGTGACCGTTAATCTAAAGGACTATGAGTGCAAATGATGTACACATGGTTTCTATTTTGATAGAATATGTGAGGGAAATACGTAACACAAATTGACAATTAAAGAATATACATGTATATTACTTCTATTTACATTTACAAACACCATCACACTCACCGTCCAAGCGTGCCTGCATTAAGAGCTCCTGAAGTTCACAAGCTGAAAATAAATGTATATATATATATTAAACTCATGGAAATGTTATAACATTGTTATGCATAGAGTTACTCGAATCGAATGAAAGTAAGTTTGATTCCAAATTCTATTCACGAGTTGCATAAAAAAGGTTATCACATTACTAATCATTTCGTATTTGATTTATTACTCAACCGTATGTATCAATATTTTACTAAATAAATGGGTAAAACAAACCATCTAGTAGATACAACTATAAGACAAAAATATTTTTGATGAAATATACTGGACACCTAACATCTGTCTTGGAGTTTCCGGTCATCAACACAATATATGAACACAATTATGTAAACAATTACAGTTCGATTAATGGCACTATGAATATGTAAACAATTACAGTTCGATTATTGGCACTATATAAATACTTACGCTCTGGATCATGACTTCTTCTCCTGGAAAAATATGTAATTCACAAGGTTAATTAGAAGTCCAAACATGCATCTAAACTAGTGAAAACAAACAAGTTTTGATGAGTTTAAAGAAATAATTCCTTGTTATTTTTTTATTTTATTTTAAGTTTGAACGATTCATGAGACATTGTGTCAACAATGTTTTAATGGTATATAAAATAATGTCAAATAAGGACTTACAATAATAAATATTGTGGTATTTATTGAATTTAACTGAGCAACCGAAATATGCCAGCAAATTTAATCAATAAAGCTTGCTTTTAAAATTTCATTAGGAACTTTACAATGTGAATACATGTTAGTGTAATCATTTATACCTCAGAAAAATTTTTCTCCTGAAGATGACCAAGAGAACGCATCCCACTGCCAACCTGAAATCAGAAAGTATCAACATGTAAACATTAAAGTCGATTGGAGGGGCTCCTTAGATGACATGTCAATATCTCCAACAAACACTAGGGAAAATCTCGAAAATAATTGCCAAAAAATCATAAAATGAGGACGAAGAAGTACTTATATTACAAGTCAGTGCCACTGCGAACTTCCTTTCTAAAACATCACCTCTAATGCTCCATTTAGACATAGCATGTTGTATTTTGTTAAATTTACAGTGGCATCTTCTCGACAAAGTGACAATGTCATAACTACTCTTCAGTATGTTGATAGTATGAAATATTCCAGTATAATATTATAGTGTTGTTTATACAATTTACATTGTAAGAACTGTGAGATAATCATTTATGATAACAAAACTCATGAATGTGTCATTTTGTATATATGTCAGTTTATACTCTCTAATTGTCAACCTATTTATATCATTTCAACTTGTGCACATTTCCCGTAATCATTCGTTACTCGTTGGTTATTCTCTAATTATCACGTTTTTAATAAAACAGATGTGACAGTTCTGATCTGCAGCTGGTGATGGAGTTGATCCTAGGAGGAGATGTAAGCAGGGTCATCACCCCGACTGAGATGCAGCTGGTGATGGAGTTGATCCTAGGAGGAGTTGTAAGCAGGGTCATGACCCCGACTGAGATGCAAATGGATCTGGACCTGGAACTGGAGCTCATCACTTAGGATGACGGGATAGGCCTAAACACGGCTGTTCATCGAATATGATTTATTACACACATGTGAGTGAAAACTCGTCGATATATTTTTGGTATGTTAGATACTGCGAGCGACGCATCTGATTGGTCATTCCATGGTGATGACCCGAGGTCACGATGGCGGGACTACTTTTGACATTCATAAGCAAATAAATATATAAAACTTGTGGGCATCAAAACCTGGGAAACAGTTGCGATATTATATGACACCGTGCGACAACAACCACAAAGCCGAATGCGCTCGTCCTGTCGTAACGTTGTGGCATCACACACATCAACTGCAAATGTGAGTTTCCTCCCTTCAACCATCATGTCGACCGAGTCTCGCACCGATGTAACTCGTTACTCGTTCAAATACATGTATATTCAGGGGGACAATCACACCAACTTCTTTGGTCATAATGATCCCGATGCAAAGCAATTTACGGTGCTCTTAAAAGTTTTGTTAACAGATGCCTGTATTTGAGGTTGTACGCAAGTAGTAACCAAATGATATGGTACCAGGCCCATGGTAAAGGTGAAATCAGTCTGAATAAATAGAAAACGTGAGCTATTCTTATGTTCAGCGATTTAACACGCGACACAAACACGTTCTTACCTTATGTGAATAGATGTTATTAATTATCCTGCTTACCATTTACTTTCAAAAACGACTAAAAGTATATTATAGGCTGAAACAAATATCGCACTGCAGTTTATCCGTCACCCTTTCTACGCCCATGCAGTTTGGTAACGAATTGTCCGAAATTTGGCCAACCCTGTCCGAACCAAGGTAAAAGCTGTCCGAACCTTGGGCGAATTTGTAGTCGTCTAAAATTGCTAAATTACATATTCATTCCTATAATGAACTAATATAGTGTTTGGAATTTGGAACAATAACCCCATTCGACTTTGACTACGTATTCTTGGCTGTTAAAGAGTCACATATTGAAAATACGACGAGTGACAGTATTTTGATATGAACACTGCCGGAACCTCGGTCATTTTACCTGAGTAAAATAATTATCGAGTAAATACCAAATACATCATACTTCATAAATGTTTTGTAAAAAATATTTTGTAAATAAAATATTTGTTTGAATATCATTAAAATTTGAATCCTTAACCAAATACAGCATGTGCGTCCACTCCAATACGTCACAAGTTATATATTTATATATACATCTTTGTAACCTGCTCATTTGCGCTTAAACATATAAATAAATCACTTGTTTGCCATACAAACTCGCATACTTGTTTGTAATGACATAATAGACTATTCAACTGAATCGTAATTTTCTTAAAATATTAATGAAGAATTTCAGATGTGATCAGTGATTCAAATTTCTCAGTGTTAAAGTGAGGGCAAAGGCTAACATTGTACTTACAACGCAAGCAGAATCACGACTGGTAAGACTATGGGCAAAACCCCGTTGTTTGAAGAATCAATTTCAACAGCTGAAATAGAAACAGAGTCTTGACAGGATGACAAGTCTAAATGCACATGCGATTTCATGAAGACAAACACGCATGCATACACAGGAACATATACATATCCACGTACTGTGCACCTACTCACATAATGTCAGTATATAAAGCACTATACTCACGTCCAGAAGAACTTTGACCAATATTTATCAGTATTGCAAAATGACATGGCTTGTGTTCGTATAGAATTGGAGAATGGCATGTTTCACAGGCAACATTGATGTAAAATAAACTTTGTCGCAGCTGCTCAATGTATGATTGTGCAGTAATTGTCGCGTTTGGTTCATTGATTAAGAGGTCCAGGTTCGAATCTCGCCAGGTGCTCTGCAACTTTGTTTGCTGTAGAGAACAGTTCTACCTGCTCTCAGGAAAAACACAGAATAAGTTCAAATCAGTCCATGGAGCCAACTTATCATCCACTTGACTGCTAAGTTTCACAGCTTCAGAACATACCTTACTTTACAGCAATTACATTAAAATATATTGCCACTAACTGAATGGGGATGCAAGTGTAAAGTTTGTAAAGCATGGTTAGCGTGTTCAAGCTTGTGTTTTGGATTGAAACGCACATTTTGAAAATATAACTGTTTTGATTTACTGCATGACATCAACATAACTTTTTTTTTTAAAACCCCAAAAAACTCGCTGCATTTTGGAAGAGTAGGCAATTTTGAAAAAGCCAACACCTGAACTTTGCAGAACGTTGTGCCATTGACATAAGGATTGTGTTTTTAAGGAATCCTGTACAAAATCAACTTTCCACTATTATTCCACCTGGTGTCTAACTGTCCTGGCCCATAACACCCTTCTCCTGTTAAGATTGGTCATTGAAGTTAATACTGACTGAATTTGACTGACTGTGCATTAGCAACACACATTTTCATTTCAGCTTTTAATAAGCACATTTAGTGTTTCTTTTAAATAATAACTTTTGCTAAAGTCACTTGTAAATGCCATATGTTCACTTCACAGACAGCAAAAGCAAATTAAATGACTTTAGATTTCATAAAATACTATTACTAAACCTGGACACCAGAATAGCATTATTTTGTCAAAAACAGCTTCTCTAAAAATAGTGAAAGGTTATTTCCTTGGATTGTACGATTTTAAAGTATTGGAAATTGTTCTTGACTATAGCACTGCTTTTTATTTTCCTCTTTGTTATCAGAAAAAAATCACGATGATATTAAATAAATGCATATTTATTACTGATTTTGTTAACATGGTAAATTTGAATATTGCTGATATTAACAATGTGAAATTTATTTTGTTAAAAAGCTTCATAACAATATGGTCGGTAAATGAACTCATTTCTACTCAGTTTCATAATGCTGCAGATATGAAAAGGCATAACTTTATATAGTAAGTATATAGCCATGATTGCTCTACGCTTTTTCATCTGGTTTAATGAGACTTCCATGACTTTCACAGTCCACGACTTACTTTTGTTTTAAACTAAAAGTTATTTCCTGAAATACTTACCTGTAATGCTTGTTTTACATGTTGGGCCTTGATATCCAGACTCACACCCAGCAGAACATTCTCCTGTTGTTTGGTCACATATTCTGTTCAAACAGTGTTCACTACACGTGTAGTTACAGGTCAGTCCGTGATATCCAGACATACATCCAGCAGAACATTCTTCTGTTGCTCTGTTACATCTCCCAGACAGACAGTGTCCACTGCACGTGTAGTTACAGGTCAGTCCGTGATATCCAGACACACACCCATTAGAACATTCTCCTGTTGCTCTGTCACATCTCCCAGACAAACAGTTATCACTACACCTGTAGTTACAGGTCAGTCCGTGATATCCAGACACACACCTAGCAGAACATTCTCCTGTAGCTCTGTTACATCTCCCTGGTTTATCACACCCAATTGGACATTTCAGCTCACACGAGTTTCCATGGAAACCAGGAGGACATGACTCTGTATTGGAAAATGCAAAATACAAAATTAGACAAACTTAATAGAGGTTAGTAGAAAGTGTATCAAGATGATAACAACCGCAGTCTGTTGTTCAAACGATTTAAGTAAACACGGACCAATATCACGTAAATTGATGCATTCTATTTTGAGAGATATGACCAGAAATGGATTGCACCAAAATGTGTCAAATCAAACGGAAACACATACTAAAACATTATTTCTATGTTCAGAAGTCTCATTGCTAATTATGATGAGTAAAAGTACCCGTTTAAAGTCCATGTGTTAGCAGTAAAATATTCCAGTTGGTTAATGCAGATGTACAAACGAATCCACACTACGAGGAGCATCGGGTCGATAAATTTGATTTGCTACATATTCCAGAGAGATGAATGAAGTTGTGACATTGATACTTTGGTATTAATGCGACTGACAATAAAGTATTTTCAAATCAATAGATTATAAGCATACCTCCAGATTGGCATTTGTTACAACCCGACAGACAGTCATCAATAAGATCATCTTCCCTTGTGAAACATTCGGGGCATTGCCGGGTACATTCGTCCCCGAAGTATCCTCGTCTGCATCTGATGCACTGTCCATTTTTTCTGTCACATTTCTCATACTTTGGGTTGCAGAATTCACTGCAGTCAGCTCCATAACGACGTTCAGGACAGAGAGTCACATTGCAGGAACCACACTGTCTGTCACACGTCACACAACCGTCATCACAGGCACGAGAACATTTCGCACCACAGAAGCCTGATTCACATCCATCTGTACAGGTGACTGTTCCTTTGATTCTGTCTATGTAACACTCATTGTTCACACAATTAGTTGGGCAAATCGAATGACAGTATTTACCTACAAACCCAGTTACACATCCGACGATACACTCACCATTGTCATAGCATCGTCCTTTCACACATGTTGAACACAACCCCGATATGAGAGGAATAGAGACGAGCACAATGAGAATTCCTGAAAAATGATAAGAATATGATTCTAAATAAAGCAGATTGCACTTTGCCAACGAATCTGATATATCTACATCTTCATGTTCTTTTAAATCGACATCTCCATGTTCATCTACATCAACGATGTTATCTACATCTCTGCAAACATCTACTTCTACATCAACTCAT
Source organism: Gibbula magus (assembly GCA_936450465.1). Taxonomy (NCBI): domain Eukaryota; kingdom Metazoa; phylum Mollusca; class Gastropoda; order Trochida; family Trochidae; genus Gibbula; species Gibbula magus. The sequence continues at coordinate 10,711,160 of OW388302.1, forward strand.
AAATCAACACAATATGTTTTATCTTCATCTGCATCTATGCACAGATCTATACCTTCATCTACATCTAAATCATCACCTACATCTTCATCTTAATCTTAATGTACTTCATATGTTATATGTACATTTCATTAAACTCTTATATCATCATCATCAAGTCTTCCTATATCTGCATCAGCTCTTTTATCTAAATCTACATCAACTGTTTAATCTACATCAAATGACAAGTACATCCACATCTAAATTGCCACCAGATCTACATCTACATGTCCATTTATATATACTGACCAACTTATCTTATCTACATCTACATCAACCCGTATATCTACATCTACGTCGACACATGTCTACTTTTACATCAACATCAACTAATACCTACATATGTATCTACATATTCGCATACATGTACACCTACATCTACATATACATCAAAGCATATACCATTCAGATCTACTTCTACATGTTCATTTAGATCTAAATCTGTATATGTATCTACGTCCACCATTATGTCTACAGATCACTCCAAAAGTATGGCAATGGTTAAATTTCTCACAAAAGTACTCTGAAAAGATAAACCCGTATCCGAGGTATATCCAAAGCATGTGTAAACTTTCAGAAATATTGATCAACAACTGTTGGAGGAATTGATTATAGAACACAACCTGACGGACGGACGGACGGCCGGCCTGCGCCACGACATTAACACCTATGATTTCACCAGGGGTTTACAATCAGTGAATCCGCCTAGCCGGATCCTGTCAGATCAGCCAATGTAACTTATTGTCCTGTTCGGTGTCTTCTTATGTATACAACCTACACAAGGTACACATCTAAGTAACAATTCAGTCAACAATCTCCTTACAAATGGTGATGTTTTAGAGAAAGTAAAAAAGGTCGCTGATCTGTGTAAAGGGATACACAATTTTAGAGTATAACATGGTTATATTGGGGATAACAGTATCTTCAATAGTACAAATTCTTGTACTTGTACTTTGTACCCATGTGGGATTCGAACCCGCGCCCTCAGAGTAATGCAACTATCGCCAGCATTGACTGTACATCTTATCACACGACCATTTCGCCTCAACAACTATCATAGGTTAAGCTAATTTTACATTCAATACCCCTCTGATAGACGTAAATCGGTGCAGCTCCCTAGGCTGAATGCATTAGAAATACTTGCCATTTAGATAGTGAGGAAATATAACATGGTTCCAAATGTTAGAGAAGTTGTGTAGATACATCTGTCTCATTCAGGAACTTTGTTTTAGTACTGAGAATATGAATAAACCGCAGAAAGCTGTTGTTTTATCTGTGCACATCGTTTTATAACAAGTTGGTCATTATCAATCATAATTTTCATTAACAGACATTCATCATCACAACATTTGAAATTAAACATGGTATTTAATGAGTAGTGAGCAGGAAACAAACCAAGTACATAGTTGACATCATGCCCCTACTGGTTTCACTCTTTCAGTCCGTGTTTCGACGCAATGATGTTGCTGATTACTGTTGTGCTACTCATGGTCTCCGGTGTGTAACTGATTGCCTTTCTTTATGTGGTAACTTTGTGTTAAATTCTAATCTGCCGCTTAATGTATAATACAAAGTGTCATTCTATCTCTTGTGTGATTCTCGTGAGGGTAATACAGTGTTTTGTATCACATTTGTACCAGTTTCTCCCGAGCTGCTAGGCGAGGGATGAAACTTGTACAAATATGGTACCATATTACCAGAGGGAGAAACATACATTAGGCTACTTCTTTTCATTGTATTATGCATTGAGCTTGACCCTAAACTTAAACAATATTGCGTCATCAGTGACGATTGAAATTCGTGTAAGTAGTTTGAGTGTGCAATCATTTCATATGTCCCTAACAACGATGCAACAATTGGAAAAATAAGCTTGTAGTTAATTTACCCGATAATAGTTGATGAAACTGTTTAAATCTCTATGACACTTACGACAGCGAGGTACATGAAATGTTTACACTGTGAAACTGAATATGTATTGACTTTAACAGATAGTGTTTTTTGTTTTGTTTAACTCTGGCTTATTCTTGATGTGATTATTCGTCCGTGAAAGATCCTATTTATACAGTAATGTTTAATGTGTGTAATACCGACACAAATATGGCATCACAATAGTGTGGTCTAGTTAGTTTCAGAAAATTAGCGGCAATTTCTCTTTATTATTTTGGGTGAGTAATAAACACAATACTAAACAGCCACAGGATGCTAAACTTAAATACCAAAGTATTAAACCGTTTAATGAAAATATGAAATTGAAGGTCGTTCAATATTCTTTGTGTACGCAATACATAATTAGAAACTTTATTACTAAGAACTTATTTAGTATTTACTTTCAGCTCTGGAAGCAAATAGATGCCCAGAGTTCTGTGCTGGCAATGACAACGATGCAGACGAGTCCTGTAACAGAGCCACCTTGGCCTGTTTGGAGGGGTGCAAGGAAGGCTACTACGGGAAAACCTGCAGTTCAACCTGTGACGTCAAATGCCTTAGTAAATCCTGCCAGCAAGAAGACGGGGCATGTATTTGCAGGAGCGGTTACAGCAGAATGATGGGAAAATGTCAACGTACAAAGGGTATGTACATGTTTGACTCTATACAATAACCGAAATTCGGGCGTTTTTGACATCATCAAACAGAACGTGTCAATGCATAAACTTTGGAAAATGACAAATAAAGCAGTCATAAAGATTCCTTGATGAACACATCAAAGTGTGGGAATTGATATATACACTCTATGGTATTCATATGCATATAAAATCTCACATAATATATAACCTATTTATATGTTTAAGGTACGACATGCAAATTGGAGTACCACTGTAAAGAAAACATTTGTAAAGCAGTGGGAAGAAAACAATGTGTGTACGGCTGCGTGGCGGGCTGGTTTGGAGAGTTTTGTGACATAAAGTGTACAGATTCTTGCGTCTGCGATCAGATATCAGGAGCCTGTACTGACTGTGTGACAGGGTGGTACGGAGAGGAGTGTGGTAGTCGCTGCAGTTCGGGTTGTGTAGGAGAAAACTGTAACAGGAACGGAAACTGCATACAAGGATGCAAACCTGGATCCTATGGCGAGAGTTGCATGTTACAGTGCTCTCGGCACTGTGTGTCTGGTTGTGACCAGCTGTCAGGAGAGTGTGTCCAGTGTGAAGCAGGTCGGTATGGTTCCACCTGTCAGTGCAGTGATAGATGTGCAGGGTCTAAAGCAGACTGTGACAAAGATGGTAGATGTATCAAAGGATGTATCAAGGGTTACTATGGAGAGAAGTGTGAGTCCAACTGTTCACAGCAATGTCACGGCGATGTATGTAATAAAAATGGAACATGTAGTGCATGTAAGAACGGATTCTTTGAGAATTTCTGTCAGCAACCGTGTTCTGGATGCATAGACGGAGTCTGTGATCAAACCACCGGAGAATGTACGGAGGGGTGTCTGGGGGGACACTATGGATCTTCCTGTAAACTGACGTGTGAGATCTGTGACGATGGAAACTGTGACCAGAAAACTGGGAAATGTACAGGTGATCAATATAGTAGTCAAATATAAAAGAATATTTTTGAGTTCAATTAACATAACAGGTGGCATTGGAAAGGATGTTAAGAACATGCACATGTTAAGAAAACTTCCAAATGAGAATGAACTTTGCAACACTAAAATTCATTCCACAATACATGAACAAGCATCGTTTATTTGATTACAGTGTCTGATATAACCACATCAGTTGAGTGTAACAAATTCATAACTTGAAAGCAAGCGTTAATATATTGAGAGAAATGAAAAAGGAAACGTTTAATTAGCTTTTGCTTTTTTAATGATCCTGCATGAGGTTCGAAAACTGTAATGTATTAGTTGTATGTTTTGTTTTCAGTCAAGTCAAGTGGAGTGAACTACTGGGTTGGGGCAGGTGTGGCTATTGTCATCATCATCATTGCAACGGGGCTCGGGTACCTGTTCTGTCGCCTCAAACGGTAAGATGATCAGATCAAAACGTTCTTCTTATATAGATATGAATTTGTTTTAATATTATGAATTAATCAGTTTTAAAGATATGTTATTGTTTGTGATGTTATAAGGTAGAGGCAATAGAATAAGAGGATATTTTGGTCAGCAGTACGAGAGATACAGCACTGTTCTATATTCACGGTTCTGGGAGAGAGCTTTCCATGGGAGGTGCAAGAACGCATGTAAAATGTGTGCAGAATTCACTATCCGTCATATAACACTGTTAGTGATGGATTGCTCTGCTCACATCGTTAAGTAGCACCTTCGATGATGACCCAAGGTATGGATATACTTTATCAGCCGTTTATAAATAGTCAATAAAGGTTGTTGATTATTTTCAACTTGAACAAGAAATATGTCTCAATGGTAGATTGCTTCATAATGCAACTCATGTACATGAATATGGATCCACAGGTTTCCCAAAGACGAGTTGAAGGTTAATAATGCTCACAGTTCAAAGGAATATTATTGAGCAGATTGATCAGTTTTTGTAAAAATAGAATAACATCAGGCGTCGAGGCATTGGCCTACCAATTCTATCGAGAGAGTTATGTTCTTATTGTACATGCAATACACATCGTCTCACACCACCTGGCTGACAATGGCATCAACGATGTTAAACAATGTCGTCTTTGATTTGTCTATCACTATAGAAAGTGGTCAGTCGTTTGTATAGGAGAATGTCAGTTGATTTGTGCAAACACATATTTGAGTGTTAAAACAATTTAGTATTGCCTGGCGATTGTAAATGAATTTACGGTATTTGTATTGGCGAAGAGAGGTATGCAAGATTACCCATATGAAAATGATGTATAAAGTTATGTATACAATTGAAATATAAACATAACATCATATAGGTGATGGTAAGGCCATGCAGTATGAAAAAGCGATACGTACTAGTATGAGGTAGTAGTATTTTCAATTAGGTGATAATGATTTATTTGCAGGATTGATGGCGCCATCTACAATGTTGTGAAGTGGAAGAGACGTCCTCTCTCTGTTGTACAGGGTGCAAGTCCCACTGTCGCTCCTGGATACACTGTCATTGATGACGAGTCAACAGTAACTCCTCCAAATGTTTGCCCAATCAGTCCAATCAGGCGACATAGCTACATCCGACCTAGACATGATGTCGGGTCTACGAACAGTCTTCAATCTGGTTCATCTGAGAATCTTCCACCTTCACACTGGCTGCTACAAAACGTTCTGCGACGATCTGACGAATTGTCAGATAGTTCAAACAGCTATGTGCTTCCTAATTACAGTGAATTGAACGAGGATATGATGGCCACGCTCCCACAACGTCCCCAAGGACCCGATGCACTCACTCCGGTGTTTAACAACTCATTCTCTGCTGTAGCTGATGTACATGTACAGTTGGAACATCTTGATGAAGGAAATGCAACTGGAGGCGACATCAGAATGCCACTTATTGCCCAGTGCTTCGGGAACACTGAGACTGAGGACTCCTCACCTGATGAAGAACCCCGACCTGATGATGAGAACTATGATCATCCATTTAGGGAAAATGTCTGTGACGATGACCGAAACTATGATCTACCAGAGCACAAGACCGTTGGAATACCTGATAAAAAGAATGACGTGCCTGAGGGAATACCACCACATAATGGTGAAGGAAATGCAAATGGAGGGGATATAAGAATGCCTCTTATTGCACAATATTTCGGAAACACAGGGACTGAGGACACGTCACCTGATGAAGAACCTCGACCTGATGATGAGAACTATAACCAACCGTTAAGGGAAGACTACGGCTAGTGCAATTTCATTTAAATCAGATCGAATGTAACATTCGTACCTCGTTATGTTTCTGATCCGAGTATTGTATCATAGAGGTCATGCTCAATCAGCAAAGAGGCTCGAAAGAGATCGGACCGCCTTGAGGTGACAAACTGAACACCATTATCTCAACCTGGCCTTAGTTCATCTGGTATGCCTCTTTGTTGGGTTGTACTTTGATCGAAGGTCGAGGTACGTGTGTAACGTTCTATCTGATTTATATCGAATTTATTGTGAGTGAATCAACCATTATTCAGTCTGAAGGGAATCGGCAATAACATCACGATTATCTTACATATCTAAGGTCAAGTGTCGATGTAAGTGGTCGAGACATAATATGATAGAAACGAATGGATGGACCAAGTTGCTAACTCAACGTTTCTAGCTGAATTACTTTTCACATGCACATTTGTGTAAATGCCTGTCATGTAAATACGTGCTTTGTGAATACGTCCTGAGTAAATATGTGCTGTGTTAATAGGTGCTGTGTAAATACGTTTTGCGTAGATACGTGCTGTTAAATGCGTGCTATGTACATGCGTACTGAGCATATATGTGCTGTGTAAATACGTGCTGTGTAAATACCTTCTGTCTAAATACTGTTGTGAAATGCGTGCTATGTAAATGCGTACTGAGCATATATGTTCTGTGTAAATACGTACTGAGCATATATGTGGTGTATAAATACGTCCCAAGTAAATGCAAGCTGTGTAAATACGTGTTGTGAAATGTGTGCTATGTAAATGTGTGCTGAGAATATACATGCTGCTTAAATGCGTTCTGCATCAAAACTTGCTGTGTAAATACGTCCCGACTAAATGCATGCTGTGTAAATTAATGATATATACAATGCATGTTATTTTTTTTCGCTTTATTCGTGTGAATTTTACACGTTGTATTATGTTAATGTTATGATTTAAATCCAGGCTTTCTTAATAAACATTTAAAACATTACACGTTTGATACATTTTATTCTCCACTAATTTAGATATGAATACAGTTACACTTTACACCTGAATGTAGAACTTATACACTGAACCTTGACTACCTTAATTTTGACCTCAAAATCAGAAAAGGCAAATGAAGACTTGTGTAAATATCAATAGTTGGTGATTCCATTTTTTTCCATTAAAGATGCATCCTTCCGTTTGATATTCTACACTGTGATGTTATTGTTCTCTCTAGAAAATGTTAATATGTTTATGCTTAATCCGTATTTGTTTTGCATTGATATCCTAAAACATAGGACGTCAACCGTGTTTAAAGATGATGGATAACCGAAATATCGTTGATATTTAACATTTATAGGATAAGGTAAGTCCCATCGAACGCCTCTTTGAAACATATTATCACGTGAAGCAAATGAGGTAGTAATGCAAAGTCATATGCAATGCAGCTAATCCTGCTTTCGTCGCGTTTGACATATCAGCAACATTTACTGCTAATTATTGCTTATAGTGTCACTTGCAGTAAAGTTTGCTGATATGACATTGTTGTCCACGCCAACCTAAATGCAAAATGCTAAGAAGCCGTTGATACCTTGTCTATGAGGGGTAGGTTGGTTACCAAAACACATTATTGTAATCAATTAATGTATTTCCTAACTGTTGAAGTTCTTTTTCCCATCAAACTGATCTTTTTGCATGAAAAGATTGTGGGTTCTTTACGCTTATCATGGTGAATACTATACTCCCGACCAAAAGAAACGCCTACTTTATGTTCCTTAAAATGAAAGATGCAATAATTTCTTAAATATAATCAATGACGGTCTCCACGTTATGCTGAAGCAATAACTAATATGAAAGTCCATCTAAATCGTGGAAAACTGTGATTCGAGTCAATAACATTAATGAAAAACACGCTTAATGAAGACTGCTATTTTCGCTTGATTCACTTGCGCACCTTAACCACGTACACCGGCAGCATCATCACTACTTTAACGCAATGCGTGCCTGTATTGTTGCTCGTGGTTGTATGAATATCTTTTTTAAATGTTTTTTTTCTGATCAAGCACTAATCGAAAACTGAACAATTATTTTCTCAATTCAACAATCGTCCCTCTTTCGTCACATGAACTTCTGAAATTCAAATATATTATGCAGAAATGGTGCAACTTCATTATGTTATAATATTCCTAAACTGTTCATAACAGTTTTTACAATCTCTGGAAATACATCTAGTGGGCGTTTCTTTTGGCCGGCAGTATATTATCAGAAGTGGATAATCGGCAAATATGGCTGGGACAAATGAGTTCAAACATTTTGATAAAGTGTGCATGAAATAAAAATATAAAAGTTTTCTGTATTATGCTATATACTTTGTGTGTACCAAATAAATACACTTGTCACCTTTACAAATTTATCAAAACAATATTACCTGATCTATTAGCTTTTACGTGTAATTATGACAGATGCTAATGAGTATTAAATGATTATAATGTTATAGCACTTTTTGACTTCAATGTCATGTTTATACATATCAAGAGGACATATCGTGTTTGATTTATCAAAAAAATAAAATTGGAGAGGAATGCTGATTATTTCATTCAAAAGCGGAATGTTGATATGGCCTCAGATTTTAGAATATCCCTAACAATTCATACCGGAGTCGAGGATATGATTGATGGGTCGAGGCGAACGTCAGTAACAGTCTTCATAATATGTTTATAAATACTGTTCTTTTTGTAGGTCAAAGTATGATAAAAACCTGGATTGAATGTAAAAGATAAGAAACATGAAGCAATGTAACATTTGAGAAGATTTAGAAGAAATAAAGGAAAGGCAAATAAACGTATATACATAATAATTATATAATGCTTTTCCAATATATGACGGATCCGATCCTTTTGATGGATAAAATACGTTTAAAACACATATATGACTACCAGAATAGGAAAAGAAACCTACTATTAGATATAACAGTTATATGTGATATAACAATTCTTCTAAAGTTTGGAAAGTATTTAGAAATATTTCACATCACGAATAGAGAAGTTCCAATATACAACCTGTTTGCTGGTTGAGCCACTTCAAAAATGTTTTCAAAAGCATGGACTGTAATAATTCTGTTCAAGATGACACACTGGTTGGTGTTGTCGAAATCTGACTTTATTGCGGGCTGAATATCATGATTATTTCTGACTATGTATAGCATGGCGAGTATTTTGTTCAGTTCTGGCTATTTATAGATTGGCAAGTATTCATATTATTTCTAACTATTTATATAAGGACGAGTATTATGATTATTTCTGACTATATATAAAGTAGCAAATATCATGATTAATTCTGAACATTTCTAGAAGGCCGAATATCATGATTATGTCTGATTATTTAAAAAGGGCCAATTATTATGATTATGTCTGACTTTTAAAGCAGGTCGAGTGTTATGATTATTCCTGACATTGTGTAACGGACTGAGAATTATGATATACTTTAAGTTTTTCTGAGTAAAAATAGTGGGCCGAGTATTATGGTTATTTCTCACTTTTTATAAACGGGTAAGTATTCTGACTATTTATTTTGGGCCGAATATTATTGTTATTCCTGATTATTTAAATGGCCGAGTATTGTTATTACTTCTGATTATTTACAAAGGGGCAATACTTATTATTATTTCTGACTATTTTTGACCGAGTATTATGATTCTTCTGACTATCTATAGAGGACTGAGCAATATAAGTATTTCTGACTATTTAAATTGGCCCGAGTATTATGATCATTTCTGACTATTTACAGGGGACCGATTATTATGATTATTTCTGACCATTTATAATGAACCAAGTATTATGATTATATCTGACTATCTATAGAGGACCGAGTATTATGATTATGTCCGACTATTTATATTGGACGGATAATTATGGTTATCACTGACTGTTTACCGTGGACCGAGCATTGTGATTATGTCTGACTATTTAAAGAGGACCAAGTATTATGATCATTGTGACTATTTACAAATAACTTACGATAATTTCAAATTATCTATTTCTTTGAAAATGTGAAAAATTCATTGGATAAATTCAATTAATTTTGTTTGGGTTATGATATACATTTAATCGTAGTATCTTCTTCTCAATATATCATAAGTTTGACAAACCAGTAAAACGTGATATTCGTCTTCAACGTCTTGAATACATACTGAACATTTTCTATCAATCAAATTTAACGTAGGCTTGGCCCAACAATCTTAATCAATTATTAAAGTATGCGAACCAAGTCTAAACTTTGTAAGTTCTGTTCTTCTGAGTATATATGGGCGAATGTAATAACTGTTCGTAGCTTATCACATAGGGGAAAGTATTATTTGATTATTTCTATTTTAACAGGAGCAAGTGTATAAATTGTTCCTGTCTATTTAAAGAGGGATGAGTACGCTGGGTGCGCGTTACTATTGATAATATATCGCTGACTATTTATCATACATTTGTGTGACTATTTAAATAGGGCGATTTTATGTTATGCATCTGACTATTTGTGACTAGTTATCACGTCTGAGTCTTTATAGACAAGCTAGAACTTGTTTATGTGTGCTACTATTCATAGCTACTATTATAAAATGACCCAATTCAGAATGTGCGTCTCTACTCATCAACTTCATCAACTTAACATACAAACGACCAAGATTGACTTGACACAGCGTCCAGCTTCAAACAGGACAAAAGTACAAAAACGAGTTCTCAGAAATATCTGACAATCATGTTTCCACTTGAAACCAAATAAGGTTTGAATACGAAAAAGAAGAAGAACTCGAACTTTGATCTGAGAGAATCCACACAAACATCTAAGAAATATAAGCGATAGCTTGATATGGTTTCATTAATTAGACTGTTTAACTGTTAGTTAGTTTCAAACTTGATCTTGATTTTGTTTTTAATTACATTCCATGTCAGCAATAACAAAAACTTCAAAATCCTATTCTCTAACATTTTACTTAATCGAGACGTGATAGTTTTGGCATATTTATACTGTTGATATTATTTCAAAATAACTTCCTGAAACTATGTGTCATATTAGAGCAACGCCAATTATGTATTGGTCAATATTGTCAAGAAACACCTCATTATATACATGAACATAATGACACATTTTTTATATCCTGTGAATAAGTCAGTGTGTTTATAAAATATCATACACAAATAATTATTAATTACATATGACAATCCATTATATTAGTGCTGAAAATCCATCGAATCTACCTGAACAGCAAAATACATGTTGGCCTCTTAAAACTTGAGTTCTTTACAATGCCATTGAAATTACGTTTAATGTAGCTTTAACACTTCAATATTTAACTATGTATATGTGGTAAATAATACATTATTCACGCTTTACTCTACATAATGTCTCATCTCATTACGGATTCGTTACGTGCAAATTCCACTCGGATTAAAAGTAAAACATTATACTTACCAAGAAATGTCATTGCAGTATCAGAAGTGAAGATTTCACTGGTTTTGGCTGCAGATCTAAATAATCAGCTGAAGATATTTCCCTGCAGGGTTGTAGCTCTGAGTCTATGGAAACATTTGAATATCTCCACCAGATGTATTGTAGTTCTCAGTAGACATTTGAATATCTTCATCTGTGTGTGTTGTTGCTTGAATTCAACATCTTCCCCAGTACGTGTTGAACGTCTGAGATTGTCTTATGAATAATCATGTTCTGCAATGATACAAATACGTTTTCAAGTGTAACTTTCATGAAATACTCTCTCAAGGGAACATTGACAATTTCTCAGCAAGTTATGTTATTATTTGTAAACAGGATCAATGTTTAATCTATTACTTACGCTTAAAAAGTGTTGCACCTCCAAATGTCCCTAATTCAAATGAAATAGTGTGGGAATGTTAAGATACAATAACTGTTCACAACTTTAGTGAATCCCTTAATCTGACTCTGTACATCTATGAAACGTGTTGATTATGCTCTATTAAGAGACATTTGCTTCTCATATCCCAAACACTTAGGATATATTTCGAAAGCGAGTTCTGTTATATTAACCCCGACCTGTCTGTGTCTGTGTCTGTGTCTGTGTCTTTGTCTCTGTCTCTCTTGTCCGTATATATAATGACCAAAATTGAATTATGAGACGTGGCTTATCGAGACTACATTGAAAGTTCGCCTGCACAATATTTCCTTGTAGTGGAGGTGAGAAGTAATCCTTCCAATTCGTTTGCGTTCTACAACTATATTGCAGCTCTGGTAATCTAACAAAGTGTTAGTTTATAATTATAAATTTAGCGAAGATTTTATATTATGCATTCATTCACACAAAACGAAATGAGAAAAACATTGACTTGGTGTTAGAGTAGCATAAAACTCGGAAGAATTATGGTTTATGATTGTGCCTCACTCAATTTTAATGATTAAAATTCTCGCGAAAAACAGCTTCAGTGATTCAGGGGCATGCTCATCGCAGAATTAAAACTGTAAACTGACGGTGTATCTTATTCCAGAAACTAATATAATTTAGTCTTAGAAATACACAACCACAATATGTAACATACGCTTCAAATAGTTACACAAAATTGATCCCTAAATGAATATAGGAATCTAGACTTACAATAATAACATTTAATTTTAAAGAATGGTCTTGTCGTCAATTGAATATTTTGCTCTAGGGTCTGGAGGACAGACATTGTAAAGTATGTTTTGTCTTCATGTTGCTAACAACAATATGATTCATTACAATTACAAACAAGATCCTTTGAATAATTGGAAAGGAATGGAGCTTTATTATGTGATTCTAGTCTTGTAAAGAATCGTGGTACAAAACTATTCACAGGCTTACAAATAAAAGAGTCTCAAATATTTTAATGCCCAAGACATGACTAAGAAATATTCACAGGCTTACAAATATAAGAAGTCTCAAATATTTTAATGACCAAGACATGACAAAGAAATATATAATAATATATAAAATAATGTGTTTGATTCCCAAGAAATGTGAAATAATACAAAAACTGTAGGGTGACTTCAACAACTTCAACATTGGACTGTTTCAATACTCATTATAGAACTTGTCACCTTGGTGTAGCTAAAGTAAGATTGAGTTGGGTACACTGTTCATAGTCTTATATTGAACTTAATTTTATTGCATGTTCAAACAAGTTTCCTAATTGTGAGTTAATTACAATTTGTTTCAGAAATCAGAGTATAATTAAGTTGCAACAATTTAATCGATTAATTTAGGCGTAATTTTTAAAAAAGTCAACAACAAAATCCGCCCTTTTAGTAATTTCATATTTACAAATTGGCAAGACTGCTAAAGTTAATGGTTCAATTTTGCCAGCAAATTCAAGTCTAAAACACATTGACATAATAGAAGGAAGCGATGACTACCAACTTGTGATAGTGTTGTTAAGCGGATGAATAACAGTTGATCCTTGTGTGGAGGAGATCAGAGCCTAGTGGAGACATGCGCAGAGACGCTATCGTTACCTCTTGACCATATTGACTCAAAATCGTTTAAACATTGGTAACAGGTTTCAACAGGTCATACAATGTTGCAGCTATGAATTTACATAACTATCTACTTGACAAAGATACTGACAGTCGAGCCTAAAAAAACCCATAAATTATATTATTGCTGCTACGTCAAGATTTACCTGATAAAGAAAATTGTCGAATACCAATCTCAGAATGGTTATTCTTTGTGGTTTTAGTATATAAAGAACGTTGTTCAATAAACAGTTTAATACTTGCATTTTGGGATTATTACAACAATACTCTTAAAATCAGATACAAAGAAGTAACAGCCTAGCAAACAAGCTAGTGAAGCGAGAATTATTTTTAGATATTTCTGTACGATCATATGAATGTACACCTGCAACATTAAAACAAATTTATATTTACCTTATTCTTAAACTTTGGAATGAAACATGCAACATGGCGGATATACACCTCTCCCAGGTATCGACCAGGAAGCTTTTCAGGTAAACGCAAACCTCAGCCCACACTTATCAGAGCAGGTAAGGGTTTCACAGTGTATATTGTCAACGTATTGAGTTACAGTCATTTAAGAGCTACGAGGGAGTGCACTCTGGATCTTTAAGATATGTCTATTCAAAAGTGTCGAATAATATATGTAGTGTTCATGCACACGTGGTAAATACACTTGCAAATGTCGAGTTTGCAAGTTCTCATATGTATAAACTTCAGAGATAAAAGAGTTAGCAAGAACAATGTGTCGACCACCATCAGTTTTAACTATTTTGAACTCCGAAGCTCATCAACCTTTAAATAATACATTATGAGGAAGAACATGTTCAAGCAGTCGGGGCAACAAGGTAAAGCACTATAAGTTATAAACCCTTAGAGGCTAACTAGTCTGTACTCAAGATGTCAGCTTTCTATTGTTTTTCATTCTAGAAGATTTGACTGATTGTTTTGGTCGTGGGACCCTTATTATGGGCCAATAAATATTTACTTTGTTGCTTACGTTGAAGAAGGCACCTTTACAAAATAGTTCAGCTTTAATAGGCCATCGATTTTGCAAAGAATGTGAAAATGCGTGTTTAGGCTGTGACCCCTGAGACCCTTAGATGAAACCACAAGTAACATATTTTACACTTTATAATCCCATTCAACTGCCGAGTCAATATAGTCCGGCAGCCAGCCCTTGTGACCGGGAAAGTGCGTCCATAGAACATATTTTTGTTCATGGTTTACCCTATGGGTATATACTTGAGGAACCTGAATGATGACACTTTGTCATCATTGAGCATTTTGAATAATTAATGTTTTAATTAGATAGGGTACACTCATGATTTCAGTTATCAAGTAATTTATATTTTAGTATTAACAAATTGAAATAAAATTAAGGCAGTTATATATCAATTGTTTTCTATTAGTATTTTGAAAATAAGTGCACTTTTTCACTTTTTTGGTTGAAAAAAAAACGAAAGGCCAACATGTTTACATTTGACAAATTCTGAAAAATGACTTCCATGTAACCCAACATAGTTATGATTACTTGACATTAAAACAAGGAGATTTTCTGTATAACAACTTCTTTAATGTGAAAATACAAGTCGTTTCGGAGTATATACTTACTCCATCATCAGGTGAAATGTAAAGAATACAAATATGGTATGTATTTATATAGATGAGAAACCAATGGCGAGAAAACTCAATCAGATAGATTAAGATGCTCGCTGCTGCAGGCTGCATATCAAGCCCAAGGGGTGTTTAACCCTTTGACATGCATACGACAAAAGTCTGTGACAAAGTTCCCTTATTCATGAAAAAGTTAACATTTTCCGAAAGAGAAATCAATGGGCTTTCACATGATGTAATTAGTATCTATATACAACTATATTGTATTGAGAAATGATGAGCTAAAAATATTGAACGTATTTTCAATCACAAAACTGCCTGTGTAACCAAACATAGTTATGATTACTTGACATTAAAACAAGGAGATTTTCTGTATAACAACTTCTTTAATGTGAAAATACAAGACGTTTCGGAGTATATACTTACTCCATCATCAGGTGAAATGTAAAGAATACAAATATGGTATGTATTTATATAGATGAGAAACCAATGGCGAGAAAACTCAATCAGATAGATTAAGTTGCTCGCTGCTGCAGGCTGCATATCAAGCCCAAGGGGTGTTTAACCCTTTGACATGCATACGACAAAAGTCTGTGACAAAGTTCCCTTATTCATGAAAAAGTTAACATTTTCCGAAAGAGAAATCAATGGGCTTTCACATGATGTAATTAGTATCTATATACAACTATATTGTATTGAGAAATGATGAGCTAAAAATATTGAACGTATTTTCAATCACAAAACTGCCTGCAGGTGCGTATTTGACGTCATAATAAAAAAAAAAGTTACCTACTCGTTTCATTTGGTTAAAATTCTATAGTAAGTGCATGCAAAATGCATAATTTTTTACATCACTATGTTCAGAATATCCTAATCTAGCTGATTTGGACATTGAACTTATTTCTGTTAGACAATAATCGGAGATTTGCGAAAATGTCGGCAAATGAAAAGATCAACTGATTACTTTTTGAAAAAAAAACCGTGAAAGTAAACAAATAATTTCACTTAGATATTTTAGAATCTCAAAACTTCCACAAATAAATAAAAATGTATCTGTGCATTGTTTGTCAATTCTTGTTTCCAAATATAGTAATATATCCAAAGTGTCATCAATAGCAGTGCCAAATCGGCCATTTCTTCATTCACCCCATGAAATGTTCCCGCTGTTTTCTCATGTTACGCGACTCAGTGTGAATGTCAAGCAAGCGGTAGCTGTATCCATTTTTAGAAATGATCGTCGATCTAACCATAGAGTGTTATTAATTGTTAAAATTAAACAAATTGACACCCAAAACAATGTTGTTTTATAAAAATCGATCTAAACAAAAAATAAGGTTGTAATAATTATTTCATCAGTTCGTAGAGTCAGTGTCCTTGACCCGATAAATTTGCAAAAGTGAACCAAGCCCCCCGGATGTAACATTGTTTTTACGATTAAAATCACTGTGAGTAAATTTGAATTTTGATTATAATTGATACATATATGAAAAATACATGTCATATCCTACCATTATCACAAATTATTATCATGTATGAGTTTACATTTGAAGTACGAAATGTGTTTGACATGACATGGAAGGACTTTCTGATCTGCGATTTCACAAGTTGAAATGGAGCCGTGAAACAGAAGCAGTAACCCTATCTCGCTGAAAAGTACGAATTAAAAAGTCTCGTATATGTGAAATAATTCTTAAATCAACAATGGCCTTTGGGCTTTATTAAAGTAGTGATTGGACAACAGTAATACAAATTGGTCAAAGGAGGAAAGCCAAATGCCTTTATTGTAGATACAAGAACAGTTGATTGGATGTGAAATGCAGAAGACATGGTGATTGAGAGTATTAGGAGAGGCCAGTGATTGTGGCTGGGGTTAGAAGTGGTTGAAAACCGACTTTGGTGAAAAAAACGACTTTGATGAGAAAACTGATTTTGATGAGAAAACTGATTTTGATAAAAAAAAATGACTTTGATGAAAGAAATGACTTTGATGAAAAAACTGACTTGGATGAAAAAAACGATTTTGATGAAAAATCTGATTTTGATGGACAGACTAGATTTTGATGAAAAAACCGAATTTAATGAAAAATCTGATTTTGATGGAAAAACCCGACTTTGATGAAAAAAACGATTTTGATGAAAAACCGACTTTGATGAAAAAACCGACTTTGATGAAAAAAACGAATTTGTTGAAAAAAACTGACTTAGATTTAAAAAAAAAATATTTCATGAAAAGAATGAATTTGATGGGATAAGATGAATTGATGAACAAAATTCATTTATATGCCAAATGACTTTGATGAAAAAACTGACTTTGATGAAATAAACAACTATGATGAAAAAAACAACTATGATGAAAAAAACGACTTTGATGAAAAAATGACTTTTGATGAAGTTCTTAGATGCTAAAACACCTACTTTTAACATAAACATCAATGAAGTTTGATACCGGCTAGTCTAAAGTTCAGTTATCCCAACTATGGATAGATCCCATAAACACACAGCTTCGCATGGACATGCTATTAAAGACATTATTTTTCTTAAATACATAAACTATT
The DNA here is from genome assembly GCA_936450465.1 of Gibbula magus. Taxonomy (NCBI): domain Eukaryota; kingdom Metazoa; phylum Mollusca; class Gastropoda; order Trochida; family Trochidae; genus Gibbula; species Gibbula magus. The sequence continues at coordinate 10,728,607 of OW388302.1, forward strand.
ATCATAAATTAAGTGCTTAGATGTTAAAATACCTACTTTTAACATTACACTATTAAAATAAATGAAGTTTGACACCGGCTAGTCTATAGTTTAGCTATCCCAACTGTGGATAGATCCCAGAAACACACATCTTAGTAAGGAAATGCTATTAAAAACATTATTTTTCTTAAATACATAATCTATTATCATAAATGAAGTGCTTACATGTTAAAACACCTACTTTTAAAATATATACAGTTTGATACCGGCTAGTCTAAAGTTTAGCTATCCCAACTAGTGATAGATCCCAGAATCACACAGCTTAGCATGGAAATGCCATTAAATACATTATTTTTCTGAAATAAATTAACTATTATCATAAATGAAGTGCTTACATGTTAAAACACCTACTTTTCACATTACACTCAAACAAAAAAAATACAGTTTGATACCGGCTAGTCGGAGGTTTAGCTATCCCAACTATGGATAGATCCCAGAAACACACACTTTAACCAACATCAGTCCTTACAATGCACGGTGTGTAGTGTATCATTCTGTGATGAATGTTGACTGAAGGGGTAGCTCTTGCATTCAAGATTATTAGTCAATTGAACAGCGTTAATGTTGATATAATTCCTTATCATATTGTGTAAGAATAACATTCTTATAAACAAAATAACTGTTAGAATAATCTCAATAGCATATAATAAAACATCAACATTAATTTGAGCAATTTAACTTTCTTTATAACTCACAAAACTTTCCTTATATTCTGATATCACATTAGACGTTAGTGAGTGGCAGAAATAGTTTTATGCAATGATAACTTATCATAATTCTGAATTGTAGTGTGTTTGACCTTGACCAAATGATGCATGTTTTGAAAGTGAATATTGTGAGTACGATATGTACAGGGGTAATTTTCAAGCTCGTTGACTCAACCTTCAATTGATGAAAAATGTGTTTAACAAGCATAACACATTTCAGAGAAACTTACTTTTAATGTTATTTTAAAAATATATACTTGGATTAGAAAACAGTCAAGTAACACGTGGTAAATGAGTGGTTTCAATTTGAAACAGACATACTTGGGTAGTCAAGCACCGAGCAGAAAGCAATATGAGACACATAGCATGTGACAGATTTATATGCACTTGCGCCTCTCGTAGAGAGTACTGCAGCTATGCAGATTTATTGATTTCGGTTATAACAAGATTTATGCAAATCTATTGAAGGGTGAGTTACAGAGTTATTTAACACACCTTGTGCAATGTGTAAGAGTATTAACAGTTATCTGACAGTGATATAATCATCTCATATAGAGATCCTGATATATGCAGTGTCCAAACAAAACAAAGAATGTGTTAGGTAGCATCGGGACACTGGTTTACACATTTTATATTGATGAAACATACATTATCTACATTATATAAACGACGCCATGTTTACATGTTCTTACTAAACCACTAAAACACATAATAGATAATAGTACATAACGACGTCAGATTAACATTTTATATCTAAACCTCTCAACATATATATATATATATATATATATATATATATATATATATATATATATATATATATATATATATATATAATAATAATAAACAGTACCAACATGATATCGTATTTATATTATTTACATCAAATATTCGAATTATTATCAAAATCATGGAGATTTAGTGATATTTATTTAATGTATTTAACAGTTGGAATTTTGTTATCAAAAGAAGAACTTGGAATATGTTAGCCAGTATTAAAGACCCTGTCTTAACTGATTTTCTCTCTGGTAAATTTCATCTCACTTCTTGTTCATTATAGTACCCCTTTAAGTAATGTTCAGAAAATGCATACACTGTTACACTTCCAAGCTATAAAACTGACTCAATGACGTCCATTGACATACCAAGGTGGAGTTTCACTGCGGGAACATGTTACAACCAGCTGGGTAGAATAATTACGTCATTGAAACTGAAATACGTCCTGGTGGGTTTATTTATTATCTTGTTGATATATGTAATCTGTTAAACGTTTGATTAAATTTACAACATGTAGCGGGAATATGAAAACCAGTCTCAAAGGGTTTGTTCAAATAAGATATTGTATCGCTCCCCATACCTCGGATTTACACACATGTTGGTTCTTTCATTTTCACTGTAATAGAAACATGCAATGTTTCTCAGGCGTCAGCGCATCACTTTTATTTGTGCACGTGACAACTTTTTATTGTCATTTAAAACAATAAATTACCAATTTGCTGCATCATGTTTGCTAATCCAAAAATCTGTTCACGTACCAACTAAATGGTCTGCAGGAATGGATGTACTTCTGTTTTGTATACTTCTAGCATTTCCAAGCTATATTCTGATGGAAAAAAAACCAATGTATTTTCCTTTGGCACTATTATTTCTAACAAAAAAAAAGAAAATCCTACCGCCTTCCTCAATTTTAAGAAAAAAGTGACCGAGAAACTTTTAATTTTTTTATCCTTACGTGAAGTGTTCTAAAACCTGTATTGTAGGAAGAACCTGTCAGTTATACCGTCAATGATATCTAACTTAGCATCTATAATCTTAACAGAGTGTGAAGTATAACCTACTTTGTATTTTCAACAATCACTTTTAAACTCATGATGCAGCCACTAGTTAAAGATTTTAAGATCTTAATGTTAAATGTCTTTGTTAAACATGTGTTTGGGGGAAAGGGATATTATAACTACTAGTTTTAAAATCAGTCAGATACAATGACACCAACAGTGATCGAAGTACACCCTAATAAAAATATATACAAATTTATATAATATGTACATGTACACAAAATATGCATTTCCACAGGGCACAATAAAACATGGAGTTACTCGAGAAGTTATATACTTCTTGAGAGAGTAGGGAGTTTTCAATCTAAATAAATTTAGATTGACTGTCCTATATCATGGATATACAGTCGGTATAACCTAATATACCTGTTGATCTAAATTTATTTAGATTGGGGTGTTTTCAATCTATCATTCTACAATGACATTTTTATAATCCTTGTTTTTGATTGGTTTATTGTATGGTCGAACGGAGGTTCGAACACGATTTTTGGTGAACGGCGATTTTCCGTATTTGGATACATGATGACGAAAAATTCTAGGCCAAACTATGTCATTAAAATAACATGGGTAAATCAGTTATCTTCACTTTAAGGTTTCCATCATGTTTTCCTTCTACGCAATTTTATCTGTATCTGTTTTGGAAATTAATTCAAATTTGACCAATGTTTTAAACAGTGAAACTACAGTTTAAGTCGATCAAGACCGCGATAAGCCGTGAACGAACCGGTTTCGGTTTGGATACAATGACGTCATAAGCTCAATCAGTTATGACGTCACAGGAAATGGTCGCGTCAATTTGACAAGTGGTGGAGGAACGCTTTCAAGGCGGAGAAACCTTAAAATTCTATCTGTTCTATTTGATTAAAATCTATGTTGTCACTTAATCATCATATTTGAATATGAATGAATTTTTAATTTCACTGTTTATTCAATTTCTACCGCATCGAAAACAACGGAAATGTGATGCGTCATACCTGAAGAAAAATGGGTTCAACCGATTATCGCATCACTCAGTTCACTTCCGCAGTGTCAAAGAAACATGTTTAAAATACGCTGATAACTCTTCATGGTAGATGAAGATAAACCTACTGTGTTTTTAACTTTTTGTGAGTCTAACGTAGATTCAATACCTTTTTTCGGTATCGAATCTACGTTAGACTCACAAAAAGTTAAAAACACAGTTGGTTTATCTCCTAATTAATATTCTAATAACTTGCTATTCTAATTCAAGTATGTCCCCGTTTCGTTCTTTCACAACAGACCACACAAGTAATTAAAAGAACTTATAAATAAATACTGGGTCCCCATGATTATCAAGTTTGCAATTTATATATCCCATCATTCAAAGCCTTATTGATAAGGAGATGAACATAGTTTCTAAGGGTGTGACGATTGTCGAATTTTAAGTGATCTTTAAGTGTTACCAAGTATACAACAAAAAAAGTAAAAAAACCAAAATCTACATCAAGTCTAATTTTCCACAGCTTCTCAGCAACAATATTTCGGCCTCTGTGAACTTCAGTTCTATTTTACTATTATTTTACGGAATATAAACTATGCATAAAAATGATAGGTATTTCGTTGTAATAATGTGAAATATTGTCTTGTCAAAAAGGGTCATTTAAATCTGATTACTTTAAATCTTATATTAAATTATATGAACATAAACGTTCTTAAAAAGCAACCTTTCTGGAATTTTTGCTACCAGTCTTGCAACAAGAGTGAACATTAACATGGATAAAATCACTCAGAAAACACTTTAAAGTTAATGAAAATAATTACCCTTGTATTCGATATTTTATCAAGAAGCTATTTTGTAGTTATATTTGATATCTTTGACAGTCACAAACAAGTTACACAAGCTTGACCTGGTCTTATTTTCAATTGGAGACAGTAAAATGTGCACATGACACAACATGCAATACATTTATAGTTCCTCTCAATCAATGCTACAACAAGCCAGAGTTCATACCTCTTATCAGTCACGAGAGCAAACTGACATTGAGGCATGAATCATACCTGGTCAAGGCCATTACAAGCTTTACATGAAATACAAAGAATACCCTGCAGACCCATTTTTGGGTGAAACGTCTCGCGATGGCTAGCTCATGAATATTCAGTGACCATAGAAATACCGGAATCTCCATAGTGCGCCTTCATTCACTCCAGCGTTTGCAGGGTGTAGTTTTAAAATGCTTTGAGGTGAGGTGAACTGGGGTTTAACGCCACTTTCAAGAGTGTTTCACTCATATCACGGCTTGTAGTGTTATTGCAGGGAGAAAGCCTGCAACGCCATGGTGGCTGTGTGTTGCGGTGAAATGTTAAATGTGCATGTTTTAACATCTAAGCACTTCATTTATGATAATAGTTCATGTATTTAAGAAAATAATGTCTTTATAATTATTTAGATGCTAAACTGTGTGTTTCTGTTAATTATTCATAGTTCGGAAAGCTAAGCCTTAGACTAGCCGGTATCAAACTACATTTATTTTAATAGTGTAATGTTAAAAGTAGGGGTTTCAAATCTAAGCACTGTTAATAGTTTATGTATTTAAGAACAATAATGTCATTAATAGCACTTCCATGCTAAACTGTGTGTTTCTGGGATCTATCCATAGTTGGGATAGCTAAACCTGAGACTAGTCGGTATCAAACTTCATTTATTTTAATAGTGTAATGTTAAATGTGAATGTTTTAATGTCGAAGCTCTTCATTCATGAAAATAGTTTCTGTATTTAAGATAAAATATGTCTTTATGTTAATAGTTTATGTATTTAAGAACAATAATGTCTTTAATAGCATGTCCATGCTAAACTGTGTGTTTCTGGGATATATCCTTAGTTGGGATAACTAAACCTTAGACTAGCTGGTATCAAACTTCATTTATTTTAATAGTGTAATGTTAAATGTGCATGTTTTAACATCTAAACACTTCATTTATGATAATAGTTTATGTGTTTCTGAAAAAGAATGTCTTTAATAGCGTGTGTATGTTAAACTGTGTGTGTTGGTGATCTATCCACAGTTGGGTTAGCTTAACTCTAGACTAGCCGGCACTTAACTTCATTTATTCTAATAATGTAACATTGAAATTATCTTAAATAGCTTCTTTATGATAATCTTTTGTGTAATCATTAAAAGCATGTTAAGGTTGGTGGGTTGGGAATCTATCAACAGTTGAGATTGCTGAACAGTGCCCTAACCTCCTTAAATGCGCTGTAGCACAGTTTTTTCAACAAACAAATTCTCAAATTGTCCTTTTCTTATTTAAGTTATACCATATATCGTTACGTCAGAGAGTAAACCATCTTATCACACGACACGATAAACCATATCAATAGAAAATGGTTATATGTACTTGAAGAAATAATGCGACCTATAAATCGACAGTTGTATGGAACTCGTCAATGTGAGAGGGAGAGTTGTAGGTCTGATGCTAATTTGAGAGTTAGACAGCAAGATGAATGACCATTCCATCATGTCCACTCGAAAGGAAATGGACTCACATGGCTTAACCAAACCATGTACATTCGTTTTATCTTGCCATTTATTTACCTTTTTGTGAGGTCACTTTATTTCAGTACTAATTGCGTGCTACAGCGCCATTAATTATTAGAATGTATTAATGGTAGAAGATGTTTTCATTACTTGTAAATACTCGATTTATCAACATCTATGTTGTAATTAAGAAATGCACTGTAATGATACCGTTTTGGCCCAAATTGATTTAATCTATCCACATTTGGGGTGTCTAAACTCTAAGTAGTAGTTATTGGAAGCATTTAGAGTGAATTATCTTGTTAGTATTATTGGTGAAACAATTGTGTGTTCAAATTTAAGAAATAAAAGCCAATTCCAACAAAGAAGACTCTCCTTTGCCATTATCTTTGGTTTCATTTTCTTTATATAAAAGTATTTTCATCAAAATTAATTTGTGTTATGAAATTATTTTAAGCATTTAATTTTATCCCTTTCCCCTTTAAAGATATATTTTGCCCATTTTTTAAATGATCCTTTGTACCACCATTGTATTTCGAAGTCTGTTTAATTTGCAACGGTCATTTGTGTATTCTAAGGCTTTTTCTTCATAAGTAAATTCATTTATTATCAAATAGTATATGTTAGTAAATAGTTAATGTCGTTTTGTCATTTAAGTTATTTTTTTCATCAAAATCATTTTATTCCATCAAATTTATTCTTTTCATAATTTTTTTTTTTTCACCAGAGTCAATGGATTCATCAAAAGTAAGTTTTTCATCAAAGTCGTTTTTTCATCAAACTAAGTTTTTTTCATCACTGTTGGCTTTTTCATCAAAGTCATATTTTTCATCAAAGTCATTTTGTTCATCAAAATCAGTTTTTACATCAAAATACATGTTTTCTAAAAAGTTCTGCTATCCCATCTTAAGATGGGATATCCAAACTTGAGATAGCGATTTTCCACAGTTGGGATAGCCCTGAGATCTCTTAAGATGGGATAGATCCATAGTTGGGATACAACAGATGGTAGCTCTTATGGTGATTGTTTTCATGGTAGTCTTGATGACTAGGCTTGGTGGATATCCATTGAGTGGGGTAAATGTGTCCTTTCGATGTTTTGGTTCTCTATTGAGGGCATCAGGTTGACAGATGGATTTTATCACGTCTTGTGAGTGTGGCTATGCTTGATTAGTGGATGTTAACATAAACTGTATTGTGTGTACTGGTCAGTGTGTGTGTTGGCGTGCGATAGACAGATATTCTCAGTCCATGCCCAGTAGTTTGCAAGGAGACTTATGAGAAGGGGAGATGGTGGTTAGTTTCTGTTTCCATGGTCAACCTGATTCTTGGATGCTTGGCGTTGAGATGTTGTGGGATATGATTGCTATGGTGGTGAAGGTGTCATCAACCTTGTGGAATCAATAAAAGAGCCAATTGGAGGTCCGTGGATCTTGTCAGTGAAGATAACTAGAAGTAGCTGAAGGTTAACATCATCGACTGACCATCTTGTGCCAACCGTGCTGCACAAACTATACCCTTTGGACATTAATTTATACTTGATATCTTGAATCTGCAGCAATGTAAATCACTCATTGCTCCGTTGATTCGAAAGACAGTACAGTGTTCTTTAAAATGAAACACATTATTGTCCGTACAATTGCGCAATTTGGGGGCGGGATAGCGCAATGGTTAGCGCGTTTGGCTTCGGATCAAGAGGTCCGGGGTTCGAATCCCGCCAGGGGCATGGCAACTTTGTCTGTTCTACACGCAGTAAGGTTTGGGTGCAATGCTACATTGAATTTCAGAGTAGTACCACCCATGGTTCGCTAGTTCCAGCTGATGCTTGCAGGTTTCACTGCAAAGCATAGCCACATGGCGTTGCAGGCTTTCTCCCCGCCATAATACTAGCAGCCGTGATATAAGTGAAATACTCTTGAAAGCGGCGTTAAACCCCAACTCACCTTACCTCACCTCACTGCGCAATTTGTGTTTGTTGTTTTCGTTGTCTCTGTTATCCTTGTCTTTGCGGTTTTGTTTTTGTGTATAAGTATATTCATATAACCTATGAAATAACAAGGTGTTTGATGTTCCTGATTCAAAAATGTGTTGCAACGTCTCGCCTACACCATTAGTATTATCTGAATAAGGGTTTGAATATGTGCACGCCCACATTTTTTAATGTCACCTTTCAGGTCATTGCAAGTATACGTTTAACATTTAAGAAACATTCTAGCTTTTTCTTCTTGGGAGACTACTCTTGTCAGCAAATAACTTAACTTTCAAATTGCCCAATTTCAGTGCCCGCTTCGTGTTCGAATCTTGGATCTATACTTTGAAATTGACTATGTCCTGTTTTTTTGTCTTTTGCAAATTAACTCTTTGTGATAAATGTGTTGCTTGGTGAATAACAAAAAATTCATTTCAATAAAAAATAAAAATGGTTTGTTGTGTTTTTAAAAAACCCATAACATAGTCAAAAATCACCATTTTCTCACCACAAAAACGGATATTGTTAAACGAAGGCCTATTTCAGAATTTGGCAAAAGTAAACAAATATAAACATTAGCTGAAACTGTATCACAATTTGTTTACACCATTAAATCTAATTTTACTGTATAGAATACAAAATTTTCTCAGAAACCTCGTTTATCCAGACACATTATCAACATTTTGGCCTTTCGTTTTAAAAAAAATAAATTTTATACTATTTTTTATAATACTAATAGACAACAATTGATATATACCTGTTTTAATTTTATTTCATTGTTGTGAACACTAAAATATACTTACGTGATGTGTCTGGATAACTGAAATCACGAGTGTACCCTATCTAATTAGAACATTAATTAATCAAAATGCTCAATGATGACAAAGTGTCATCATTCAGTTTCCTTTAGTATATACCCACAAGGTTAAACAAACATTTTCTATGGACGCACTTTCCCACCTAGGGTGAACATCGGGGTTTGGCTGTCTGACTAATACACATGAGTCCAGGGCCATGATTCTATGGAGAATAAGTGGGACATATTTTGTTTTAAATCGTGCGGTTAGTGACCTTTATTTCGGGTCCCCGAGTCACCAAAATCTACGTAGGGATGCATATACATGTTTAACAAAACCTTCAGTCAAAATACACGGTTCAGGAAACGGGAGAAGCATGTTTATCTATAACGTTGTATCACTGACAATAGCTGATGTATGTGAAAGATCCCCCCCCCCCCCCCCCCCTCCCCCTAAAAAGTGCATAAAATGTCATTGACTTTAATAATTATGGGTTGTTGTTGCTTTCCTAAGTCTCGCAAGGCAAACAAAACCTGAATTATAACAAACGGACGTTATACAATGTGAACTGAAATCCATGCAAACAGTACATATTACAATAATGCTTTAATTAAAAAATAGAAGACGAGTTGGCGTGCTTTATCGTTGAATAAAACATAACAGAGAGCATAAAACACGAAGGTCGCTCTCTGCTATGTTTTATTCTACGATAAAGAACAACAACGTGTCTTCTATTTCTTATATGAGATGCCCTTAAATAGTTACTCGCTTTTCTATAAAAAAAACGCGGAGATATATTGTTGTTTGCACAAACTTTATTTTGAAAATATGAATGCCTCCCGTCATAGAACACATTCTCTACCATTAGACAATCAAAGTGATGTAAAATATGACGTCATTTGCTAAGCGACGCTCTACCTGTCGTCTGAAATCACGATCATGTTTTATTGTCTCATAAAGCACGCTGTCAGTCCAATTGACCGCTTGTGTTTTATTGCTGTAGGTATCTTATATTTCGTTTTATCTTGTACTCAGGAATGATGTTAAAAGATACCGGTACTCGAATATATATAACTGAATACTTTTGAACAGCACTTTAAAATAGCAACAATTTATATAAGAAATAACTATAATGATTTAGTCTTTTACTAAAAACAAGCATAAACAGCAAATTCGACAGAAGAATAATTCACATAGAAATGTAAATCAGTACAAGAGCATCTCAACTTCTATATGGTTTAATTTGGCAGTAAATTATACCAATGAAAAACGCGTTCGAGACAGTTAAGTTTGTAATGCAAAGGTGTAAATGTAAATTAAGCTTTCTCGAATTGATTTCTGACAGCAACAGTTTAAAGTTTGAATGCAATTTAGTTATACCTTCTACAAGTGAATAGACCTGTACCTAACATTTACAATTATATTGAAGCTGCTCATTTGTAGATAATAATAATAATAATAATAACGGGCTTTATAAAGCGCTTTATCCATACACAAGGTGCATGCTCAAAGCACATAAATGATATATTGTTCACATAGGTACTCAAAACCAACAACTTATCGTTAATCACAGGCTTCACTTCTGTCATTTAAAAAGTAATGATGTACAGATATATATATTTGTGATAAAAGTCAGCAGTCCTTTTCATCAATAAAAACATGGTTAGGTTGGTTTGGTTTGAAAAGCACGGGTGTATATGTACAACTTTTTGCAGCATTTTAGTTCGCCAGTCCGCTAAAAGTCATTAAGCCAGGATTCACATTGGACTAAAGGTCAAATACATTTAAACAGATATATACTCACGTCCATAAGAAACTTGACCCCTAAGAAATTATTGTTTGTGACCGAAATATGACTTCGATAAACTCGGTTCCTCCCATCATTGTTGAATAAGCAGAACCTACTCTCATCGGAAAAGATGACTCTTTGCCAGTCACATATCTGCCAGCGCCGTACTTGACGTGCCCAACGTAGTCTCTCTTGCCGATGTCTTGGCGTCAGAACAGTTCCTCTGTAGGGCCTGTAGTTCATAATACCGTAGGAACGAAGACTTCTGGCTACTGTCTGTCGGCTGAGACGGCGACCCAACGCAGTTCTTGCCGTTGACGTTGCCGTCAGGAATTGGTTACGCAAGTGCAAAGTATTATGTAACGGTCTTCCTGAGGGGTTGTGATGCGGGGTCTCCCTGATCTGGGCTTGTCTCTTGTCTGACCAGTCTGCTGGAACCGTTCAATCAAGTTGGTTATCGCTGTGGTGGAGCAGCCGAAAGTTCTAGCAACATGACCCCTTGAAGCTCCCATGTTTATCATTCCTATGGCCCGTTCGCGTTGTTCTGCTGTAAGTCTCGGCATTCTTTTTGTGGTTTTCCAATAACAGTGAGGACAGTGGTTTGTCCGAGAGCCTTTTATACCAATAATTGCACGTGCGGTTCGTGCAATTTAAACAAATGCGATTTTAACAGAACCTTGCACGTGAAGCATGATTGCGACATGTCGCATTTCTTCTATGCATAAAACGGGTCCATGAACACTGGCGAACTCAGGAAATACCTACTTAAAATTTTCAAATTGATAAAATATATTTTAAGTAAAGAAATCAGGGGTCAAGTTTCTTTTGGACGTGAGTATATTTTAGATAAATGTATAACTCAGCTAAGAAGTACTGAGTTCAAAAATTAGTATTGTTCTGTCGACCTGTTATCTCGATTGAAAGGCTGTCTGTTTTACTTTGAACTCATTTAAATCCAGTTCTTCCTAAACCATTCACAAGTGGAATATCAAACCTAAACAGCTACCGTTGTGACTGTTAGGTTCCATGTCCGTGTAGTTAGCGAGTGTGCGTAATGAGATTAATCCCAGGCCACCGCGAACTATCAGAATATTCACAATAAACATGAATCAGCATTTTTCAAATATATGTATAGCCAAAAAAGGTGTCGCACCCCCTACATTCATAATAAAATGTGATGCTGAGGCAATGTTGGGATTATTGTATTGAATTAAACACTATATACATTAAGATATGCCTTGGATAGATAATGAGTAATTTCTTCAAAGAAAAGATATTCTTTTTTTTTTTAAAAATACCACTGAATTTGCAATGGAACTGTTTTTACCCGAAACTACGTGATAAACATTAGGTTTCAGAGGACGAAAACATAAATGTTGTTACAACAATACGTACCGAATATCGCCAATTAGCAACTGATAAAAAAAAGATTCTTTGTCAAACAATGATATTAGCGTACATGCTATATCATTTTAGCATATCTGATATCTTAAAACCATCGTATCATTATGAATCATAACAAATGTTTAATTTAAATTGTTAACAATAATATTGAGTATATTTATATCATTCTGAGAACCACACAACGAATGAGTATGATCAAACCACACACACGTTATTACCCTGGGGGTAGGACCAGTATCGTTCCTTTTCCATTCTCAACTCTATGCGATAATGAAACCGAGCTGACAAATAACAAGCTTTTCATAACTGTATCTTCAAATTACATTTTGTGTAAATCAACTGAGGGTGATGTTTTAATTTCCTTATTCAATTCCTTGTTTAATCAGTAACAATAAGACGTTGTTTTATTTTCACTTTTGGTTTCAATTTTATGTTTGCAATCCTACGTAAGCGTATTAGTGTCATGGTGAGAGAAAAAAATCTGTCAAACTATCTCCTAAGTAGGACTTAGTATCTCCTACGTAGGACTTAGTATTTCCTACGTAGGAGATAGTATCTCATACGTAGGATATAGCATGATCAAGCACTGATCACTTCGTTTCATACTTATCCACGAGTTGTGGAGACACCTAAACATCTTGTGTTTGTCTGTTTCATAATAAACATAATTATGTTAGTCTAACTAAATTATGTAATTTCGAAGTGCCGTCTTTATTTTCAAAATAAAGTAGTATTCACTTGAAATGTTATGGAGGGAATATTGTCTTTCCGTTTCTGCTCCTTAAGTGTCCATTTCGTTAGTGATAGTTTGCGAATATACTGTTACAGTTAGTTTCAAATAATTATAATTATTTGCAAATTATTTTTTCCTCAGATTTGCCATTTATTATCAAAGATTATACAATATTGTGTTACGTTAGAGGGTAAAACATCCTATTACACGACCCGACAGGCCGCATGTATAGAAAACGTTATCCGTATTGGTAGAAAATGGGGCGACGTATAAAGGGAGCATTTTATGGAACTCTTCAGTGTGAGAGATAGATTTGTAGGTGTCATGCGATTTTGCATCTTCTGCACGCATCGGGCCATATATGCACTTTTAGAAAATGCAAATTGACCCTTGCGACAACGAAAGGGATTTCAATTATATGTAATGAAATGAAAGTCAAATAAGAACACTCATTTATGGATAAATAACCTCATTTATTCCAAATTAATTGTTCTTATTTCACCTCAAAGCTACAAAATACCACTCAAATAAGTTATATGTAATTAGATGTATACACCTCGTATCAGCAGTAGTTCTACTGTCGTTATAATGACGGCATGCTATAAATGACAATAAGGAAAACATAACAACTGAGGTAGATTTTAAAATTCGTCACTTTGGGTTGTTAATTTACCCATATGGTAAATATACTTGTCAAAATAGGTTAGGTATATTGGAAGTTTAAGGAGTTTAAAACTGATATTCCAAAACATAAATAGGGAAACCGCAATCATATCGTGTTTTGCAACAATGTAGAGATCTACCGTGAAATATTAAATTAATATCAGTTTATTAAATATAATCGTTCAGTGCAGAACTATACTGGATTGCATAACGCATGATGGCTCAATCAACTCTACTTCTATAGATACCAATATTTAAAGTACTTAAAGGCGCTGTAGCACGTTTTTCTTAATGTAAAAATTTATATCACGAAAAGGTAAATAAGTCTTACCAATGGCTAAATAATACTCCCGAATCAATAATGAGAGTTCTACAACGAATGTACATTTTTCGGTTAAGCCATGCGAGTCCATTTCCCTTCGAGTGGCCATCGGTTGTAGCGATACCTAAACACTCAAAGTAGAGTTTTGAATATTGAACCATGATAGAATGGTCAATTATCTTGCTGTCTGAACTCTCAAATGACCTAAAAATCTACCTCTTACACTGAAGAGTTCCACACTACTGCCGCTTTATACGTTGCACCATTTTATTTCAATAGGGATACCTTTTACCTATTGATGCAGGCTTATCGGATAGTGTAACGCGATGTCTTACCCTCTAACATAACAATATATTGTTTAAACTGAAAAGTATATGGCAAATTTGAGAAACAAAATACAGCCACAACGTCTTTAAAGCTCTTTAACAGTCATATCATATCATATCATACTATCATATACTTATACATCATGTCATATACACAATATTTTTGATGGGCATTCTAGAAAATTGGGTGATGAAGAATGACGAACAATTTGATGGATACACAACTTCTTTATTCTATATCGAAACGTCGACTACATAGAATAAATAAGTTGGGTATCCATAACATTGTTCTCCATTCTTCATATACACGAGAGTTTACATACACTATACGCGTATACATGTGTTTAATACAATTGTGAAAAACGCTAAATGTGATAACGTGGTCCAGGTTTTATAGAAGTTATAGAGATAATAAGTTCTAAGTAGGAGATAATATGTTCTACGTAGGAGATAATATAGTATCACCATATTTTAATACATTAATACATTAATACGCTTCCGTACAATCCAACATGAGAAACGAAATTAATTGATCAATGCACATGGCATGTGTGTGCTAAGTTCGAGTTTCTGGTTTGTTCAACATACTTGTGTATTATCTGTTCAAATCGTAGTGTAACGGCCGGAATTATTGTCCCAAGAAGTGCCAATTTCCTCTGTCACTTACTAATTATATTACTCTAAGGGATGTACCTGGTGTGGTCAGTAATTAGTCTGGTCAGCAGCCAGGTTGGAACTTGGTAACCAGGGTTTCCATACATGTTCCCTCAACTGACAAAACTACATTTTTTGTCCTGTACCAATATCGTTTTGTCTATATAGCAAGTTAGTGTGTGTAAAGATAAAGGTAATACAAGATCCGAATCGAATTGTCAGTGTCAAAGAACACTTGCATGTTGTTTCCTAAAATAACATCAACATATACGGGTGGCAGGTTTCCTCCCAAAAAAACTCCGAATAAAATGTTGGCAATTGTCCTGGGTAGAAATTGGCCTTGGCAGCAGTTGTCCAGGTGCCAAGTTCATGTATTTCGCGCCAAAATATATATAGATATAACTTTCTTGTTACTTGTTCTCCTTACCAAGACATAATCCTCTCAGTCAAACTACCCTGGGTCTTACGTAATAAGTACTGACCTTAGTGTGACCCCGTGCTTGTGGTCAGTGCATAGAGGTGTATTTTGACAAAACAATAGAGGTGACACTTTTAAATTTATTATGAATCTCAATTCCTTCTTCATTGTATGCACAACGTTTTTTGGTTCCTGAAACAGTAAATTTTGAAAATATACTTGTTACTTCTTGTTTAGAATATAAAGCTCTACAATAGTTTTTTTTTATATTGACATAACTTGACCAATGCGGATTATTAATTGTAAATTTGGTGTCAAGATAATGGTTTATTAATTTATATGTTAATACTATTTAGGAAAATATGTTGAATACATTGTAATGTAATACTTGTAATTGTGTGTATCGGATTACTTTGACGGCTCCTTTGGCCAAACATGGAGAGTTTTCAAACCATATCCTGCGCCTTATGTTATAGAAAAGTATCATTACACGCGTGCTGTAAGTTTACAGTGGTATATGAACTCACCCCACACTTCATGCAAACATCTGATGATCTCTAAAGTATGCGTTGTAACTCAAACCTAAAGAGAAGCTGTCAGGACAGATTCGGGACAGAGGACAGGGGGCTTGGAGGCGAGATAACGTTGTTTAAATCTTGTCTGTGCTTGTTTTGTGTTCAACAATTATACAATGTCACAATCACCTAACTCTTCCGCCATGCTTTCTTAGAGAACGATTATAGTTTCTCGACAAGACATATCTCCTTCTAACAAACAAAATAGTGAGCATGACTCACTGATACCCCGACCTTTATGTGCAATATTATCATAACAAATACGTTTGATGCGATTACATACAGCTCCATGAGATTAATAAAAATGTGGGTTTTTTTTTGTTGTAATTATCATTATAGCAGATGATTGAAACATTGAAAATAATTGTCTGGATAGCTCTTCTGCTATCGGGCGGACAACAATCTAGATCTGAGAATATGAGTAAGTACAACATACACAAATTCGTAAAAAGTAGAGCCATTGACTCTGTAGCTCGTTGGGAATAGCATGATTCATCATCTAAGGTTAAAGACCCAGTGAGTGAATTGTTAAATACGGATACGAGATTGTTTTTATGCAATTATAACTGCTGGAAAATATATGTCGACACAATATTTCAGCATTGTTCATGTTATCAGTAAAATATAGTCATGTGCTTTGATGTTATAGACACGAATAGAATAAATAGAAATAAAAAGATCTGATAAAGCATAATTTATAGACATAAATTTTAGAACACAAAACTTAAAAACTGTCGATGAGTGTCAGTGCATGAGACCAACATGACTTAACACAAAAAATAAAGAAAATAGATCACATGGTTGTCTAAATAACAACATTCGTGCGATGATCTTGAATTCAACTACATTCCCCATATCATGACAAATGATACAAAACAGTACAATATTTCAGGAAAATTATCATTGTGAACCAGGTGTCTTGACACCACGACATCAATCCCATTGACAACTTCGTCTGTCCTGAATAATATTCCGTGTGAATATAAATATGCATATATCGTATGGGTCAAAGTTCAAGCAAAGTCGGATGGGAATAGATAACATTGAAAGTGTAAAAGGGAGTGTCACGCGATTGACAGAAACTTGTTCTGAATAATATTTCCTTGTAGTTACATGCAAGCTGACTAGATCTGAAACATGTGTCCAATGTTCCAATTTCATTTTCTCATCGTGTAAAGACTGAAGGCCGCTAGCTATTGCTTGGTTGGAGAATGCTGCCTATATCCTACGGGTTTCTGTCTTGAAAAGAAAGGATTCCCTTATACTTTCATTTAAATTTACAGTGTGGGCTCCCTAAACTATCAAACTGAATATATGAAAGTGGCAGATATAATGTCACTTTTCTACACAATCTTGTTTCCTAATCTGGTTATTATAATGATTCTACTTGCACAATCTAGTTTCGTAATATTGTTGTTTAAATGCTTTTACTAACATAATCTAGTTTCCTAATCTGATTATGTCAATGCTTCTACTTACATAAATGTAGTTTCATAATCTGATTATTGTATTTCTTCTTCTAACATAATCTAGTTTCCTAATCTCATTATTTTAACGTTTCTACCAACACAATCGTGTTTCCTAATCTGGCAGTTTTTGTGTTTCTACCAACACAATCGTGTTTCCTAATCTGTCAGTTTTAATGTTTCTACCAACACAATCGTGTCTCCTAATCTGGTTGCTTTAACGTTTCTACTGACACAATCTTGTTTCTTTATGTGGCAATTGTTCAACCACATGAACTTGTATTGTCCAGCCCCTTATACTATGAAGGTCCACAACCCATGTCCGTTTCAAAGTATATCTCAGAATGTTATCATCATACTATCATTCAATATTATTTTCCACGACAAAACCAATATATTTTACTTTGAAATAAGCAATCAAACAGAAAAATGAATCGGGTAATAACAAATAAATGTTTTTTTCAAAGCTATAAATATTTGCATTAGGGTCACTAAATTGATAACAAAATTCGCTTGAAAAAGATTCTATAACATCGCTCCTTTTCAGCTAAAAGTCATAGTTACAAGGTCAAGTATCTGGTGCATCAAATCGCCCAGGAATCTCAACATGACGGACACTGTAATTGTTGTACCTTGCCCTTTATTAATCTACAACGACAGTTTTCATCGAGGACAGCCATGATTACTTGACTTCCGATCTCTCTGCAGCAAAGTTACCGGAAGTCCCCGATAGGCTCAAATTGCCCTATGACATCATTTCGTTTCCAAAAAAAGACCAATGCCAAGGTAATTCAACATGGAAGACCACTACCAAAGGAAACACCCTTGTGATTATCTAAAATCCATGTTTATGTATAAAGAATATGGTTATATAGACCAGTCAATACTAAGCTTACACTTCTTATATAATAAACATATTTAACATCCTAACTTATAACCTAAGTGATCGAATGGATCGAGAATTGTTGCTTAGCATATTTGTGTTCAATTGTAAATTAAATACTAATGCAAGATGAAAAAAAGAGATCTAAATTACCTTATTCCAAGTCTATGCTCTTTGTTGTGACACTCAGGTAGCCACAATGTCGCACATGTATCCACCAAATACAGACCGGGTAGAATTCGACAGGACACGTATCTCACACAATACAGGACAGGTAGAATTGGGGCGAGTGCAGGCCTCACTGCAAACTTCACAGCCTGCATGTGAGAGCTGATAAGGGGTGCACAGTCTAACTTGTGCAGGTAATATGATACATTATATCAACTGTAACTTAACAATGTCATGTACTCTTTGGATCATTTTAGTTTTTACGAAAATATGGAGTTATACAGATTTACATTTACAGTGTTAAGATGTTTATTATGTACATGTATATGATACATGCATAATGAAATTAGCAACAGTGGACGAGAGGACTTACGTTAATCAAGCAGTAAGTTATACAATAAATCTGACATTAACTACACCTAGACAGCTTATATGAGAGTTAATATTTACATCATAGTGTAGATCGTATATCTTATTTCGGTCTTATTCACAGGGTGGCGTGAGAAAGTGATATTGTTCTCAACTGGCACAAACTTATACCAGTTTATCTTTCACTTTTCAAACCGTTTATAAGTCAAACAGCCAAAATGATTATGAAAACTATTTCTTAAACATGGATATGTTGGTTATGCAACACATAGTTCAGTTAAGTGACTCAAGCCTGTCAGCAGTGTTTATATGGTTGTTAACAATCACTAAGTCCTACCACTCAACACATAGTTCAGTTACGTGACTCAAGCCTGCCAGCAGTGTTTATATGGTTGTTAACAATCACTAAGTCCTATCACTCAACACATAGTTCAGTTACGTGATTTAGGCCTGCCAGCAGTGTTTATATGGTTGTTGACAATCACTTAGTCCTATCAGTCAACTCATAGTTCAGTTACGTGACTCAGGCCTGCCAGCAGTGTTTATATGGTTGTTAACAATCACTTAGTCCTACCACTCAACACATAGTTCAGTTACGTGACTCAAGCCTGCCAGCAGTGTTTATATGGTTGTTAACAATCACTAAGTCCTATCACTCAACACATAGTTCAGTTACGTGATTTAGGCCTGCCAGCAGTGTTTATATGGTTGTTGACAATCACTAAGTCCTATCAGTCAACTCATAGTTCAGTTACGTGATTTAGGCCTGCCAGCAGTGTTAATATGGTTGTTGACAATCACTAAGTCCTATCAGTCAACTCATAGTTCAGTTACGTGACTCAGGCCTGCCAGCAGTGTTTATATGGTTGTTGACAATCACTAAGTCCTATCAGTCAACTCATAGTTCAGTTAAGTGACTCAGGCCTGCCAGCAGTGTTTATATGGTTGTTGACAATCACTTAATCCTATCACTCAACACATAGTTCAGTTACGTGACTCAAGCCTGCCAGCAGTGTTTATATGGTTGTTAACAATCACTAAGTCCTATCACTCAACACATAGTTCAGTTACGTGATTTAGGCCTGCCAGCAGTGTTTATATGGTTGTTGACAATCACTAAGTCCTATCAGTCAACTCATAGTTCAGTTACGTGACTCAGGCCTGCCAGCAGTGTTTATATGGTTGTTGACAATCACTTAATCCTACCACTCAACACATAGTTCAGTTACGTGACTCAAGCCTGCCAGCAGTGTTTATATGGTTGTTAACAATCACTAAGTCCTATCACTCAACACATAGTTCAGTTACGTGATTTAGGCCTGCCAGCAGTGTTTATATGGTTGTTGACAATCACTTAATCCTACCACTCAACACATAGTTCATTTACGTGACTCAGGCCTGACAGCAGTGTTTATATGGTTGTTGACAATCACTAAGTCCTACCACTCAACACATAGTTCAGTTACGTGACTCAAGCCTGCCAGCAGTGTTTATATGGTTGTTAACAATCACTAAGTCCTATCACTCAACACATAGTTCAGTTACGTGATTTAGGCCTGCCAGCAGTGTTTATATGGTTGTTGACAATCACTAAGTCCTATCACTCAACACATAGTTCAGTTACGTGATTTAGGCCTGCCAGCAGTGTTTATATGGTTGTTGACAATCACTAAGTCCTATCAGTCAACTCATAGTTCAGTTAAGTGACTCAGGCCTGCCAGCAGTGTTTATATGGTTGTTGACAATCACTTAATCCTACCACTCAACACATAGTTCAGTTACGTGACTCAAGCCTGCCAGCAGTGTTTATATGGTTGTTAACAATCACTAAGTCCTATCACTCAACACATAGTTCAGTTACGTGATTTAGGCCTGCCAGCAGTGTTTATATGGTTGTTGACAATCACTAAGTCCTATCACTCAACACATAGTTCAGTTACGTGACTCAGGCCTGCCAGCAGTGTTTATATGGTTGTTGACAATCACTTAATCCTACCACTCAACACATAGTTCAGTTACGTGACTCAAGCCTGCCAGCAGTGTTTATATGGTTGTTAACAATCACTAAGTCCTATCACTCAACACATAGTTCAGTTACGTGATTTAGGCCTGCCAGCAGTGTTTATATGGTTGTTGACAATCACTAAGTCCTATCAGTCAACTCATAGTTCAGTTACGTGACTCAGGCCTGCCAGCAGTGTTTATATGGTTGTTGACAATCACTTAATCCTACCACTCAACACATAGTTCATTTACGTGACTCAGGCCTGACAGCAGTGTTTATATGGTTGTTGACAATCACTAAGTCCTACCACTCAACACATAGTTCAGTTACGTGACTCAAGCCTGCCAGCAGTGTTTATATGGTTGTTAACAATCACTAAGTCCTATCACTCAACACATAGTTCAGTTACGTGATTTAGGCCTGCCAGCAGTGT
This sequence comes from Gibbula magus, assembly GCA_936450465.1. Lineage (NCBI taxonomy): Eukaryota > Metazoa > Mollusca > Gastropoda > Trochida > Trochidae > Gibbula > Gibbula magus. Next base: position 10,749,660 of record OW388302.1, read on the forward strand.
TTATATGGTTGTTGACAATCACTAAGTCCTATCAGTCAACTCATAGTTCAGTTACGTGATTTAGGCCTGCCAGCAGTGTTAATATGGTTGTTGACAATCACTAAGTCCTATCAGTCAACTCATAGTTCAGTTACGTGACTCAGGCCTGCCAGCAGTGTTTATATGGTTGTTGACAATCACTAAGTCCTATCAGTCAACTCATAGTTCAGTTAAGTGACTCAGGCCTGCCAGCAGTGTTTATATGGTTGTTGACAATCACTTAATCCTACCACTCAACACATAGTTCAGTTACGTGACTCAAGCCTGCCAGCAGTGTTTATATGGTTGTTAACAATCACTAAGTCCTATCACTCAACACATAGTTCAGTTACGTGATTTAGGCCTGCCAGCAGTGTTTATATGGTTGTTGACAATCACTAAGTCCTATCAGTCAACTCATAGTTCAGTTACGTGACTCAGGCCTGCCAGCAGTGTTTATATGGTTGTTGACAATCACTTAATCCTACCACTCAACACATAGTTCAGTTACGTGACTCAAGCCTGCCAGCAGTGTTTATATGGTTGTTAACAATCACTAAGTCCTATCACTCAACACATAGTTCAGTTACGTGATTTAGGCCTGCCAGCAGTGTTTATATGGTTGTTGACAATCACTAAGTCCTATCAGTCAACTCATAGTTCAGTTACGTGACTCAGGCCTGCCAGCAGTGTTTATATGGTTGTTGACAATCACTTAATCCTACCACTCAACACATAGTTCATTTACGTGACTCAGGCCTGACAGCAGTGTTTATATGGTTGTTGACAATCACTAAGTCCTATCACTCAACACATAGTTCAGTTACGTGACTCAGGCCTGCCAGCAGTGTTTATATGGTTGTTAACAATCACTAAGTCCTACCACTCAACTCATAGTTCAGTTACGTGACTCAGGCCTGCCAGCAGTGTTTATATGGTTGTTGACAATCACTAAGTCCTATCACTCAACACATAGTTCAGTTAAGTGACTCAGGTCTGCCAGCAGTGTTTATATAGTTGTTAACAATCACTAAGTCCTATCACTCAACACATAGTTCAGTTACGTGACTCAGGCCTGCCAGCAGTGTTTATATGGTTGTTAACAATCACTAAGTCCTATCACTTAACACATAGTTCAGTTACGTGACTCAGGCCTGCCAGCAGTGTTTATATGGCTGTTATCAATCACTAAGTCCTATCACTCGACACAGTCATAAAAGCCGCCGTCACAGGATTCACCACTGCAATAACTCACATGTAGTATCTGTATTGTCTGCCTACACGGTCATGTTGACTTTGCTCCTTGCCTGTTATTATCCCCCGCCACAACGAAGTTGGCGGGGGATATAGAAATGAGCTCTGTCCGTCCGTCTGTCCGTCTGTCCGTCTGTCCGTCTGTGCGTCCGGGCTTTACCATTCCGGCCTCAAACTTCAAAACTATAAGACATATCTCAACGAAACTTGGTGTGTAGAACAATCATCATGTGTAGATGTGCCTTTTGGGGTTTTCAACTTCTTCGAGTTATTTTTTTTGACCGTTTCCATGGAAATGTAACTTAGAATTTCGTTTCCGGATCAGAACTCGAAAACTATAAGACATATCTCAACGAAACTTGGTGTGTGGAACAATCATCATGTGTAGATGTGCCTTTTGGGGTTTTCAACTTCTTCGAGTTATTTTTTTTTACCGTTTCCATGGAAATGTAACTTAGAATTTCGTTTCCGGAGCAGAACTCGAAAACTATAAGACATATCTCAACGAAACTTGGTGTGTGGAACAATCATCATGTGTAGATGTGCCTTTTGGGGTTTTCAACTTCTTCGAGTTATTTTTGTTGACCGTTTCCATGGAAATGTAACTTAGAATTTCGTTTCCGGATCAGAACTCGAAAACTATAAGACATATCTCAACGAAACTTGGTGTGTGGAACAATCATCATGTGTAGATGTGCCTTTTGGGGTTTTCAACTTCTTCGAGTTATTTTTGTTGACCGTTTCCATGGAAATGTAACTTAGAATTTCGTTTCCGGATCAGAACTCGAAAACTATAAGACATATCTCAACGAAACTTGGTGTGTGGAACAATCATCATGTGTAGATGTGCCTTTTTGGGTTTTCAACTTCCTCGAGTTATTTTTTTTGACCATTTCCATGGAAATGTAACTTAGAATTTCGTTTCCGGAGCAGAACTCGAAAACTATAAGACATATCTCAACGAAACTTGGTGTGTGGAACAATCATCATGTGTAGATGTGCCTTTTGGGGTTTTCAACTTCTTCGAGTTATTTTTGTTTACCGTTTCCATGGAAATGTAACTTGGAATTTCGTTTCCGGATCAGAACTCGAAAACTATAAGACATATCTCAACGAAACTTGGTGTGTGGAACAATCATCATGTGTGGATGTGCCTTTTGGGATTTTCAAATTATTCGAGTTATTTTGTTTGACCGTTTCCATGGAAATGTAACTTGAAATTTCGTTTCCGGATCAGAACTCGAAAACTATAAGACATATCTCAACGAAACTTGGTGTGTGGAACGATCATCAAGTGTAGATGTGCCTTTTGGGGTTTTCAACTTCTTCACAATTTTTTATTTGTTTAAGTTTTACCATTTCCATGGATACATAACTTAATAATTAATTTCCGGAGCAGAACTCAAAAACTGCCATGGATGTCTTTTGAGCTCATCTGGCCTGAAAGGCCCGAATTGCTTATGGCATGGCACGGTGTCCGGCCTCTGTCTGTCCATCCATCCGTCCGTCCGTCTGTATACTTTTCGCATTTTGTCTTCTTCTCCAGAACCACTTGGTTTAAGGAGCTGAAATTTTGTGTGCAAACCCCTTGGTTCATAGTCACTGTTATTCAACAACTATTCTTCAATAAATTTTCCCAAAGGCGGGGGATATGGCCGACTCTGTCTGCTTGTTCTTGTTGGACTGATTTGGTAGATATTTACAACCGCTCCTGTTTAGCAGACAGACAGACAGACAGATATTGTATAATAGTCTCAACTCATTACAATGGATTCATACATATAGATTCAACTAAATTTATAACATATATTTACATTCTAATAAGACCCATATCACAAAAGGGTTATGAGAGACTTGAAAAACTAAAATAACCAAATAAATCAAAAGTAAATAGAAATCCCAAATATGTATTACTATTCACACTTTTCATTTGTTCGCCATTGAAAAACAAATCACCATTCTTTGACTATCTACCAGCTTTCCTAACTACAACTACATTTGTCCATATTCACAATTAATCAACATTTTCCGTATAAAAGGCTAACATATTTCGCTGGCATTGAAGACTACATTGTGTGTCTGAAACTTGAATGACAACGTCAACAAAAAGCAACATTGACAATCAAGAGCACGTTTTTTCACTCAAATAAGTCGATGAAATGTATCTGAAAAATAATTTTACCAGTAGTAAAACATCCTTCTCTCCTCGGAAAATCAAGTTTAAAATGAGTGTACATGGTTCAGTAAAGCCATGGGAATCGTTTCGTCATATGAAATAATAAAATGTGTTCTCAATAAAATGGCCGCCATGCAATTTATACTTTATATGCACGCTGTTATTAGTATTACTACTACTACTACTACTACTACTACTACTACTACTACTACTACGGATAATTGGTTGTAATAAGATGTTTTACCCTATAAAGTAAATTTAAATGACACAAACTACTATAATAAATAGAAAATTTGAAAAAATAAAATTGTGCAAAAAACGTGCTACAACCCCTTTAACAGTTGAATCATATCAGGGAACATTTGAATGCCGTGTTTTTTACATTTTGTAGTATTTCTATCGAAAGTTCATTAATGAACAATGAGAAAAACATAGGACCTAATATATACCTTTGTCCTAGCCACATTGGCACTCAAAATAGACTGTTGTATTTGAACTGAACCGCACACACGACTTATCTTATATGTTTATGCCTGTTAATGCCTTTAACATTTTTTACCACCAAGCCCGTAGAGTGATAACAATTTCCATAACTTATCATCAACAAAATCAAATGCTTTCTTAAAGTCTATAAAAGCAACATTTAAGTTTCTCCTTTTCCTACCTAAACACTTTTCAATGTGTATAATGTAACAATATGGATTACAGTTGAATAACCTCTTCTAAATACGGTTTGATTTTCAGATACTTTGTTCATAACATGTGCCCATTGCCTTAGGCGTTCATTTAATATGCTTGTGTAGATCTTACTTAAATGCTCAGTAGAGATACCTCTTTAATTACCTGTATACCCGTTCTGTATATTAACTTTTTTATGTAGAGGGATAATGATCATTTGCAAGAAACTATGCATTATCATCTATCTCAACCTCCGGTCTGTCCAACATAGATTTGAAATGATTATACCACGTTTCACAATATATCTCCGCTTTAGGAGTCATTTTACACGTAATACATCGTAAATCTTTCCAGTATAATTTCGAACTTGTTCTAGATTCATACAACTTCCTTGCCTTACACTGTTGCGCCTATTTTCTACACAGTCTACATTTACTTCTATATCTAATTCTTAGTGTACAAAGTTTTTGTCTCATGCGAAATATATAATTTCCATAATACCCGTTTCCTGACAGTGTTCAAGACAAATACAAACTTGTTCCTATGGCAGGATACTAAAAGGACGTTCTACAAGTTCATAATTCATTTTTAAGGTGAGGTGAGGTGAGGTGAGTTGGGGTTTAACACCGCTTTCAAAAGTATTTCAATTATATCGCGGCTGCTAGTATTATGGCAGGGAGAAAGCCCGCAATGCCATGTGGCTATGCACTGCGGTGAAACCTGCGAGCATCGGCTGGAACTAGCGAACCATGGGTGGTACTGCACTGAAATTCAGTGTAGCATTGCACCCAAACCTTACAGCGTGTATAACAGTTCTCTATTGCAGACACAGTTGCCGTGCCCCTTGCGGGATTCGAACCTCGGACCTCTTCATCCGAAGCCGAACGCGCTAACCACTGCGCTATCCCACCCCCTTCATTCTTAATTTTCAGTGACCAATTTGCTCATTAGTAATATGACAATCCAATATCTAATTTAAAGCAACTTCAAGTAGATCTTATATATCTATCTATGATGTAATGACCAATTAAAGATTACTGCTCATCTAATTACTTATAAATAATTCATAATTAATACATGTTTCCTTTTTTATAAACAAACCAAGGAGGTGCATGTAAGCCAACTTATGATCTGTAAGTCTGTAAGATAAGTCTCGAGTCATCTGTACAATGGAAATCATGATTCGGTTAGACAGATGCAAAGTAAAGTTGTTAATATAAAACTACTTGCACCATGCAGATTAAATTAGTCAAACATTTATGTGCTGAAGAAATCAGTATTGTAATTGAACATGGAAACAAAGTGTGTACATTGATTATGTTTGGCGTAACGTTAACTGCCTCTAAACAAAGTAGGCTTAGATACAATATAATCATACATTAGCCCCGAATGTAACTCATCTTAGAGGCACTGAGTCATGACTAAACACACTTATTTGTCTGTCGTCTATATATAACACTCTCCAATGAATGTCTGAATGCAACAAGTTTTAGCTTCAGACTTCAAGTTGAATTGTCTATCAAAAGATAGAACAACCGGTATCTACTTGTCCAGTAATTTGTTTTACATCATATATGCTAGTTCCTCGTTGTTATTACTAAAATGCGAATGATGTTATTTCTTAATATTTTGCCATCAGGGAAAAGAGAAAATCAATGAATGGTATCACCTTCGACATATTTCATGTATATATGTACGATTACAATCTAAAATCAAAGAACACATAAGTGCCAAGTTTTAAGTACATTAAATCTACTCCGGATTGTATTTATGTAGTTAGAAAGAATCTTTCACACCCACCTTCTCGCTGTAAGGAACAAAGATTATTAAAACTAATGATTGATTGATTAAACATTTATATTCGACTTGTGTTTGTGTGTTTCATACAGAATAGCTGTTTAAAATACCTCGTGAAAATGGATATTCGACATGATGTCTCTCTGTGATTCATCCTTTGATCGTTTTCAATCATTTCATGTTGCTTTGTATTCGAATATGGACAAAAGACGTAATACATTTAGTGTTTGTTAATATATGCCACCTTCGTGTTCAAATTCTAAGGTAGTGTTTGTTTCACAAAATATCATATTTGAAGTAAAAGTTATTGATGTGTCTTAAGGTTTGTCATACGAATCGAATGGTAAGAAACAACCAAAACCCAATAGTGCTAAACAGTGTAACTAAGAAACAGCTCAAACTCAACACTATTAAACGGTGTAACTAAGAAACAGCTCAAACTCAACACTGTTAAATAGTGTAACTTAATAACAACTCTAACTCAACACTGTTCAACATTATAACTTAGAAACAGCTCATACTCAACACTGTTAAACAGTGTAACTAAGAAACAGTTCAAACTCAACACTGTTAAATAGTGTAACTTAGAAACAACTCAAACTCAACATTGTTAAATAGTGCAACAAAGTAACAGCTCAAACTCAACACTGTTAACAGTGTAACTAAGAAACAGCTCAAACTCAACCTGTTAAACAGTGTAACTAAGAAACAGCTCAAACTCAACACTGTTAAATAGTGTAACTTAATAACAACTCAAACTCAACACTGTTCAACATTATAACTAAGAAACAGCTCATACTCAACACTGTTAAACAGTGTAACTAAGAAACAGTTCAAACTCAACACTGTTAGATAGTGTTACTTAGAAACAACTCAAACTCAACACTGTTAAATAGTGTAACTTAATAACAACTCAAACTCAACACTGTTCAACATTATAACTAAGAAACAGCTCATACTCAACACTGTTAAACAGTGTAACTAAGAAACAGTTCAAACTCAACACTGTTAGATAGTGTTACTTAGAAACAACTCAAACTCAACATTGTTTAATAGTGCAACTAAGTAACAGCTCAAACTCAACACTGTTAAACAGTGTAACTAAGAAACAGCTCAAACTCAACACTGTTAAACAGTGTAACTAAGAAACAGCTCAAACTCAACACTGTTAAATAGTGTAACTTAGAAACAACTCAAACTCAACACTGTTAAATAGTGTAACTAAGAAACAGCTCAAATTCAATAGTGTTAAATAGTGTAACTAAGAGAATCAAACTCAACATTGTAATAATTCCGACAGGGTGAACCTTATTTGAAATACACAAATAGAGGAAAAACGAAAGCAGTTACTGTTGTTTTTAAGAAAAGTGGAAAACATTCTTGATTAGAAAAATTGTTTTATAACACTAATTTATACAGATGTGAGATCAAACATTGACAGATTCAATACGTGTTTATGTAAATACGCAATCGCTAGGTTAAATGTCCAGTAATATCTTTTAAACGATATCTGATAAGCTCACTACTGATGGATTTATCTGAAATATCGGGATTAAAACAACATGACGACATTGATCAAGTTATATAATATTGAGATTAAAACAACATGACAGCATTGAACAAGTTATATAATATTGAGATTAAAACAACATGACAACATTGAACAAGTTATACACTATATTCAAACATCATGAACAACCCGGAGATCATGACACGACAAGACAGGACGTGTGGTAGATCTCTGTGAAATGAAAATACCCCAAACGACCTCAGCCACGAGGGTTCCTCTTTAGAAACCCGGGTTGTGTTGTGTCCTACAATGATACAATAAACATCCACCTGTAGGTCTCTCGTGAATCTTTCCCAGGGAACACCGACAGGTTCTTAGCGAAACAAATACATATAAGGTATGCATATGAACATCTCCCGGCATTGCAAATACGTTAAAGGTATACAGTAGCTAGTCGAACCAGTTCCAAGATTCTCTGGAAACACTTTCGATTCTTTGAAAGAAATAATTATAAGGTCAGTTCTGAATAGTAAACACTTGAGTAGCCCAGCTTTTACTATCATTTATATACACAGATAATTCGATATGGGAGTCCAAGTGAAACCAATCTTAAAGGGACACCGTGTCGAGGATGAAAATGAGAACACATTTATAGACTCATGCTGATTAACGTGTTTGCTAGCGAGTTACGCTTCGTTCCCTGTTTACATGGAGTAGTTTGTATTACTTATTACTTCAATTGTCTGACATTCGGGGTCTGTGACTTATTTGAGCGGAGAAACATGCTACTGGCCCTTCAATATTACTTTTTTAAATAATCCACTACAACAGTTTTCTCCCTATCAACGGTTCAATGTAAATTCGACATTTCTGGGGATTATAATTTAAAAACATATCTATCTACATCAGTTATTTGACAGATTTATTTCAGTTTTACTTCAGTACGTGAGTTATTGTTTAACGCTGCTTCAGCATTATTGCAGCCATTAACGGCGATAGTTTTACTTGATTAAGTTAACATAAAGCAATGTGAAAGCTACGCTAAAGAAAACATAATTTTGGGGATATTCGGTTTTCAATTTCACAAATCACAAACGATAAATGCATGTTAAACAATTAAGTGTGTTAAAACTGACTAAGTCCACACCTAAATTAAGCGCCTTGAAGTGGAACATGTATAGTATCAAACAGAAGTTAGACAACACATATCACCATCTGTATACATGTTTATGTATCAAACAGAAGTTAGACAACACATATCACCATCGTGTATACATGTTTATGTATCAAACAGAAGTTAGACAACACATATCACCATCGTTTATACATGTTTATGAGACCACCTAGAAACACACCCTATTAACGATGTTATTGAAAAGTGTCCCTATATTTGAAAACAATTAAAGTAGATAATGAAAGGTCAAATCACCTTGAATTAATGAACATCTATTTGGTTTTATGTTTGTTAAGGATTCAGCCATTAGGTTTTTGCTATTGGCATGGTTATTGTGATATAGATAACACCCTTTTAGTATATTGCTTTTTCAAAAGTCATTCTTCATGATTAAACACAAATGTTATTAACTTTTTGAATGACCAATCTACCTAATCGGCTGAGGAGGATAGACCCGTTTGTTCAATGAAGATGAAAATAAGATTAAGGACGTGACCATTGAAGCACTAAATCTACAATCATAATAAGACGAGGAGGAAGGACTATTTTGTTCAATGAAGATGAAATATGATTCAGGACGTGACTGTTGACGCACTAAATCTACAATACTAATAGGATGAGAAGGATAGACCCGTTTGTTCAATGAAGATGAAAATAAGATTTAGGACGTGACCATTGACGCACTATATCTACAATACTATTAGGCAAAGAGGATACATATTTTTGTTCAATGAAGATGAAAATGAGATTGAGGACGAGACTATTGACAAAGTAGACAGACAGACAGACAAATTTCATTCGTATAGGCGGTCCTGAGGCCAATAGTACAAGTATATCGACAATATTAATAGGCGGAGAGCATAGACCCTTTTGTTAAATGAAGATGAAAATAACATTCACGACGTGGCTATTGACGCACTTAATCTACAATCATGATAGTCTGAGGAGGATATACCCTTTTGTTCAATGGGGATGAAAATAAGACTCAGGACGTGACCATTGACATTCTAAATGTACAATCGCGATAGTCTGAGAAGGATAGACCCTTCTGTTCAATGAAGATAAAAATAAGATTGACATTTTAAATGTACAATCGCGATAGTCTGAGAAGGAAAGACCCTTTTGTTCAATGAAGATGAAATAAGACTCAGGACGTGACTTTTGACACGCTATGTCTACAATCCTAATATGACGAGGAGAGACAAATGTTGTCTTTCTATGAAATGTGATTAGCTTGTGTTATATCAGTTAATGTCACTTGTTATAAACTGTAATCACCCAAAGCATATCCTTATATGAAATGTAATTAGCTTGTGTTATATCAGTTAATGTCACTTGTTATGAAATGTAATCACCCAAGTCATATCATTATATGAAATGTGATTAGCTTGTGTTATATCCAGTTAATGCCACTTGTTATAAACTGTAATCATCCAAGGCATATCATTATATGAAATGTAATTAGCTTGTGTTATATCAGTTAATGTCACTGGTTATAAACTGTAATCACCCAAAGCATATCATTATATGAAATGTGATTCGCTTGTGTTATATCAGTTAATGTCACTTGTTATAAACTGTAATCACCCAAAGCATATCGTTATATGAAATGTGATTCGCTTGTGTTATATCAGTTAATGTCACTTGTTATAAACTGTAATCACCCAAAGCATATCTTTATATGAAATGTAATTAGCTTGTGTTATATCAGTTAATGTCACTTGTTATGAAATGTAATCACCCAAGGCATATCTTTATATGAAATGTGATTAGCTTGTGTCATATCAGTTAATGTCACGTGTTATGAACTGTAATCACCCAAGGCATATCATTATATGAAATGTGATTAGCTTGTGTTATATCCAGTTAATGTCACTTGTTATAAACTGTAATCATCCAAGGCATATCATTATATGAAATGTAATTAGCTTGTGTTATATCAGTTAATGTCACTTGTTATAAACTGTAATCACCCAAAGCATATCATTATATGAAATGTGATTCGCTTGTGTTATATCAGTTAATGTCACTTGTTATAAACTGTGTTCACCCAAGGCATATCTTTATATGAAATGTGATTAGCTTGTGTTATATCAGTTAATGTCACTTGTTATAAACTGTAATCACCCAAGGCATATCTTTATATGAAATGTGATTAGCTTGTGTTATATCAGTTAATGTCACTTGTTATAAACTGTAATCACCCAAAGCATATCGTTATATGAAATGTGATTCGCTTGTGTTATATCAGTTAATGTCACTTGTTATAAACTGTAATCACCCAAGGCATATCTTTATATGAAATGTGATTAGCTTGTGTTATATCAGTTAATGTCACTTGTTATAAACTGTAATCACCCAAAGCATATCGTTATATGAAATGTGATTCGCTTGTGTTATATCAGTTAATGTCACTTGTTATAAACTGTAATCACCCAAGGCATATCTTTATATGAAATGTGATTAGCTTGTGTTATATCAGTTAATGTCACTTGTTATAAACTGTAATCACCCAAGGCATATCTTTATATGAAATGTGATTAGCTTGTGTTATATCAGTTAATGTCACTTGTTATAAACTGTAATCACCCAAGGCATATCTTTATATGAAATGTGATTAGCTTGTGTTATATCAGTTAATGTCACTTGTTATAAACTGTAATCACCCAAAGCATATCTTTATATGAAATGTGATTAGCTTGTGTTATATCAGTTAATGTCACTTGTTATAAACTGTAATCACCCAAGGCATATCTTTATATGAAATGTGATTAGCTTGTGTTATATCAGTTAATGTCACTTGTTATAAACTGTAATCACCCAAGGCATATCTTTATATGAAATGTGATTAGCTTGTGTTATATCAGTTAATGTCACTTGTTATAAACTGTAATCACCCAAGGCATATCTTTATATGAACTGTGATTTTTGTGGCACACAGTATATTGAAACATGAAACATGATTGAAATACAACATTGCCCTACACTAAAAATGTTTATGAAATTTTAAAAAATAAATAAATACTATAGTAATCTACATGAACACATGTCACGTTTGAAGGCGACAAGTGTTATACCCCTTGAACAATCAAATCCTCATCAGATTCGTTCACAACAAACTCGCTGATATGTACCCAGTGCAGATAAATGCAAGCAGTTTACACAGACAGGCCCAGGAGCTAACCAACACTCACTAGAGCATACAGTGACTCGCCTCTCGTCTCTCTCGCCTGCGGTTTACATCACGTGACCTCCATTCGTTACTAACACGCACTTAACTGAACTCGTAGCGCACGTGGCCGTTTATGTGTTCATGATAAGTTTAAGTGTGACTTATCAGGTGTTTTCTCATATACAATAAGGACAACAGACAAGGATATTTTATGTTTATACAAACAGTTTAATTCAGAGATGAAAATAGCGCCATTGGCTCTGTGGATCATTGGGAATTGCATGTATTGATAACGAAGTGTTGTATTGTATAAACCTGCTTAAAACAGAAAAAGAGATTGTTCAGTTTAGATTTGTTTTTGTTTGCACCATTACGTATTGAAAGCGGCATATAGATAGAATTGACTGGCTGTGTGGAGGTGCAATATGACGAGATGTATATTTTGGGGACTATGTCTTAACTTGTTGAATTTGATTGATGAGCGTTTGTTGAATATCTTTGCAGGAATTGTGATATTTTGTTATATTTAGTGTCAAGTCCTGTAGGATTTATGCACTCACTGAATCTTGATGATTTGTTTGTCTTATATTCGTTATATTTAGTGTCAAGTGATGTAGGATTCATGCACTCACTGACTCTTGGTGATTTGTTTGTCTTCCTACTTCGTTCTTATCCCAGTTTGTGAGTCGATTAAAATGTATTCATCAACAAAATTTTGTAAAGTTTACTTCAAAAGAGTACCAAGGTTTATCCTACTGTTTCTATAAACTATTGTCCAAGTGCAGTTGATATTAGGACATTTAGAGTAGCTTTCTCTCAGTTTAGATGTTTTTCACACCAGATACGTTTTGAAAGTGGCAGGTATTATCAGATAGATAGAATTGACTGGCTCTGTTAACAAATTCAAACAACTTCACTCAAATCATTTACCTATTACATATTGTCAAAGTACAAAAAAAGGTAAATTACGTTTTTCATGTAAACATTCGATTGTAAACTATTTGAGAATATAGCAAGGTTTATTTACCATGCACTATATCAAGGGTGTTAAAACTACTGATCTGTACACATCGTGTATAATGTAGTTATAGACCGAAGAAGATTTGAATTGACTATATACAGGTTGCATGATTTTCTTCTTTCAAGTTATGATAAGGGATTGTACTTTTATTGGAGAATTATTTATTTATTTATAAACTTTGGATATATCACTGTGTGGTTGTTGAAAGTATTTGCAATTTCGATGAAAACTTGAGTTACGTTCTTTGAGTTGTAGTTTCCTATTTCAGACTTAGGGTTTCAATTGAACACTTGTCACTTTTGATTGGTCAATGATATGTTTTTGATAAGTGTTAAGTGAGATTCCTTGAGATAAGACCATTTTGACAATATCGTATTTTGTGACCTTTACCTTGTTGTTTCAGTCGTGTTTATCGCCCGTGGATTGAAATATTTTGTATTGTTGTAGCTGTGTGTTGTCAGGGGGTGTGTGGTGTGACCCATAGACACTGCCGGGGTGTGAGTGACGACAAACTAAACGAATACAAGAGTATTCAACCTTTATTTCTAAAGGTGACGTATACAAAGTATAAACCCTGAAACAATATAAAAAGCATAATAACTAACAGTGGTAATGACATGGATTTGCACATACATAACATGCAAACTTATGTTTATAAATCATCCTCATACATAGCTTCAGTCATGTACTATTATCTATATTTAAAACAACGTACACAGTGCATTACATGGCATAACGTCAGATGACGTAACATACATTACATTACCATAAACATATAAATATGACACCGCATAACATGACATGGCCGTACCCTACATCATAATGAATAAACACTATTCATAAGCAATACATTAATCATCAGTATGATAAATACATACATTATCTAACATATGTTACATTTTACATTCATAATTATAGCCTGTTAATGTTTTACATGTTACATAATCATACAATATACAAAATACAATCATATAATACATGTACACATACCAGGTGTATGGGCCTGGGTTTCAAGGTGATGTAGATCACTACATCTCGTGCCCTCTACTTCTTACAGTCATCATGTTTTCTGCATGGCAGAAGTAACATCACATTATACTAAATGCAAGCATCACTCTCATGCATATAATTAAAACAATATACTCAAAAAACATCAACATACATCACTCATCAACGACATTCATATCACACATTCATACATGACAAGCTTCCTAAAGAAAGTAAATAGATTATGATAACGTTTTATATTTATTTAGAGAGATCCTTACCATTTTATTTACTAAGAAAGGAATGGAAAACCAAATCTACTGTACCGTAAATCGACACTTACATTACCAGATCTACTGTACTGTAAATCCATATCCATAATACACACACTCATAAATACAACACACATGAATCATGAACATAAGATACTTATTTTCAGCATCATAGAAATAACCACAATACATTGATAGCTTGTTTCTATTGTCTGTGTGTGTTTGCCTTGTGCTGTGAGCGCAGAGTTAATTAGTAATAAACAACAGGTTAGCTTGCTATACTTAAACAAAAGAGTTAAAATGTAGATTTTTGAATGAATTAATATACTATTTTTTACTGAACTAACAAATATATTATGCTATATATTATATTATGTATTATCCCAGCTAACCTAGACTAAATAAAATAACTAACTATCTACATTAAGATATAGACTGCCACATTTTGAATGGGGACGTTTCATTTGCACGTGAGTGTAGTCGTGTGATATTGTATTTTATTGACTGAAAGACCAGTGAAAATCTTCATTTCTGCTTCTACAAATATTGTCAATGAGGGCACTTCAACTGAAATGTGCCTTTGAAATAAATCAGTCACTTTAGAATATGTCGTTACCAACAAGAAGAGCAGTTACAATCAAGTGAATTAGATTATCTAAATTTACCATCATCATCTTTTCTTGGTCGTTTTTCCAGTTCGGATACATCACAGAAAGCTAACACAGTGAAGAGTGGAGAGAAGTGCGAGAGAACGTAAAATATTGAGTCCGAATTAGGAGCTATTATTCCAATTAGGAGATGTTAGTTCTGACTAGGAGATGGTATGTTAATATTAGGATATCCTTCTAAGCTTCAAAAGTAAATCCTGCAACGAATTGTTACAATGAATAAAATACGAACAAGTACAAAGATTTCATTGCTGACGGTAGGTATGCAGGGGTGTTTTGTAGGGAGCGTGGTAGGTATGCAGGGATGTTTTGTAGGGAGCATGGTAGGTATGCAGGGGTGTTTTGTAGGGAGTGTGGTAGGTATGCAGGGGTGTTTTGTAGGGAGTGTGGTAGGTATGCAGGGGTGTTTTGTAGGGAGCGTGGTAGGTATGCAGGGGTGTTTTGTAGGGAGCGTGGTAGGTATGCAGGGGTGTTTTGTAGGGAGTGTGGTAGGTATGCAGGGGTGTTTTGTAGGGAGCGTGGTAGGTATGCAGGGGTGTTTTGTAGGGAGCGTGGTAGGTATGCAGGGGTGTTTTGTAGGGAGCGTGGTAGGTATGCAGGGGTGTTTTGTAGGGAGCGTGGTATGTATGAAGGGATGTTTTGTAGGGAGCGTGGTAGGTATGCAGGGGTGTTTTGTAGGGAGCGTGGTATGCAGGGGTGTTTTGTAGGGAGTGTGGTAGGTATGCAGGGGTGTTTTGTAGGGAGCGTGGTATGCAGGGGTGTTTTGTAGGGAGTGTGGTAGGTATGAAGGGATGTTTTGTAGGGAGCGTGGTAGGTATGCAGGGGTGTTTTGTAGGGAGTGTGGTAGGTATGCAGGGGTGTTTTGTAGGGAGTGTGGTATGTATGAAGGGATGTTTTGTAGGGAGCGTGGTAGGTATGCAGGGGTGTTTTGTAGGGAGCGTGGTATGCAGGGGTGTTTTGTAGGGAGTGTGGTAGGTATGCAGGGGTGTTTTGTAGGGAGCGTGGTATGCAGGGGTGTTTTGTAGGGAGTGTGGTAGGTATGCAGGGGTGTTTTGTAGGGAGCGTGGTATGTATGAAGGGATGTTTTGTAGGGAGCGTGGTATGTATGAAGGGGTGTTTTGTAGGGAGCATGGTAGGTATGCAGGGGTGGTTTGTAGGGAGCGTGGTATGTATGAAGGGATGTTTTGTAGGGAGCGTGGTAGGTATGCAGGGGTGTTTTGTAGGGAGCGTGGTATGCAGGGGTGTTTTGTAGGGAGTGTGGTAGGTATGCAGGGGTGTTTTGTAGGGAGCGTGGTATGCAGGGGTGTTTTGTAGGGAGTGTGGTAGGTATGAAGGGATGTTTTGTAGGGAGCGTGGTAGGTATGCAGGGGTGTTTTGTAGGGAGTGTGGTAGGTATGCAGGGGTGTTTTGTAGGGAGTGTGGTATGTATGAAGGGATGTTTTGTAGGGAGCGTGGTAGGTATGCAGGGGTGTTTTGTAGGGAGCGTGGTATGCAGGGGTGTTTTGTAGGGAGTGTGGTAGGTATGCAGGGGTGTTTTGTAGGGAGCGTGGTATGCAGGGGTGTTTTGTAGGGAGTGTGGTAGGTATGCAGGGGTGTTTTGTAGGGAGCGTGGTATGTATGAAGGGATGTTTTGTAGGGAGCGTGGTAGGTATGAAGGGGTGTTTTGTAGGGAGCATGGTAGGTATGCAGGGGTGTTTTGTAGGGAGCGTGGTATGTATGAAGGGATGTTTTGTAGGGAG
Source organism: Gibbula magus (assembly GCA_936450465.1). NCBI lineage: Eukaryota > Metazoa > Mollusca > Gastropoda > Trochida > Trochidae > Gibbula > Gibbula magus. Next base: position 10,766,126 of record OW388302.1, read on the forward strand.
CGTGGTAGGTATGCAGGGGTGTTTTGTAGGGAGCGTGGTAGGTATGCAGGGGTGTTTTGTAGAGAGCGTGGTAGGTATGCAGGGGTGTTTTGTAGGGAGCGTGGTAGGTATGCAGGGGTGTTTTGTAGGGAGTGTGGTATGTTTACAGGGGTGTTTTGTAGGGAGTGTGGTAGGTATGCAGGGGTGTTTTGTAGGGAGTGTGGTATGTTTACAGGGGTGTTTTGTAGGGAGCGTGGTAGGTATGCAGGGGTGTTTTGTAGGGAGCGTGGTAGGTATGCAGGGGTGTTTTGTAGGGAGCGTGGTAGGTATGCAGGGGTGTTTTGTAGGGAGTGTGGTATGTTTCCAGGGGTGTTTTGTAGGGAGCGTGGTAGGTATGAAGGGGTGTTTTGTAGGGAGCGTGGTAGGTATGCAGGGGTGTTTTGTAGGGAGTGTGGTATGTTTACAGGGGTGTTTTGTAGGGAGTGTGGTAGGTATGCAGGGGTGTTTTGTAGGGAGTGTGGTATGTTTACAGGGGTGTTTTGTAGGGAGCGTGGTAGGTATGCAGGGGTGTTTTGTAGGGAGCGTGGTAGGTATGCAGGGGTGTTTTGTAGGGAGTGTGGTATGTTTACAGGGGTGTTTTGTAGGGAGTGTGGTATGTTTACAGGGGTGTTTTGTAGGGGGCGTGGTATGTATGAAGGGATGTTTTGTAGGGAGCGTGGTAGGTATGCAGGGATGTTTTGTAGGAAGTGTGGTATGTATGAAGGGATGTTTTGTAGGGAGCGTGGTATGTTTACAGGGGTGTTTTGTAGGGAACGTGGTAGGTATGCAGGGATGTTTTGTAGGGAGCGTAGTAGGTATGCAGGGGTGTTTTGTAGGGAGCGTGGTAGGTATGCAGGGGTGTTTTGTAGAGAGCGTGGTAGGTATGAAGGGGTGTTTTGTAGGGAGCATGGTAGGTATGCAGGGGTGTTTTGTAGGGAGTGTGGTATGTATGAAGGGATGTTTTGTAGGGAGCGTGGTAGGTATGAAGGGGTGTTTTGTAGGGAGCGTGGTAGGTATGCAGGGGTGTTTTGTAGGGAGTGTGGTAGGTATAAAGAGGTGTTTTGTAGAGAGCGTGGTAGGTATGCAGGGGTGTGTTGTAGGGAACGTGGTATGTATGCAGGGGTGTTTTGTAGGGAGTGTGGTATGTTTACAGGGGTGTTTTGTAGGGAGCGTGGTATGTATGAAGGGATGTTTTGTAGGGAGCGTGGTAGGTATGAAGGGGTGTTTTGTAGGGAGTGTGGTATGTTTACAGGGGTGTTTTGTAGGGAGCGTGGTATGTATGAAGGGATGTTTTGTAGGGAGCGTGGTAGGTATGAAGGGGTGTTTTGTAGGGAGTGTGGTATGTTTACAGGGGTGTTTTGTAGGGAGCGTGGTATGTATGCAGGGGTGTTTTGTAGGGAACGTGGTAGGTATGCAGGGGTGTTTTGTAGGGAGTGTGGTATGTTTACAGGGGTGTTTTGTAGGGAGCGTGGTATGTATGCAGGGGTGTGTTGTAGGGAACGTGGTAGGTATGCAGGGGTGTTTTGTAGGGAGTGTGGTATGTTTACAGGGGTGTTTTGTAGGGAGCGTGGTATGTATGAAGGGATGTTTTGTAGGGAGCGTGGTAGGTATGAAGGGGTGTTTTGTAGGGAGCGTGGTAGGTATGCAGGGATGTTTTGTAGGAAGTGTGGTATGTATGAAGGGATGTTTTGTAGGGAGCGTGGTATGTTTACAGGGGTGTTTTGTAGGGAACGTGGTAGGTATGCAGGGATGTTTTGTAGGGAGCGTAGTAGGTATGCAGGGGTGTTTTGTAGGGAGCGTGGTAGGTATGCAGGGGTGTTTTGTAGAGAGCGTGGTAGGTATGAAGGGGTGTTTTGTAGGGAGCATGGTAGGTATGCAGGGGTGTTTTGTAGGGAGTGTGGTATGTATGAAGGGATGTTTTGTAGGGAGCGTGGTAGGTATGAAGGGGTGTTTTGTAGGGAGCGTGGTAGGTATGCAGGGGTGTTTTGTAGGGAGTGTGGTAGGTATAAAGAGGTGTTTTGTAGAGAGCGTGGTAGGTATGCAGGGGTGTTTTGTAGGGAACGTGGTATGTATGCAGGGGTGTTTTGTAGGGAGCGTGGTAGGTATGCAGGGGTGTTTTGCAGGGAGCGTGGTAGGTATGCAGGGGTGTTTTGTAGGGAGTGTGGTAGGTATGCAGGGGTGTTTTGTAGGGAGTGTGGTATGTTTACAGGGGTGTTTTGTAGGGGGCGTGGTATGTATGAAGGGATGTTTTGTAGGGAGCGTGGTAGGTATGCAGGGATGTTTTGTAGGAAGTGTGGTATGTATGAAGGGATGTTTTGTAGGGAGCGTGGTATGTTTACAGGGGTGTTTTGTAGGGAACGTGGTAGGTATGCAGGGATGTTTTGTAGGGAGCGTAGTAGGTATGCAGGGGTGTTTTGTAGGGAGCGTGGTAGGTATGCAGGGGTGTTTTGTAGAGAGCGTGGTAGGTATGAAGGGGTGTTTTGTAGGGAGCATGGTAGGTATGCAGGGGTGTTTTGTAGGGAGTGTGGTATGTATGCAGGGATGTTTTGTAGGGAGCGTGGTATGTTTACAGGGGTGTTTTGTAGGGAGCGTGGTAGGTATGAAGGGGTGTTTTGTAGAGAGCGTGGTAGGTATGCAGGGGTGTTTTGTAGGGAGCATGGTAGGTATGCAGGGGTGTTTTGTAGGGAGTGTGGTATGTATGAAGGGATGTTTTGTAGGGAGCGTGGTAGGTATGAAGGGGTGTTTTGTAGGGAGCGTGGTAGGTATGCAGGGGTGTTTTGTAGGGAGTGTGGTAGGTATAAAGAGGTGTTTTGTAGAGAGCGTGGTAGGTATGCAGGGGTGTTTTGTAGGGAACATGGTATGTATGCAGGGGTGTTTTGTAGGGAGTGTGGTATGTTTACAGGGGTGTTTTGTAGGGAGTGTGGTATGTTTACAGGGGTGTTTTGTAGGGAGCGTGGTATGTATGAAGGGATGTTTTGTAGGGAGCGTGGTAGGTATGCAGGGATGTTTTGTAGGAAGTGTGGTATGTATGAAGGGATGTTTTGTAGGGAGCGTGGTATGTTTACAGGGGTGTTTTGTAGGGAACGTGGTAGGTATGCAGGGATGTTTTGTAGGGAGCGTAGTAGGTATGCAGGGGTGTTTTGTAGGGAGCGTGGTAGGTATGCAGGGGTGTTTTGTAGAGAGCGTGGTAGGTATGAAGGGGTGTTTTGTAGGGAGCATGGTAGGTATGCAGGGGTGTTTTGTAGGGAGTGTGGTATGTTTACAGGGGTGTTTTGTAGGGAGCGTGGTATGTTTACAGGGGTGTTTTGTAGGGAGCGTGGTATGTTTACAGGGGTGTTTTGTAGGGAGCGTGGTAGGTATGAAGGGGTGTTTTGTAGGGAGCGTGGTAGGTATGCAGGGGTGTTTTGTAGGGAGTGTGGTAGGTATAAAGAGGTGTTTTGTAGAGAGCGTGGTAGGTATGCAGGGGTGTTTTGTAGGGAACGTGGTATGTATGCAGGGGTGTTTTGTAGGGAGCGTGGTAGGTATGCAGGGGTGTTTTGTAGGGAGCGTGGTAGGTATGCAGGGGTGTTTTGTAGGGAGGGTGGTAGGTATGCAGGGGTGTTTTGTAGGGAGTGTGGTATGTATGAAGGGATGTTTTGTAGGGAGCGTGGTATGTATGCAGGGGTGTTTTGTAGGGAGCGTAGTAGGTATGCAGGGGTGTTTTGTAGAGAGCGTAGTAGGTATGCAGGGGTGTTTTGTAGTGAGCGTGGTATGTATGAAGGGATGTTTTGTAGGGAGCGTAGTAGGTATGCAGGGGTGTTTTGTAGGGAGCGTGGTAGGTATGCAGGGGTGTTTTGTAGGGAGTGTGGTATGTATGAAGGGATGTTTTGTAGGGAGCGTGGTAGGTATGCAGGGGTGTTTTGTAGGGAGTGTGGTAGGTATAAAGAGGTGTTTTGTAGGGAGCGTGGTAGGTATGCAGGGGTGTTTTGTAGAGAGCGTGGTAGGTATAAAGAGGTGTTTTGTAGAGAGCGTGGTAGGTATGCAGGGGTGTTTTGTAGGGAGCGTGGTAGGTATGCAGGGGTGTTTTGTAGGGAGTGTGGTATGTATGAAGGGATGTTTTGTAGGGAGCGTGGTAGGTATGCAGGGGTGTTTTGTAGGGAGCGTGGTATGTATGAAGGGATGTTTTGTAGGGAGCGTGGTATGTTTACAGGGGTGTTTTGTAGGGAACGTGGTATGTTTACAGGGGTGTTTTGTAGGGAGCGTGGTAGGTATGCAGGGGTGTTTTGTAGGGAGTGTGGTATGTATGAAGGGATGTTTTGTAGGGAGCGTGGTAGGTATGCAGGGGTGTTTTGTAGGGAGCGTGGTATGTATGAAGGGGTGTTTTGTAGGGAGCGTGGTAGGTATGCAGGGGTGTTTTGTAGGGAGCGTGGTATGTATGAAGGGGTGTTTTGTAGGGAGCGTGGTATGTATGAAGGGGTGTTTTGTAGGGAGCGTGGTAGGTATGCAGGGGTGTTTTGTAGGGAGCGTGGTAGGTATGCAGGGATGTTTTGTAGGGAGCGTGGTAGGTATGCAGGGATGTTTTGTAGGGAGTGTGGTATGTTTACAGGGGTGTTTTGTAGGGAGTGTGGTATGTATGAAGGGATGTTTTGTAGGGAGCGTGGTAGGTATGCAGGGGTGTTTTGTAGGGAGCGTGGTATGTATGAAGGGGTGTTTTGTAGGGAGCGTGGTAGGTATGCAGGGGTGTTTTGTAGGGAGTGTGGTAGGTATAAAGAGGTGTTTTGTAGAGAGCGTGGTAGGTATGCAGGGGTGTTTTGTAGGGAACGTGGTATGTATGCAGGGGTGTTTTGTAGGGAGCGTGGTAGGTATGCAGGGGTGTTTTGTAGGGAGCGTGGTAGGTATGCAGGGGTGTTTTGTAGGGAGTGTGGTAGGTATGCAGGGGTGTTTTGTAGGGAGTGTGGTATGTTTACAGGGGTGTTTTGTAGGGGGCGTGGTATGTATGAAGGGATGTTTTGTAGGGAGCGTGGTAGGTATGCAGGGATGTTTTGTAGGAAGTGTGGTATGTATGAAGGGATGTTTTGTAGGGAGCGTGGTATGTTTACAGGGGTGTTTTGTAGGGAACGTGGTAGGTATGCAGGGATGTTTTGTAGGGAGCGTAGTAGGTATGCAGGGGTGTTTTGTAGGGAGCGTGGTAGGTATGCAGGGGTGTTTTGTAGAGAGCGTGGTAGGTATGAAGGGGTGTTTTGTAGGGAGCATGGTAGGTATGCAGGGGTGTTTTGTAGGGAGCGTGGTAGGTATAAAGAGGTGTTTTGTAGAGAGCGTGGTAGGTATGCAGGGGTGTTTTGTAGGGAACGTGGTAGGTATAAAGATGTGTTTTGTAGAGAGCGTGGTAGGTATGCAGGGGTGTTTTGTAGGGAGTGTGGTAGGTATAAAGAGGTGTTTTGTAGAGAGCGTGGTAGGTATGCAGGGGTGTTTTGTAGGGAACGTGGTATGTATGCAGGGGTGTTTTGTAGGGAGTGTGGTATGTTTACAGGGGTGTTTTGTAGGGAGTGTGGTATGTTTACAGGGGTGTTTTGTAGGGAGCGTGGTATGTATGAAGGGATGTTTTGTAGGGAGCGTGGTAGGTATGCAGGGATGTTTTGTAGGAAGTGTGGTATGTATGAAGGGATGTTTTGTAGGGAGCGTGGTATGTTTACATTGGTGTTTTGTAGGGAACGTGGTAGGTATGCAGGGATGTTTTGTAGGGAGCGTAGTAGGTATGCAGGGGTGTTTTGTAGGGAGCGTGGTAGGTATGCAGGGGTGTTTTGTAGAGAGCGTGGTAGGTATGAAGGGGTGTTTTGTAGGGAGCATGGTAGGTATGCAGGGGTGTTTTGTAGGGAGTGTGGTAGGTATGAAGGGGTGTTTTGTAGGGAGCATGGTAGGTATGCAGGGGTGTTTTGTAGGGAGTGTGGTAGGTATGAAGGGGTGTTTTGTAGGGAGCGTGGTAGGTATGCAGGGGTGTTTTGTAGGGAGTGTGGTAGGTATAAAGAGGTGTTTTGTAGAGAGCGTGGTAGGTATGCAGGGGTGTTTTGTAGGGAACGTGGTATGTATGAAGGGGTGTTTTGTAGGGAGCGTGGTAGGTATGCAGGGGTGTTTTGTAGGGAGCGTGGTAGGTATGCAGGGGTGTTTTGTAGGGAGCGTAGTAGGTATGCAGGGGTGTTTTGTAGGGAGCGTGGTAGGCATGCAGGGGTGTTTTGTAGGGAGTGTGGTATGTATGAAGGGATGTTTTGTAGGGAGCGTGGTAGGTATGCAGGGGTGTTTTGTAGGGAGTGTGGTAGGTATAAAGAGGTGTTTTGTAGGGAGCGTGGTAGGTATGCAGGGGTGTTTTGTAGAGAGCGTGGTAGGTATAAAGAGGTGTTTTGTAGAGAGCGTGGTAGGTATGCAGGGGTGTTTTGTAGGGAGCGTGGTAGGTATGCAGGGGTGTTTTGTAGGGAGTGTGGTATGTATGAAGGGATGTTTTGTAGGGAACGTGGTATGTATGAAGGGATGTTTTGTAGGGAGTGTGGTAGGTATGCAGGGATGTTTTGTAGGGAGCGTGGTAGGTATGAAGGGGTGTTTTGTAGGGAGTGTGGTATGTATGAAGGGGTGTTTTGTAGGGAACGTGGTATGTATGAAGGGATGTTTTGTAGGGAGTGTGGTAGGTATGCAGGGATGTTTTGTAGGGAGCGTGGTAGGTATGCAGGGGTGTTTTGTAGAGAGCGTGGTAGGTATGCAGGGGTGTTTTGTAGGGAGCGTGGTATGTATGAAGGGATGTTTTGTAGGGAGCGTGGTATGTTTACAGGGGTGTTTTGTAGGGAACGTGGTATGTTTACAGGGGTGTTTTGTAGGGAGCGTGGTAGGTATGCAGGGGTGTTTTGTAGGGAGCGTGGTAGGTATGAAGGGGTGTTTTGTAGGGAGCGTGGTATGTATGAAGGGGTGTTTTGTAGGGAGCGTGGTAGGTATGCAGGGGTGTTTTGTAGGGAGCGTGGTATGTATGAAGGGATGTTTTGTAGGGAGCGTGGTAGGTATGCAGGGGTGTTTTGTAGGGAGCGTTGTAGGTATGCAGGGATGTTTTGTAGGGAGCGTGGTAGGTATGCAGGGATGTTTTGTAGGGAGTGTGGTATGTTTACAGGGGTGTTTTGTAGGGAGTGTGGTATGTATGAAGGGATGTTTTGTAGGGAGCGTGGTAGGTATGCAGGGGTGTTTTGTAGGGAGCGTGGTATGTATGAAGGGGTGTTTTGTAGAGAGCGTGGTAGGTATGAAGGGGTGTTTTGTAGGGAGCATGGTAGGTATGAAGGGGTGTTTTGTAGGGAGCATGGTAGGTATGCAGGGGTGTTTTGTAGGGAGTGTGGTATGTATGAAGGGATGTTTTGTAGGGAGCGTGGTAGGTATGAAGGGGTGTTTTGTAGGGAGCGTGGTAGGTATGCAGGGGTGTTTTATAGGGAGCGTGGTAGGTATGCAGGGATGTTTTGTAGGGAGCGTGGTAGGTATGAAGGGGTGTTTTGTAGGGAGCGTGGTAGGTATGCAGGGGTGTTTTGTAGGGAGCGTGGTAGGTATGCAGGGGTGTTTTGTAGGGAGCGTGGTAGGTATGCAGGGGTGTTTTGTAGGGAGCGTGGTAGGTATGCAGGGGTGTTTTGTAGAGATTGTGGTAGGTATGCAGGGGTGTTTTGTAGGGAGCGTAGTAGGTATGCAGGGGTGTTTTGTAGGGAGCGTGGTAGGTATGCAGGGGTGTTTTGTAGGGAGCGTGGTAGGTATGCAGGGGTGTTTTGTAGGGAGCGTGGTAGGTATGCAGGGGTGTTTTGTAGAGAGCGTGGTAGGTATGAAGGGGTGTTTTGTAGGGAGCATGGTAGGTATGCAGGGGTGTTTTGTAGGGAGCGTAGTAGGTATGCAGGGGTGTTTTGTAGGGAGCGTGGTAGGTATGCAGGGGTGTTTTATAGGGAGCGTGGTAGGTATGCAGGGATGTTTTGTAGGGAGCGTGGTAGGTATGAAGGGGTGTTTTGTAGGGAGCGTGGTAGGTATGCAGGGGTGTTTTGTAGGGAACATGGTATGTATGAAGGGATGTTTTGTAGGGAGCGTGGTAGGTATGCAGGGGTGTTTTGTAGGGAGTGTGGCATGTTTACAGGGGTGTTTTGTAGGGAACGTGGTAGGTATGCAGGGGTGTTTTGTAGGGAGCATGGTAGGTATGCAGGGGTGTTTTGTAGGGAGCGTGGTAGGTATGCAGGGATGTTTTGTAGGGAGTGTGGTATGTTTACAGGGGTGTTTTGTAGGGAACGTGGTAGGTATGCAGGGGTGTTTTGTAGGGAGCATGGTAGGTATGCAGGGGTGTATTGTAGGGTGCGTGGTAGGTATGCAGGGGTGTTTTGTAGGGAGTGTGGTAGGTATGCAGGGGTGTTTTGTAGGGAGCATGGTAGGTATGCAGGGTTGTTTTGAAGGGAGCGTGGTAGGTATGCAGGGATGTTTTGTAGGGAGCGTGGTATGTTTACAGGGGTGTTTTGTAGGGAGCGTGGTAGGTATGCAGGGGTGTTTTGTAGAGAGTGTGGTAGGTATGCAGGGGTGTTTTGTAGGGAGCATGGTAGGTATGCAGGGGTGTTTTGTAGAGAGCGTGGTAGGTATGCAGGGATGTTTTGTAGGGAGCATGGTAGGTATGCAGGGGTGTTTTGTAGGGAGCGTGGTAGGTATGCAGGGATGTTTTGTAGGGAGTGTGGTATGTTTACAGGGGTGTTTTGTAGGGAACGTGGTAGGTATGCAGGGGTGTTTTGTAGGGAGCGTGGTAGGTATGCAGGGGTGTATTGTAGGGAGCGTGGTAGGTATGCAGGGGTGTTTTGTAGGGAGTGTGGTATGTATGCAGGGGTGTTTTGTAGGGAGCGTGGTAGGTATGCAGGGGTGTTTTGTAGGGAGCGTGGTAGGTATGCAGGGATGTTTTGTAGGGAACGTGGTAGGTATGCAGGGGTGTTTTGTAGAGAGCGTGGTAGGTATGCAGGGGTGTATTGTAGGGAGCGTGGTAGGTATGCAGGGGTGTTTTGTAGGGAGTGTGGTAGGTATGCAGGGGTGTTTTGTAGGGAGCATGGTAGGTATGCAGGGGTGTTTTGTAGGGAGCGTGGTAGGTATGCAGGGATGTTTTGTAGGGAGCGTGGTATGTTTACAGGGGTGTTTTGTAGGGAGCGTGGTAGGTATGCAGGGGTGTTTTGTAGAGAGTGTGGTAGGTATGCAGGGGTGTTTTGTAGGGAGCATGGTAGGTATGCAGGGGTGTTTTGTAGGGAGCGTGGTAGGTATGCAGGGATGTTTTGAAGGGAGCATGGTAGGTATGCAGGGGTGTTTTGTAGGGAGCGTGGTAGGTATGCAGGGATGTTTTGTAGGGAGTGTGGTATGTTTACAGGGGTGTTTTGTAGGGAACGTGGGAGGTATGCAGGGGTGTTTTGTAGGGAGCGTGGTAGGTATGCAGGGGTGTTTTGTAGGGAGTGTGGTATGTTTACAGGGGTGTTTTGTAGGGAGTGTGGTATGTATGAAGGGATGTTTTGTAGGGAGCGTGGTAGGTATGCAGGGGTGTTTTGTAGGGAGTGTGGTATGTATGCAGGGGTGTTTTGTAGGGAGCGTGGTAGGTATGCAGGGGTGTTTTGTAGGGAGCGTGGTAGGTATGCAGGGATGTTTTGTAGGGAACGTGGTAGGTATGCAGGGGTGTTTTGTAGAGAGCGTGGTATTTATGCAGGGATGTTTTGTAGGGAGCGTGGTAGGTATGAAGGGATGTTTTGTAGGGAGCGTGGTAGGTATGCAGGGGTGTTTTGTAGGGAGCGTGGTAGGTATGCAGGGGTGTTTTGTAGGGAGTGTGGTAGGTATGCAGGGGTGTTTTGTAGGGAGTGTGGTAGGTATGCAGGGGTGTTTTGTAGGGAGCATGGTAGGTATGCAGGGGTGTTTTGTAGGGAGCGTGGTAGGTATGCAGGGGTGTTTTGTAGGGAGCGTGGTAGGTATGCAGGGATGTTTTGTAGGGAACGTGGTAGGTATGCAGGGGTGTTTTGTAGAGAGCGTGGTATTTATGCAGGGATGTTTTGTAGGGAGCGTGGTAGGTATGAAGGGATGTTTTGTAGGGAGCGTGGTAGGTATGCAGGGGTGTTTTGTAGAGAGCGTGGTAGGTATAAAGAGGTGTTTTGTAGAGAGCGTGGTAGGTATGCAGGGGTGTTTTGTAGGGAGCGTGGTAGGTATGAAGGGATGTTTTGTAGGGAGCGTGGTAGGTATGCAGGGGTGTTTTGTAGGGAGCGTGGTAGGTATGCAGGGGTGTTTTGTAGGGAGCATGGTAGGTATGCAGGGGTGTTTTGTAGGGAGCGTGGTAGGTATGCAGGGATGTTTTGTAGGGAGTGTGGTATGTTTACAACTATGGTGTTTTAAAAACGTGTTATTTATTGAAATATTAACATATAACGTAATCTCGTATGAATCACTTAAATATCTTCTATGTTCTATAAAGAAAACGAGTACTGTGTGTAGTGAAATGTAATGAGCATTTACAACGTCAATCAACGTTACTGGTTATAAACAGTATTCACCCAAGACATGTTTTGTATGAACATTTAATGTGGCTTCTTGTGGCAAACCCTATTTCCTGATAGGAATATGATTTACACATAGCTCCTGACACATGTACAGTAAACTTATCAAGAACAAATTAAAATGCAATGATAGTCTCCATGTACACTGATCAAGCGTGTTTGAAGGTAACAAGAGTTATATCCCTTGAACTACTCAAATCCTCATCGAACACAACACACTCACTGTTATGTACACAGTGCAGATAATGCATGCAGTTTACACAGACAGGTCCACGAGCTTTCCAACACCGGAGCGTACAGTGACTCGCCTCTCGTCTCTCCCGCCTGCTGTTTACATCACGTGACCTCCATTCATAACTAACACGCACTGATATAACCTCGTAGCGAGAGGCTCAGTGTAGGTGATGGACCGACAGCTGTAGCTTGTTTCTGAAGTGAATTTAGGACACAGTTTTTCGAGAAGACAGAACATTATATCAATATAATATTCATTGTCTCCTGCATCAAAAATACGATATTTTAGCCACGATTCCTGTTATTTAATGACCTAGGCATGTTGAATTGACGAATCAATTATTCTACTTAGCCATAGAAAAGCTTTTTTTTTTATTAAATTTATCAATGTTGCTGCATATTACATATCCGCTGAAATAGAAACTGTTGTTATGAATAAATAAAGCGATCCAACTGGGTTTCTTTTGTAAAGATGGAACATTTCTGGAAACATCTAATTTTGCACAAACCATTACATTACGGCCTGTTTTACAAGGGAATTCTTTCGGCTAACTGTATTTTATTAGATGATTGCACCACATTGTCCAGGTGATCTTGTCCCTCATACAATTAATAAACTGTCAAATAATAGCTAAAGTAATCGGTTTTATTTACAAAGTATAAAAAGCAAAAGTGACTTTAAGCAAAATCATGTTTACTACACATGAAAGAACTTTGGAATAACCTTCCGAATGAGATACGTGACAACCATTATAGGCCTATGACTGAAATTAAATGTTTATTAAACCAAAACAAATTTGATCTGGTATTTTTCGATCTACATTTCTCTTGATTGAATCAAATACTACACCGTCGTCTCAGGCTTGGTTGTTAAAGGATTGATGCAATGAAATATGGACAAAATCGGATTCATTAAAATGGGATGTCAATTTGACAATTGTTCGATTTTAAATTTCTGAAATCTGTGTAATACAGTAAAAGAGTTGTGTAAAAATAGGGATGAATTTGGATTTTTTGGCAATTGGTCGGACAGAAATGTCTTCAGACGGAATCGTTGGAATTATTATTCACATCAAACTTACACCTTATTGTTACATCTTACTCTGAAGATATCACTGAATAATCTAATGTGTTAGTTGACAATGTGTATTGACACTGCATGCTTCCGATTGACGTGGTGTCATAATGATCAAAATATGATGTCGTGATCATAGCCATGGTCGCCAAGAACACACGTAATTTGTCAACGAGATATGTGGAGGTATAACCGATATTGTTACATCCAATTCAATTCCTCTAAGATTTATAATACTCAATAGTAGCTTTTTACACAGCTATACTTTGTATACTAACGAACCCCCTAGAAAGCTATGACTGTGAAGACTTAAATAATGATATAACACTGCAGGAAGTAACACAAGCAATAAGTGAATTGAAAAACGAGAACTATATTGTGCCTTAATTGATTTTTGACACAGTTTGGATCGTTGTCATTTTGTCAAAGATACAAGTTAGTGTGTTGGTTAGCTATTTACACAAGGGTGGTATAGTTTTACTGCAGGTGAGCTGGTTGCAATTAGTGATTTTCTTTTATTTTAGTCAAAATAAAGTTTTGAATGTTTGACTGCGATATAGACTTGGAAACAGGAAAACAAGTGTAAAACAGCTGATTGATTGACGTCTTCTTTTGTGATGTATATTTTGTATCAAGCATGTGTGTAAAAACTACTGAAATAACTTTAAATGAAGGGAATATAGATCTGTGTGATTATCGTTAGTTAAACCAATGTCTGAAGGGGCTAGACAACGTTTAACTCGTATAAGAAAGTCACTCGAGTAACCAGACCAGAGTAATCTTCCGTGTGGTTGGAGACAACCTCTGACTGGTCCCGTATCTTCCATCCCACGCCCCGTCGTGCTCATCCTCGGTTACCCAGGGTTGTATATATGATCCGTTACTCTCCACTATATCACCCATGGGAAACTCTGTCAGCGAAATCTGTACTAAAATTACATCCCATTTTAATGATCTGATTTGGACCATATGTCATTGCATCTATCCTTTAAAGGCAGTTTTTGAAAATATATTTTATTTTTATATATTTTAGCTTAAAATTACCATTTATTATTAAAGTTTATACAACATATTTTACGTTAGAGGGGACAATATCTCATTACATGACCTGATATTGCGTGTTCCAGGTTAACCCAAATAGCAGAAGATTGTGAGGCATACATGTACAAAACATTTTTTTTTTTTAATATAGTGAATATCAGTGAGTTCCATGGCTTAACCTAACCATATAAATTCGTTTCAGAATTATTTCCATTGATTGAGGATTATTGTTTATCCATTGGTAAAGCCACTTTTCCATTTCATTAGAGGACTTTATTTCAGTACGAACGGCATGCCACTGCGCATTTAACATTAATGGGATATACAACAGAATTTGTAATACACAACAATGGCAAAAACATCATGTAGACAAAATATTTACATTTGGCATGATCTATTCTAATAACGAAATAACTATTATTCACGAATTAACATGCTTGGACAAATAAGCACTATTTGATAAAGGCATATGCATATGCATCTATGCAGTTCATGTGATTCTACCGATAAAACAGCCATTTAGTAAGAGCTATATATATTAGTAGAAGTAAATTACACTTTTAAAATGTAGATTTGATCTAGAAACACACTGTTATGTGACAACTTATTGTTATGTAACTATATAAGTCACTATAAATAAACTTTAATTTTGAAGACACTACTAAATACAATTTGGATGATAAAGGGAACCGAATTTCATATCATACGTTTTTTCATACACATTTGCTATTACCATTATCTAACTATTTAATATATTTAATGAGCCATTGTTATTGATATTAACGAACTAGAAACCGAGTTTATAAAAACAACAATTCATATTTTGTTTTCAAAACTACCCAATCCTTATTGCAATTGCTATTGCTATTGTTTGCAAGAAAACGCTTTGCCGAAGTTTCCACAAATCACCTCAGACATTCAGCAGTAGACAGAATCAACCTTTTGGGTGACATGCTCCACCGATGATTTTAAAATTTTACTTAAGAGATTTCTAACGATTAGAAATCTTCATAACAAAGAAGACTGTGTCTAAACAGTAAAATTTATATTTCGTTTTCAAAACTACCAAAATAGCCAAGAAATGATTCAACGAAGCATCTCAGGCATTGGACAGCAGAAACAATCCACCTTTTGGTTGACACCCTCCGCCGAATCCCCCACAACGTAGCGTCACCAACGTCCCATTCAGTTCCCTCTGCACTGGCATCATGTAAGGAAGCCATCCAATTGTTTCCCATTCCTGTTCCTCACCGACTCTCCATCCAGTTCCTCGAAGATCGATAATGAACAACCCTTTAACACCACATTTAATATCTCCGTTTCGGTGTGCTGTGTAGCAGTCAAATGCGCTACCATATGCCAAATCTTTAACAGAGTTTGTAAAATTGATGAATTCAAAATCAAATATATCCACTTTCAGAGAATTCGTGCCCCTTGTAATAACCCTTATCTTGCTGAACCATATCTCCAAACCATGATCTGTACAATCTAACCTTAGTTCCGTTTTCACGCTACACTTCTGATTCATTATTTGTGGATAGTGTCCATAGTTCAGATTCCTATTCTTCTGGCTTTGAAGATGACATCTTGTGACAATATATCTGACTCTTATACAACTGATCTGTCACAACAAGCCAGTATTCTCCATCGGAACTATCTGGGTAGAATTGTTTCACCATTGAGCAGGATCGCAGGGCAACACACGTTGTTGAGGACCAGGTTCCATTCTCTTGACAAACTAGATGTACATCCCCTTCTGGAGCGAACCCTTCATCACATACTCCAGCCTTCACTGATCCGATTGGGTGGAATTCGTGAGGAGTTTGTGACACCTCTGTTTTAACCTGTGGTGCCCTGATACATCCCTCTGTAACACAGCTGTGTTGGACACCATAGTTAGGGTCACAGTACGAGTTCAGGGCACAGGAATGATTAGCACATGATCCTGCAAGTCTCTTAGCCCGGGTTGAGATATTGGAGAATAAAAACTCCTCTGCCGATTCTAACTGTGACGTTGAGTCGATTGAGCGGATATTCAGATGACAATCTCCAGTAACAGTGTTGAAATTGAATGATTACAGAGACTTCTCACCAAACATGATCTTGTACACTGCAACACGCCAGACGTTTTGATAACTATAAAGGATAACAGTTTCCCATTTTGAACATCATTGAGGAGATATGGATCTGTACACATCAACTCAGCACTGATATAGGTTAATAAACAGCTGGCTAGGAGAACGTTCAGCATTGTCCCAATCAACTAATAAGCCATGTACGTAGGCACGCTGTTATGCTGTGGACATAGTTGCGTATGAGATAGTAACTATTTGTTTGGAATGTTGCCATGCAATGGGAGAAAAGTTTGCCCCAGGGTCGTATCAAGAAATGCGCAGTTTACAAACAACTTCTGCAAACACATATCCAGGTAAGGTGTACAAAGCAAGTTTATACTAAGGATTCTAAAGCTCAGTTTAGTTCAGTTTAGGCAAAAGATACGCCGCCTTGATTTATTTACAGAAGCAGTTTGCATTAATTTTTCATGAAAACATCTTGTGGTGAATTTCATAGTCGAGCAGTGGGTCATGCAAGACACAAGTGAGGATATGCACATGGAATATTTAGGAACAATATCTACACGTTGTTTGGTGCACATTGTTTGCTTGAATTATAAATCCGCTCAGATAGTGAACACAAAACAATCAGAGAAGTGGAACTAGCATGCATGAGAAACGCTAACAAGATATAAATATAATAGATATAATAGAGTTTAAAAAACTATAGAAACCATTATATTTTGAGGTTGAATCAAGTTTGCAAAATATTTCAAAGTTTCAGAGGTTCTTACAACAGAATAATACCTGTTTTAATGAGACAAGGTAAACTGTTCAGTATTCGATTAGTGTTTAATTAGAGAAAAGACATTTGACACAGATTCTCAAACAGGTAGAATCAACACACACTCGCATAGCAGCTGTGATGATGCTGCTAATGTACCTTGTTGCGCACAGTCGGTCTTCAAAACACTGGATATGAACCCTACTTATTTTCTACGATTTCATGCTTCAGGATGTATTAGAGACTACCATTGATCACCCTTTAGAAAGTACGTAATTGTACATCTAAAAACGTTTCGTGTGCCCTCCAGAGTATGGTATTTACTTTGAAAAGTCATTGTTATGATTTTGTGTTGAAAAACATAATACCTATATGGTTATGAAAGTTTTGTTACAAGTAAATAAACCGTCAGGGTTTATATAATGTCATCTATTGCAATTTGAAGACATGCCATACATTATGTTCTTGTTTTGTCGTTCAGTTTAATAAAAAGTGTTTTGGTTCGTCCAATTGGACACAAGATAAGCATTAGTTGCACACAGAGTTGGGTCAACTTGTGAAGAATATCGGAAATACTGCCTGGATATTTCACAAGCGTCCCCTTTCATATCAAGTTTGCATTCATCTTGACATTATTTTGCTTTGTCCCAAGCCGTGACATGGTACACATTCAAAAGTGTCATACACTAGACATAAAAGGGTGTGTGCTATGCTTCCTATTTATTCCCAATGTGCATGGTTAATTGCGTCATGTCAAGTCTCTGAAATATCTGCGATACCTGAAATGTCTTTAAATATTCATGCAAATTCCTAAAAATACCAAAACCTTCGTTTATACATGCAGTGAGGCAACTTCACTAAACAAGGCCTTAATCACCTTAATTACGTCATGCAGCATTCCCTGTGCTTCAGACCATCACGAAAACACTCACCATCAGGGATACTACCCATACTCCTGAATCATCGCGAGTCCAAGGGATTCCCTGCATTGGCTCCCCCAGCCACGGGAGCGCCCGTCTCATCAAATACAAGGCCAGCATAGTTGTAACATTCTCAAGCAGCAAACCCAACGGCAGAGGAACCAGCACTGCAAGCCCTAACCAAAGAGGATGCATCTAAAACATCCCATATCACCGTGGGCAATTGGACATCGGAGAAACGGTGCGACCCTGTCAATTAATCATTTGAACAAATATAAAACTGAAGAATAAAGAGAGTAACCTCCTATGTCCCAGCTAGGTGGTTTCCCAGTGATGTCATTCCTTCTTCTATCGCGAGCCACCATGGACGTGTTTCATGCAGCTTTCAGATTTTCTTAACTTTGTGTGTAAATAATTACTACACTCAACCGGGGTTACATATTCTATTTATCGTGTGCGGGCTGTTGTTATTGTCTGGGAAGTGTCTGGTTGTGTCATTCGTCTGGCAGGTCGCCTGACTGCTTCTGCCTCTCGAATCAGATGCTCTGTTGTCTGTCTGTTGTTCATCTTTCTCTAAGGGCGCCTCGAGATGACGCCTTCTGGTTGTTGTTATTCTTCACGTCCCACGTTTCGTAACGACGCTGTTTCAAAACAATGCCTTCTGATTAGTGTTTGGCCTTCGCCACTCGCGATTCGAAATGATGCCTTCTCGAGACAACGCTGGTTGATTGGTGTTAAGCTGTCGTAACTTGGGCAGACAGGTGCATTGTAGACTTAGGGACTTAGCGTTGACTCTTCAACTTAGCCTTAGCCTTCATTTATGGTGTAGTACAATGTCGTTAGGACGTCGTCATCTGATTCTCTGTAGCTTTTGACAGGGGCAATCATCTGGCTTGCTGTATCGTCTGTTCACTTGCTATTATTTCTTTTTGACTTGACTTGGAGTTTTGTTAATATGGCTTTGCCCTACTCTGGGTTTTGCAGGAAGAGGAAGTCTTTGCAGTACGACGTGTGCAGAAGTTGACTATTGCATGGAGTGAGCATCTCTTTTGGTGGGGCAGCACAAGGCCATCAGGAAGTCAGAGCATGAGGCACGTAGCTCACACATGGGTGGGCGGACCTCTCCGTAGGCGTCTCCTGTTTCCTTTGTCATTGGCTCTCCAGAGTCACATCTAGTGTGACAGGATCTGCCTTATGTGTAGCAGAATAGGGAGTTGTTAAACTGTGAGCTCACGCCTGTATGCTCTCCAAAGACTGACGGTCACCTTTCAAGATTGTCAGACCATAAGAAGAAGAAAAAGCACCTGCTCTCCTTTGTCCGGTTTCAACACCAAGGTAATGACGGAGTCCATTCTTCTCTTATTGATGCCGGGCTGGGTTGTACATCAGGTCAAGGTCACCAAGCCGCAGTAAATGGAGGGAGTCATTCTCGGCCTTTTGATATTTCTGCAGGACAGCGGGAGGATGGAGACAACTTCATTGACCCCTCTAGGACCCTTATAATCCCCATCGTTGCGGACGTTTCTGCAGACTTCGCTTGCCAAGCAGGAGAGGATGGATGTATCTCGCGTCAGTCGGATGTTTCAGAACACGGCAGATGGCGTCTGATGGTTTTCTGATGTAATATATGAAGGTGATCACCAAGCAGGCGGAGATGGAAGACCGGGCCAAAGGCCTGTACCACGGTTTTGCTCCGTGCTGCGGGCATCTCGCTTGGGCTGACTAATATCAGGCATGACATGTTCTTACAGAGGACTGACCTACCAGCGGAGATGAGGAGTCGTCTTAGGATACAGTATATTGCTTCTGGACAGTCAGAGACTTATATAGATACAGAGTATTGCTTCTGGACAGTCAGAGACTTATATAGATACAGAGTATTGCTTCTGGACAGTCAGAGACTTAAAGAGATACAGAGTATTGCTTCTGGACAGTCAGAGACTTAAATAGATACAGAGTATTGCTTCTGGACAGTCAGAGACTTATATAGATACAGAGTATTGCTTCTGGACAGTCAGAGACTTATAGAGATACAGAGTATTGCTTATGGACAGTCAGATACTTATAGAGATTCAGAGTATTGCTTCTGGACAGTCAGAGACTTATAGAGATTCATAGTATTGCTTATGGACAGTCAGATACTTATAGAGATTCAGAGTATTGCTTCTGGACAGTCAGAGACTTAAAGAGATACAGAGTATTGCTTCTGGACAGTCAGAGACTTATAGAGATACAGAGTATTGCTTCTGGAAAGTCAGAGACTTATAGAGATTCAGAGTATTGCTTCTGGACAGTCAGATACTTATAGAGATTCAGAGTATTGCGTCTGGACAGTCAGAGACTTATATAGATACATAGTATTGCTTCTGGACAGTCAGAGACTTATAGAGATACAGAGTATTGCTTCTGGACAGTTAGAGACTTATAGAGATACATAGTATTGCTTCTGGACAGTCAGTGACTTATAAAGATACAGAGTATTGCTTCTGGACAGTCAGAGACTTATAGAGATTCAGAGTATTGCTTCTGGACAGTCAGAGACTTATAGAGATTCATAGTATTGCTTCTGGACAGTCAGAGACTTATAGAGATACAGAGTATTGCTTATGGACAGTCAGATACTTATAGAGATTCAGAGTATTGCTTCTGGACAGTCAGAGACTTATATAGATACAGAGTATTGCTTCTGGACAGTCAGAGACTTATAGAGATACATAGTATTGCTTCTGGACAGTCAGAGACTTATAGAGATACAGAGTATTGCTTCTGGACAGTCAGAGACTTATGGAGATACATAGTATTGCTTCTGGAAAGTCAGAGACTTATAAAGATACAGAGTATTGCTTATGGACAGTCAGAGACTTATGGAGATACATAGTATTGCTTCTGGAAAGTCAGAGACTTATAGAGATACAGAGTATTGCTTCTGGACAGTCAGAGACTTATAGAGATACAGAGTATTGCTTATGGACAGTCAGATACTTATAGAGATTCAGAGTATTGCTTCTGGACAGTCAGAGACTTATATAGATACATAGTATTGCTTCTGGACAGTCAGAGACTTATAGAGATACAGAGTATTGCTTCTGGACAGTCAGAGACTTATAGAGATACAGAGTATTGCTTCTGGACAGTCAGAGACTTATAGAGATACAGAGTATTGCTTCTGGACAGTCAGAGACTTATAGAGATACATAGTATTGCTTCTGGACAGTCAGAGACTTATAGAGATTCATAGTATTGCTTCTGGACAGTCAGAGACTTATAGAGATACAGAGTATTGCTTCTGGACAGTCAGAGACTTATAGAGATACAGAGTATTGCTTCTGGACAGTCAGAGACTTATAGAGATACATAGTATTGCTTCTGGACAGTCAGAGACTTATAGAGATACATAGTATTGCTTCTGGACAGTCAGAGACTTATAGAGATACAGAGTATTGCTTCTGGACAGTCAGAGACTTATAGAGATACAGAGTATTGCTTCTGGACAGTCAGAGACTTATGGAGATACATAGTATTGCTTCTGGAAAGTCAGAGACTTATAAAGATACAGAGTATTGCTTCTGGACAGTCAGAGACTTATAGAGATACAGAGTATTGCTTCTGGACAGTCAGAGACTTATAGAGATACAGAGTATTGCTTCTGGACAGTCAGAGACTTATAGAGATACAGAGTATTGCTTCTGGACAGTCAGAGACTTATAGAGATACATAGTATTGCTTCTGGACAGTCAGAGACTTATAGAGATACAGAGTATTGCTTCTGGACAGTCAGAGACTTATGGAGATACATAGTATTGCTTCTGGAAAGTCAGAGACTTATAAAGATACAGAGTATTGCTTCTGGACAGTCAGAGACTTATATAGATACATAGTATTGCTTCTGGACAGAGACTTATAGAGATACAGAGTATTGCTTCTGGACAGTCAGAGACTTATAGAGATACAGAGTATTGCTTCTGGACAGAGACTTATAGAGATACATAGTATTGCTTCTGGACAGTCAGAGACTTATAACGATACAGAGTATTGCTTCTGGACAGTCAGAGACTTATAGAGATACAGAGTATTGCTTCTGGACAGTCAGAGACTTATAGAGATACAGAGTATTGCTTCTGGACAGAGACTTATATAGATACAGAGTATTGCTTCTGGACAGTCAGAGACTTATAGAGATACAGAGTATTGCTTCTGGACAGTCAGAGACTTATAGAGATTCAGAGTATTGCTTCTGGACAGTCAGAGACTTAAAGAGATACAGAGTATTGCTTCTGGACAGTCAGAGACTTATAGAGATACAGAGTATTGCTTCTGGACAGTCAGAGACTTATAACGATACAGAGTATTGCTTCTGGACAGTCAGAGACTTATAGAGATACAGAGTATTGCTTCTGGACAGTCAGAGACTTATAGAGATACAGAGTATTGCTTCTGGACAGTCAGAGACTTATAAAGATACAGAGTATTGCTTCTGGTCAGCCAGAGACTTATAGAGATACATAGTATTGCTTCTGGACAGTCAGAGACTTATAGAGATACAGGGTATTGCTTCTGGACAGTCAGAGACTTATAGAGATACAGAGTATTGCTTCTGGACAGTCAGAGACTTATAGAGATGCAGAGTTCTCTAAGGGTTAGAAAACAAGAGCAGTTATGTTTTTGAATTATAGGAAATAATCAGTGAAGCAGGAAACCAGTCATCAAGCAGCGATGGAGCTGAAGAGATTCTGGAAGCTAGACCAGGCAGTGTGAGGGATGAACTCCCTGATTCATTGATAACATACTAAAAGTTTGGAGATACTGTTGTTAATTGATAATTACAGGCCCCCGCGGTTAGTTGACCAGGGTTATTTCCAGCCCTGTTTCATATGCTTATTTCTCAACAATTATTTATGTTCACTGCTGTGAATTATAATTTTTGTTCACTAAACATATGGTCATTCATACAATGGTATGATATGTAATCACTCTTACAATACAATTGTTAGGAGACAACGAAACAATGGCATGCCATCTCGGGAAGTCCTCTTAGTTACACATGAAACTTAATTGACATAAAATACCACATTTTTATTAAGTCATGCTTTTAAGAAAAACATTTTTTTTACTTTTAGTGTAATATAAATTTGCTCTCCATCCATGACATGAAAGACTGTCAATCGATGAAGTGAAAGAGGGATTTATTTTAGATATATATATATATGAAAATAATTTTTAAAACCCATCTTTTATGATGAAGTATAGTATGTCCAGCTGAAAAACTTCCTGTGGCGTGTTACTGCTTTCTTTCTAGGCGACTGCCAATAGTGGCTGTAACTATTCTACTATTCAACTATCAGCTTGACAAATTACTGGTGGCAGTCAACTAGAGGGGAAGTTGTAACAAGTAACACATTTTAAAAAGGTGGGATTGAGGATTTTTGGATGGATTTGATCTTGTCCATGTTGTTGTTTTTGGTATTGAGATTTTTCCAGTTGGGATATGTTATTCACTGGCAAGGCACAGGTAGCGAAAATGTTGTATTATTAATTTTTTAAAATGTATTTATACTGCAGGATATTGACCATCCCAAAAGATGATAACCTCTATTTATCGTTTTGTGATTTTTTTTAAGAAACATCACTCTTAAATGGAACAAATAAATAAATCAATTTCATTAATATACTGTTGAAAATATTTTGAATTTTAAACATTTTAAAATATGAATTTAACATGTTAAGTTTTTGGGAAAACGTCATAAACAGTCAATGTAATCCTTCAAAAAGTATCCAATACTGATAATTGTTTTTAAAAAAACTTGAAATTACATTAATGTTTAATTTAATGTTGTATATATATATATATATATATAATTAAACAAAATTAAAAACTCAGATCAGTTTATGGAGACACAGATAAGCACGTCGATCCTTCCTCCATGTATCATTCTTCATGAATTTCGTTTTCGGTTTTCTCATCGAGGAGAGGAGAGGGACAGAGAGGGAAACAGAGGAGAGGCCCAGAGTGAGAAAGACGGACACAGGAAAGATAGGGGGAAAGGGGAAAGAGGGTGAAAGGGAAAAGGACGAGGGAAAGCGCGAGAGTTGTAAACTGTTGAAGCTGTTACGTAATTGCTATTACTGTTGTTACTGCAATTTACGGCTTTATGACCCCAACGGATACCGAAAATATCCATTGCCTTTATCCTGACGAGAACACCATCTATTGTATAATAAATAGTGTTTATTCCTAAGGCAGGAAAATTGCCAAAATTACCAAAAGCACATTTGCATGATAACCTCTTCGTCATACAAAATCCTTCTTTATACATTTTGCGCAAAATGGCTTGACAGCAGCAATTTCAACGTTTTCCTCAAATGTGCACATTGAATATATATGCAGATGAACAGTGTGATTACTCTCATGGTGAACTGAGCCCAAATAATTCCTCCTAAATTTTGCAATCAGTTAAAATGAGTTTTATTTTGCCATTACCTGAAGTTTTCAAATTTTGAATACGTTTTAAAATAAAAGGATTCCCAAACAAAAGATGTTTAACGTTTTGATGACAATTTTAAACTTTATTTATTTTGTCTTTATGTAGATCAATCCAGCAAGTCTATACCACTTAGGGAGGATGTTTGCTTCCTTCCACTTTATTATAAATGACGTCTGGAAATGCCAGCTTGTGTAAGACAGGGAAAGCTTAACTTTGTATCCTGCTTATACAAGTCACATGTATGGAACAGTGAAGATGGGTATGAGGTCAATGGACATAGGACACTCCACAAATATTGCAAATTTTATTAATTTCTTATCTGCTATACACACATCAGTGGCATCAGCTGCACATTTAACCTGCATGATTTCTCAAATTTCTATTTCTATACACTGCTCATGGCACAGTGAGGGAAGTGAAAGGTGGCAGCATTGTCAAAGGCTTTTTAGCAGAAATAAGTATCCGAATGAGTCAAGTGTTTCACAATGTGTGACTGTCACCGAAATAGGATTCCTGCATCAGGGAAATGCACTGTAATTGCAGGTATTTAGTGATTGCATGGGTCCATGAATCGATACAGTTCAGTTATAGAAGCTTCACCAAAAACCATTGACAATGCAGAGTTCAGTTTAATGTCAATATGATACATAAAATATATAGCAATATCAGCTATGATTTAATCATCACAATTCATTTCTGACATTCACTTGAATGCCAATATTACATTGACCATGAAATTCACTTTAAAGGAAGTAGGGTATTCAGTCGAAAACACTGTGCTGCCGACAGTGTGGTTCAAATGTATACGTCTGGCTTGTACTTGGGTGCTAGCAAAATATGTAATGAAAAGGTAATCTTGAACAATATAAAGATCGTTCATTTCTGAATTTCCAATATGTGTGATGGTCTCAGAAATCATGGTTCCATTGGCATCAAACTCGGCCATTTTCATCACATGATCATCTCCCCAAACAAGCAGAACATTATCTCCTGTTGGGACATGAGTGAAGACTTGAATAGCCCTCCGCCCTGAATGATGTATGTATTCAGTTTTTGATCTCATATTAAGGCATTTTAACACGCTGTAGTTACTAACCCAACACATTGTCTTGCCCTTCATAGTGAGGGAGCTGATATTAGCATGAACATGAAATAAAGTTTTGCATACAAATGGAGCAGCCTTAGAACACGTGAATATGGTACTTGACGAAAGTCTACGCAACACAACAGCATAAACCAACTTGTCCTTGTGCTGATTCAAATACACGGCATTGTATTCCTTACTGAGACGTTCTGCTTGTGAAGAAGGTTTTAAAACTTTCTTGAATATCCCACCCGGCTGTGACCAGAAGAGAGTACTTGTCTCATGTTCATATGTAATGGAATATACAGTATCTTTCACATCGGTTACTTTCTCTGTTACATTGGATTTCATTGAAACTTTCAGAATATCCCTAGGTAGGCTCCTTCGTCTATTTGAATACCCTGTAACCATGAGAAAGAATATACCCGGATTAGTTTTCTGTCCAGGTATAACAATGTAGTTTTTCAACAGTTGTTGCTCATGGTTTTCGCGTTCAGAATCTTTGTACAAGTTTCCAGAATCAACATCTGCAAGCACACAGCAAGGTGTAGTCACACATCCTACAGCACACTGTACAGCTGTTTTACAGGGGATGTTGGTCAGATATTGACGAGTTGTGTTTACAGGCGCACCTCTCTCATACCTCAAATATAGTCCTTGGGCTTTTACAATGAATATAAAGATGAGAAGAACAAACGAAGTATTGGCCATGGTTACAACCATCCGTGTGGAATTTGAACAGCACAATATATACTTGCGATTCAGACTATTTTGTTATTTGTCAGTCGAGATATAAGAAGATAACATAAATTACATGTTTCATTAACCATGAATGACATTGCCTTTAGATAAAATCGGTAAACGGAAAGTGTATGCAAACTTATTTTCTAAACAAATGTTTGTCTCATAAAACAGAATTGAAACTGAAACGGTTCATCAACTATTCTTCATTATGTTGACATGAAACCATTTTCAAAAAGAAAAATGATCATTAGTGAAATACTAAGAAATAGAAAATGTTCAAAATCACTCAAGGAGTAAGAAGGCAGAACGGCAACAAATTACTACATGTATTTATAATGTATAACTGTAGACATTCCTACATTTAAACAATTTCAAATAAGAAATAAAGGTGATAGACCGAGGATTTGAAAGGTCGAATGCTGTTCTTTGGTTAGCGGAATAAAACTTGAATGACAAGATCACTGGTAATACAAGAAGGGTGAGTTTCTCAGGATATTTCTGACTTGGTGTCCTCGGGTCACCTCACACACATCGGTGGAACTTGCGTTACCAGGGTTTATAGAGATCCTTGTTTAAAATGGAGTGCATCTCATCTCCACACTAACAGCAACGTTTATTGCTACAGACAATACAATTTAAACAAACAACAATTTCATTTCATCATACACTATAGCATCCTATTAATGCAGAAGAAATGTTTCAAAGATTGACCAGTAGTTTAGTTACAACATGTAGCCATGTTTCAGTTGTAAGTAGCCTTCATGGATTAAACTATCCTGTATTTTCTTTTATTTTTTCTTAGGATCCTTTTCACAAATCACGTTAGACTAATTGGCAAACACCACTAGCAGTATTGTAAATTTTACTTACCACAATTAGAACTTTCCAACTTAAAATAGTCACAAAATCAGTTAACATGTACAAAGTAATTTTCATTAACAGTGAGGGAAACTCGATTGAATATCACCATTGAAAACGTTAACTAGTATGTACGCATATCATTTCATATCATTTACTATATGAACTGCAGCATGGAACTCAGACAAAAGCCACACGGAGGAGCACATTTCTTCTTGATGGGTAACCAACTGTGAAAACCTTCACACCATTTTCTTCCAAGATGGATAATCCTTTTCTATGTAACAAGATCTTTCACCCTCTAATGGAACATTACATGCAAACACGAGCGCCTTTAAAGCTTTCAAATATGCTGAAATACAACATGTGCCGATTTAAGTTTCACTCGACATGCTAAATCCTCCAAATATGATCATTATTGTTTTTCAGATGGTGCAACAACAATTTACGTGTACATACACTGAAACTTCATTTCCCCTTTAAATTCAATAATTAAATTCACTATGTAACATTACCAAACCAATCGTGTCTTTCGCATATCATATGCGCCAATCACAGTAGAGTGTTTGGTTTTCGATCAACAATCGGTCCTTTCGTCAAAGCTTTGTATTGTCACAATACTGAAGTACTTAGACATGTTGACCTTTCAAAGGTTAGATCTTACTGCAATGAACCTGATATTAATGAGAAGCTAATGACAACAATGTGCAGAACATAGAATGGCATGATTGAGTTCCAATACCATGAATCTCGATATGATCATAATTTTCGTGATATATCATTTACGATCGAAATCTTGATTTGTGGGATAGTTCGTCGTTCAAAGGATCGCTATGGCCATGGTTGACCAGGACTTCCTGTCCAAAAAATGTAGTTGCTATAGCCCAGTTCAGGTTCTGCAACATGTTTACATGGTAAGACAAACCCTTGTTGTTGGTGCCAAATGTCATCAGTTGACTGGTCGTCTTGACAATTCCAATCCAGACAGTGTACAATTAATGAGAAATCAGAATGTTGGTGTCACTGATCGGTCGCCATTGACACCCAGAGAGTTCTTGACACCAGGACGTGCACATCATATGGTATAAAGATGCCCTTTTTGAAATCAACACCTATCAAATGTCAAATTAAAGTGTTGTTACTATCACTAAATAACATATTTGCCACTCCCATTGCAATTTTGACTCCTCCCTCCACCATAGACGAAAATATGCTACTGAAGAAGCTTGGCGCCGCCTTTGTGGTACGTGAGGTTGTGATAGATACCGCTGCAAAGGTCGTTGCACCAGAAAACGCCTTATTGTCATTTTTTTCGCTATGGGGTTTGTTTGCATTTGCCCTATTGAACCCTCTGTTTACCAGGGGCGAGAACAAATGAAGGTTTCCCGGCGCAGCTGTTGTTGTAAGTGATACTTTTGATGTAGATTTGCTCTCATGACCTATGAATTTTGTTCCGCCTTTTGGGGAGAATTCTGTAGGTTTTGGTACCCTTTTTGGAGGAAACACAGTATGACTTGATATAATTTCTGGAGGAAATGTGATTATTTGTGAGACCCGTGTTTGAGGGAACATTGTTGGTTTTGAGAAACTATTTTCAGGAAACAATGTTGATTTTCTATTGCTTTTGAATAACGTCTTTGATGTCTTTTCAAGTCTTGGAAGTGACGTGGTAGATGTATCTGATCCCTGGGGAAACCCTGTGACATCTTCATTCATAATGTGAGGCAACAGGATAGATTTTGTCTGGCTTCTATGAGAGAACATGGATGTCCGATTGAAGGAAGTTCGGGGATACTTCTCACTGGTATTGTTCTGATTTCTTAGTCCATGCAAGTCTCGGTTGACAAAACCTAAAACCGAAAGTAAAAAAATACTACAAAATAAACAATGGTACAGTTTCCCTTAAAGGAAGATGATTCATCCATTACATTCATCATGGAACCCATTCACACCAACCAGTTCAATCCCTGGCACCCAGTGTATAATTTTATATTGAACTGTTCCATGGAAACATACTTTAAAATTGTGTTTCCTAATGAGAACTCTCAGATCAATAAGACCTCGTTTTAACTGTTTCAATGGAAATATAAGTTAACATTTTGTGTGCGATTCAAAATTATAAAACCAGCTCAGTGAAATTTGTGAAACAGTAATCATGGAGAGATGTGTTTTTGGTTTTGTTCACCTTTGTCAGGCTGGATGAAAAAACATCTTGATTCCGGAGCAAAACTTAAAATGCCTTTTACAATTTCGTTTCCAGATTTTGAAAACTAATGACTAAGATATCTCGGAAAGTTTATATTCTTGTGTAGCATATTATGTTAATTTCCCCACGTGGCATGATACAGCTGACTCTGTCTGTTTGTTTATGTTTAATAAATAGAATATTGAACATTTCTCGCCAAATGTATGTATATATCTCATTAAGTCACTCATGAAAATAATTTTATATTTTTAGATATGAATATTGTTCTAAATAGAACAAAAAAGTGGAACTTGTTGTTAGGAATATATGGTTATGTTCGAAATTTAATAAAATAGAATCGTTTTCACTTCTGTCATGTGTACGATTTTTCCTCAAATTCAGAAAGTAGAAAATGATATCGAAAGTATATTTGAAAATGTCATCACAAACATAAACGTTATATAGAACTATAAATAATCTTAATAGTAGGATTTTTCTCACAATAACTTTAGCAGAATGCGATAAGGATTCGATTTCAGTTTAATTGATGTACTTAAATACAAAATTAAACACTTGTCGAAGATGATTTAGATATATCTTGGGTTATACGTATGTAGGCTGTAATTAAAGATTGCAACTGATGCAAAACTTGACTTATACTTAGTTACAACTAACACCAAGTTTCAAATCTTGAGAACCAGCCAGATGGGAGGAAGCGGATAGGGGCATGCTTTTAGAATGCATGTCATGGAGAACTATTTTGGTAATCTTTACGAATATTCTCTTGATGATTTTTGGATGCATGCGCAGTTCAGAGCATATGAAACGATAAAATGGAACAAAATACAATAATTTCATATTTTAGAATATAAGTGACATGCTTCTGGTTGGTTAAACTCCGTCACGTGAGACTAAAAGGTGTCTTAAATATGAAACTGTCCTATTTCAATAGGGATTGAAGGTGACACCCAATATTTACCAACCGATTTATAAATGTGGGCAAGGAATCACTCTTCAAACTCTAAGAATATCCAGCCTTAATCCATGGTCATTGACGTCACTCTATTGTGTTTTCAGTTACTTATTGTTTAGGAATCAACTGTTCATTGACTGTCCGAGTCAGGAAGGGTGTTGGGTTTAGACATTTTCAGAAATGGCTAATCAAGTACATTTTTCGAGACTGATGTATTTTGTCTTCGTGTACATGAATAGGATCTTAAAATACCTCTCAACTAGACAAGTTAATTTTTGTAATGCATGAACCTTTATTCGAACAGGCAACCCTTCGCTTTGTAATCAGTGCTTCTAACCATTAGGCCACAAGACGCTGTAAGAAACCTTAGGATTGTTTGTCAACGTTCTATTCAAGGCACGGAAGCCATTGAAAGGCAGAGTTTCAGCTGTCAATAACTTCCCTACGTGTGGAAGTTTTGTGCTTCACATTCGTGGAAGAATCCATTTCATGAGGGTCGCAGCTACTTGTAACATATCCGATGAATGAGCACCGAAATTTGCCAAATAATTGATTTTGGTATTCTATAATTGAAATTTATTGTTTCAAATCTAAAATAATCACAAATGCATGTTTTGTGAAGTCATACATGGATTAAGATGGAGAATGCATACGGAGCAGTGGATTCGTTACAAATAATCAATCAGAGCTCGTTGATTGTTTTTAACGAATCCACAACTCCTCATGCATTCTCCATTACATAATGCAGGTCACCAATCCAACCAGCAGCGCTCGTTGTTGCTGAGGTTCACCGTCATTTGTCAACTGAGATATACACAGGCATGAGACCAGTTGAAAAGGGTAGCCTCCATACTTAGAGGAAGACAAGTATGATGATTACATTTTATTAACAATAGCGACGTTTTGGTATAGACCCTTATATCTTTATCAAGCATATCGATCTAAGGATCTATACAGAAACATCGCTATTGTTCATAAAGAAGTTGATTACCATAAAATCCTTCTTCATCACACTAATTGTATACCCCCTGACCACGTTGATCGTTTTATTCATTTCTCACCAACTTCTATCATAGTTACAGATACAGTGCTTCAATACGACAAAACTGGGTCACAGACAATCAGGTGTCTTCATAATCTTATTGATATTGACAACGCCCTTGGCGCCTACACGTATTTGTTTAAACAGACTAGGGATTTTAATTGAAAATTGCCCGAAATAAGGGCCTGACAGGCCAAGACCTAAACATATTTTGACATCTTTCAGAAAAAACCTAGAAAACTGAAATGAACTGATATATACTCCATGGCTAATGGGGGTTAGAAATAATAGGTTTGCTGTCTGTGGCCCAAAATAAGTGCCCTACGGACCATGACCTAAAAAGCTATTTTCATCGTCTTTCCAACGAAAAGGCATAAAAAGATGAATTACTGTTAACTGACTATTTAGACATGGGTATTAAAAAGTGTTGATTTTGTGAACATGTGGCCCCAAATAAGATCCTCAGAAGCCAAGACCTAAAACCTATTTTTATCTTCTTCTTCAGAGCTGAAAGCATGTGCAGACTCCTCAGCCAATGGGGATTATAAATACCAGATAAGCAATGACCTTAAACGCTATATTCGTCTTCTATTTCCTAAGCCTAAAAACTGCAATTTTTAGTTTTGTTTAAACACTTTGACCCATGTGGAATAGAAATTGTAGATCGGTTATACATGTACCTCTGGCAACTAAAGCGTAATGAGCTACAGAGCGAATGGTTCTTTTTCCCCTTCTGGAATGCGTGCTCAATACACTGTTAATATTATTACCCTGAAGATCCTGTACTTTCGGTGTCGTTCCTACTACTCTACAGCTCTGTACTTCACGTGTTCAGGTACCCATTTAAACAGCTGGGTGGATTGAGTGTAATGTGGACGAAGTGTCTTGCCCAGGGACACAACACAGTGTGAAAACCAGGTAACCTTTTTGTGTCTTCACTGGGATTCGAACCCTGTTCTCTCTATAACTACATACATACCATTATTTCACTTCTTGCAATGAAACAGCGTCGATCTTTTGTGAAGATGATTTTTCCTATCGATGCATCCTGTGCTCCTTTAGCCAAACAGTGAAGCTTGGATTTTGACACAAACTCAATATATTTCATAGAACCGGCTTCAGAACTCGCATTTCTCTTTAGAAAACAATGGAGAACGAAACCAAGCAAGGAACAAAGAGGCTGGTACCACATTGTTGACAAACACCAGATAAAACGTCTTTCTGTATCATTGTGAACAAGTGAAATTTTAATTATAGCAATTATCTGTTGGTTTAAAATAAGTGTTATCAGTTGTCACGGACGTTTCATTTCTATAATACCAAGGTAAACATTTGACATTTAAAGTAATTCCTTATTATCTTCTGTAAGGTGATAACTACGGAAGCATCCTAGTGCCACAGTCAGATTGTTTTATCTCATAATTAGGAGATACTAACTCCTAAGTAGGACATAAGTAACTCCTAATTAGGACATAAATATCACCTTATTAGGACTTGATTATCACCTAATTAGGAGAAACTATC
Source organism: Gibbula magus (assembly GCA_936450465.1). NCBI lineage: Eukaryota > Metazoa > Mollusca > Gastropoda > Trochida > Trochidae > Gibbula > Gibbula magus. The sequence goes on from OW388302.1 coordinate 10,797,679, forward strand.
TCCTAATTAGGATATGCTATCTCCTTATTAGGAGATACTATCACATAATTAGGAGATACTGACTCCTAATTTGGAGATACTAACTCAGAAGTAGAAAATGTATTTTGTTTTAACTGTTGCCAAAATGTAGTGTCGTCATCAATCGCCTGTCATCATAATATGACTCATCTTGTACACATGATTATCATATCCCAATAATAAAAGAAATTGCCGTTTAACCCAGCTCAGAAGTAGGAAATGATTTTTGTTATCGCCTGTCGTCATAATATGACTTATCTTGTACACATAATAATAACAATAATAATGGATAGTTTTTATATAGAAATCTCCACGTTGTGGACTCAGGGCGCTTCTAAACATTATTACCCTGGTCTAACCTAAGCTGCGAAGCGCTAAAAGGTCACCTCCTCCACATCTTAGACCAGGTATCCACTTTCTGCTGGGTGAACAGAGGCACACTTTGAATAAAATTATTACATAATTAAAACATATTACTAATCAATTTAACAAATTCCCTTGCATGAAAAGGTTCATACACTTTATCATTTCCACTTCATTCCAGAATGATTTATATCAGTTTTATGCTTGTCAGAAACTATTTCAGGGATGATAAAAGCTCATGCAAGAGGGTGACGTTGACCATGTAATTTACTTGGCACGGTTTTTCTAATTAAGTATGGTACAAGCCTCTAACCCTCAAGTGTTATAGTCTAAGGGCATAGTATATTCATCTTTGTAGCAGTGTTATCCCTCGGTTTTGCAAAGCTGTGACAAGGATGTATACACAAGACCGTAAAACAATTACAACTCAACATTTTCCCGAAAGCTTGTTCACTTACTTGTGTACCTTAGTGTAAATATCAAATATATTGGTTTTCACTGTAACATCAATAAAATTACATCAAATACAATGACAAGAAATTATCCTAAATAACTGTCACAAAGAATCATTCTCAAACACATCCTCTGATCACCACATCATAGGTGCATGTTTTCGAACCTCGCGGATATAGGATAGAAAGGGGGTTAGATTTTCATGAATTTGCAAATAAATGTTCTCATATCGATTAATTGAGAACAAATTCATCACACATCCATTGAATGAGAATAAGAGGGAATACATGATCAACCTTTGATCCAGTTGATCACTAACTGGATACTTCACAGAGGAACAGAAATTTGTAGTTTTGACATGATTTGACCCTCGGTCACTTAAAGGAGCAGATGTAACTTTTTACAATAGGGGTATGCATTTAGATTATGTCTCAACTGTCTTCTTGTATTATTGAGCGAAATGGAAAATGATAGGTCTTGTTTTTGCGTTACCCCGACGCTTCAAATAATCCCAAATTACTTGATATTTGCACTAACACACTCAAGTAGGTGAATACATGTTCGGGATGCAGCTGTATTTTACTTATTCTAGCGAAAAATCGGGAGTAGGATTTCAGGTTCACATCACCACTTTACTATGTAACTCACTATGTATATATGTTTGGTCCTGTGATCACCACCTCAGAGGTTCGTATATCGATTGAATGAGAACACTCATCACAAATCCATAGAAGGAGTATAAAGAAAATGAATGATGCATGTTTGACCCTGTTGATCACTAACTTCATACTTGACAGAAGAAAATGAAAACAGTAGTTTTTACAAGATTGACCCCTGGTCACTTCAAAGAGCTGCTACACCTTTTTAACGTGGGGTGTGCACTGATTAGATTTTGTCATGGAAAACTCAACTGTATGGGAAATGATAGGTCTTGTTTTATTGCGTTGCTACGATGCTTCAAAGACATCCCAAATACATGATAGTAACATTAAAACACTCAAGTAGGTGAACAATGTTGCAATGCAAAAGGGTCGCATAACCCATCATATGATGATCACTATATATAGTGTAGCGTTAAACCGGTTGCGTATTAAAACATTTTCAGACTTTATATATCAAAATTATTTGATTTATTTTATCCTGTGTAATGATCACTAATTATATTGATTCTCTCAAAAAAGGGTGGTTCTTTTTTATTTTTATCTCGCAATATTGTGCAGTTGTGACCTTGCAATGGTCTTACCGCCTTCACAATTGTACATGTCTTGCGAAAACCTTAGTTTCAGCAGACTGTCGGATATTTCATTTGATTAATTTGGGCAATCATGAATGAAACAGCATACTAAACTCGCTTCCAAATAATAACACTTTAATTAAACGTGAATAATTTGGTATCAAACTCGCTTTCGCTCATAGTAGATGAAAGGTCGTTTAGTATTCTCCATGTAGTTTATGGCATGAGAACGGGGAGAGAAACTGGAATAATATGTGCTCGCTGAAATGACATGAATGTACAAGTCTTGTCCTAAAGATAACCATTCACAAAATTGTCCTGACCAAATTAGAGCATTTTTACAATGCGTTGTTACCTGATATTACAAAGTGCCATCTTGAAAAAATCAAGTATGACCTTTCTCTTACCACTCAGTTCTTCCACAGTTACCTCTATTGCATATAGAGCACTTTCTGGAATAGAAACAGAATCCTGAATGTTTGCATCACCAGTTAGTTATGCCAACAGTGACATTGCTTCAAACTGAGCATTCTGTAACTGTCGAAATGAAGATGGAGGTTAAGATAGAACAACTGAGTGGAGTAACATCTTAGGTGAGATAATGGATTGAGAAACGTCTCCTCCTGAAGTTGGAGCATATGCTGTACATTTGACTTAAACTGAGCAATAGACAGATCCATTTGACTTGAACTAAGCAATAGACAGTACCCCGTGACATTTACTGAGCAATAGACAGTTCCCCATGACATTTACTGAGGAATAGACAGTGTCCTGTGACATTTACTGAGCAATAGACAGTACCAGGTAATTTGAACGGAACAATAGCCTGGTTGGACTTACCCTTTTACTCTCTTGATGTTATAAGATAAAAAAGGAAACAAATCGGAAATAGTTGCTATTGACGTGATATATTTGTTGGAGAAGATGATGCACACATGCCTTCAGGTGCTTAAAGATCTTATAGACTTTTTAATGTTTCAACTTTGCAAATGTGCAGATTTGTTCATGGTTTTATTCACATACGTATGCTAAAGAAAATGTACATATATCCACTGATGTAATTGTATGTATCCACTGATACCAATTCTTGTCATCTAAACACGTCAATTGAAGTGTGGAGGACAGTGTTGTAGTTGCTGTGCTGGCCTCTCACCTCGAAGACCAGGGTTTGAATCCCGATGGAGGCAATATACATGTTTGACCGTGGTCATTTACTGATGGAAAGACTCGTCATACACACTGCACACAGTGACGAGTCCACCCAACTGTTTAAATGGCTACCTTGCTTCATTTCATTTCATTTGTATAGCGCTAATTTCATGCATGAGCATGCTCACAGTGCACACTTCATATTATTACCCTGAACGAATTGTAAGTTCGCTGCCGCTACTAAGCTCTTCGTACGACCATATTCGTCCGTGTACACTTCTCGAGTTCAAGCACCCATTTGAATAGCCAAGGGACATATCATTGTCTTAGGCTCAGATCAGACAGTGTTGTTGCCTCCAACAAGATTTACAAACGGGTCTTTGGCTTCATACACGACACGACACCAATATGCTCAACAATAAATATGGTTCCTTCAGTCAAAATGTAAAAAGATGACATTTGATTGGCTAGAAATGAGGACTGTAAAGTTCTGCAGTGTTTGCGAGAACAGAGAAATATGGTCCTACAGTAAAAGGCATTACTGGGGAAAATGAGTTTAGAAACATTTTTTAATTTGTTTTGTTTAGTGGTTGCATGTCTTCAACCCCTGTAAGTGATTTTGCAATTTTAAACCCAGTATTAAATAGTGAACTGAACAGCCCAGGGGACTGTCCAGTTTTGACAGCTTTTGGACTCCCTCTAGATTTATCTGATGCCGTGTTGGAGACCACTTGCGTATTGTGGATGGAATCACGCATGGTTTTGTCTAATTGTGCTGATGCTTTCTCCAGTCCTGTGGTAGCGCTTGCAATTGGCCGTGTCTCCTCGGTGGTGGTGCTTGGATTCAGCAGTCGACCTGGTTCCTGGTTATCTTGGGAATTACATTTCATCTTATTTTCCGGACTGGATTCTGATGATGTCCCCTCTCTTGGAACGCTGATGGTTGTGTTGTTCAAATCTGAAAATGAAAAATTCACGGAAATCATGAATCAACGGATATCAAAGGGACTTTAAAAATGCTAAGTTATGACAGGCAATTGGAAGGAATGGATCAAATGTTGACAAAAATTATAATATGAAAGTTTTAGAAGGCAAGATCAATTAGGCTGAAGTGATATTATGAAGGTAAAAGAATGAATGAATTAAAAAAATTGGAAACATATGTACAACATGATCAAATGACAATGAATCAAATCTGAAATTTATCGAGGGTAGGATCATTAGAAACTAAAATGTCGATCAAATGTGTAAACAATATGTTAGCGATATTCAACGGAAACTTAAAGACAAATCAATTTAGGAATTTGGTAGACATCAACGGAGATCAACGACGTTTGATGGAGATCAACGGAGATGACAGAGATTAACGGAGATTAACCAAGATTAACAAAGATCAATGGAGATCAACGGTTAACCCCTACCAATTGACCAAGGTGCGGGCTTCATTATGGACATCTTAGGGTTGTAATGGAGATCAGAAATATAACTAGTACAGAACGTTTACATTGCAAGCTATGTGAATTTCTATACAGCTTAGTTCCTAGTTGAGTTCTTACATTTTCCAAAAGAAACTAAACTTTACACAACATGTCCACTTCTTCAGAAAGTGATACAAAATGTATGACCTCGGTTTTTTTATTAGCATATGAATCCCCAGTTAACCCCTACCAATTGACCAAGGTGCGAGTAAAAAAAGGTCAGAACCCTCAGATCTAGCTCCATTTTACACGAATCACATGGAATAGAATAAGTAATAAAGATATTACTACACTCGAAAATGTACCGTATGACTTAAGCAAATTTATGTATAACTCTCGCTTTCGCTCGGGCAATAAAACAATTCACACTCGTTTCGTAAAAGTCATATGACACACTTCCTCAGATAATAATCTCTATGTATTACCTGGAAGTATGACATCTTGAATATGTTTCAAAGCTATCACATCACAAGCCTTGACATAAAGGTCATTAGGTATGAAATCTTTGTAAATTCGCTGAAAGCTACATTGGCGGCTTCATCCCGCTGTATATATAAATTTAAGAGTAATATTAAACTAAACTCAAACCCATACAGTTGCTCATTAAATCGCCCGTAATTCGCCTTTACCATGAATAGTATAGAGAAATGCGTAGTACACTTATATAATTATCATTATTATGAAGTACCATTTTCTTGAAAGGTTTAGTGTATGACTCCCTTTCGCTCGTCCAATTAACCATTAACACTAATACAATGGTATCAGACTATACAGCGTGTATTATTTATGAACATACCCAATTGTCCTGATTTTACCATCAGACATCGACCATCACTGAAGTAAACTGGGGCACTTCCCAACGTCTCCTGTAGTCCCATGGCCAGACAGTGAAGTTTGGTTGAATATCCCACAGGTTCCTGGTTGTTTGTCCCGGGTGTTATACCAGCATTTCTCTTCAGGAAACACTGTAATATGGAACTAAATAACACACACACTGGCTGGTACTGCATTGTTGCTGTGTGGACAGATTTCACTGAGAAGGTGTTTCTGTGTAGACAAGAGTCACAGAAAATTATGTCTATGATAGTTAAGGTCACTGAGAAAGTAAACCTATGTTGATTAAAGTCATGGATAAATTGTTCCTCTTTTGATTTAAGTCACGGATAAATTGTTCCGATGTTGAAAAAAGTTCCTGTGTAGATTAAAATCACAGATATAATGTTCTGGTGTTTACTAATGTCACAGATAAATTGTTCTGGTGTTTACTAGTGTCACAGATACATTGTTCTGGTGTTGATTAAAGTCACAGATAAATTGTTCTGGTGTTGATTAAAGTCACAGATCAATTGTTCTGGTGTTTACTAATGTCACAGATAAAATGTTCTGGTGTTTACTAATGTCACAGATAAATTGTTCTGGTGTTGATTAAAGTCACGGATAAATTGTGTCTGTGTTCATTAATGTCATGGACAAATTGTTCCTGTGTTGTTTAAAGTCACAGATAAATTGTTGCTGTGTTGATTAAAGTCACGGATAAAATGTTCCTGTGTTGAATAAAGTCATAGAGGTGTTTTCGTGTGTTGATTAAAGTCACAGAGAATTGTTCCGGTGTTGACTAATGTCACGGATAAATTGTTCCGGTGTTGATTAAAGTCACTGATAATTGTTCCTGTGTTGATTAAAGTCACAGATAAACTGTTCCCGTGTTGATAAAAGTCACCGATAAACTGTTCCTGTGTTGAAAGATTATATATTCTGATATTGTAGATATGGTAGATCAAATCTTCGTATGTTGATTTATGTCACAGAGAAGTTATATCAATGTCACAGAGAAATTGTTTCTCTGTGGACGAGTGTCACTGTGAAATTGAACCTGTTTCGGATTTATCAACGGTATTATATAACTGTATACTCTGATAGAAGAGAATATGACAAACAATTATATATATTGGTTTCTTAGTATCCTTATCTTTAAAATTACACTATCAAAACTGAAATTATTGTCACCTACAACAGTGTTGTTTTTACAGATAGTAAAAGCCTTATCTTTGGCTTGTCCTAAATCGATAAAGTTTTAAACGGTTATAATTAACTTGTGTTATGGGCTTACAAATGTCAGAACCTAAATATACTTCTTGTATTTCTGCCATGTTAGCATATATATGGATAGCAATTATGAATTATCTAAATTTTCAGTGTTTTTCGAAATGGAATGTACAATTTAGTTTGTTATTGAGCACTGGTAATGTTAAAGGGTTTTGCAGTTCAGAAACAGCTGTGATTTTTTCTCATTGAAAATCTAAACATATAGTCACCTGACAAATATTCGAGTGTACTATTTGCTCATTTCTTTTAACTTTATTTGAAATAGTGAGTACACTGCCTTCAGAAACATTATGCTCAGTGACGTCATGATAAATTGTTGTATGACGTCACAGATGACAGAATACAATAACTCCTGCAAAGATAATGCTAAGCAGATGAAATATGCACATGCGGAATTATGACAAATATGAATTGTTCTTACGCACTTGCTGAAATGTTTATTTACGAAGTGACATTTTAAAAAATATTTCCATTCAAATTGTCACATCAATGTCACAGAGAAATTGTTTCTCTGTGGACGAGTGTCACTGTGAAATTGAACCTGTTTCGGATTTATCCACGGTTTTATGTAATTGTATACTCTAAAAGAATAGAATTTGGCAAACAATTATATAAATTGGTTTCTTAGTATCCTTATCTTAGAAATTACACTATCAAAACTGAAAGTATTGTCGCCTACAACAGAGTCGTTATGAACAGATATTAAAAACCTTATCTTCGGCTTCTCCTTAAACAATATACTGTTACTCCATTATAATTAACATGTGTTACGGGCCTACAAATGTCAGAACCTAAATATACTACTTGTATTTCTGCCATTATAGTGATATGAATATCGATTAGGAATCAACACAATTCATCTATCTCTTTTTCGAATTTAGTTTGGCATTGAGTACTGGTGACATGATAGGGTTTGACAATTCAAAAACAGCTGTGATTTTTTCTTCATGAAAAATATAAACATATAGTCACACGTCACACATTCGTGTGTAATATTTGCTTTTTGTATTTCCTTTATTTGAAATCGTCAATACACTGCCTTCAGTAACGATATGCTACAGTGACGTCATGATACATTATGTTATGACGTCACAGATAATGCTAAGCAGATGGAATATGCACAAACGGAATTATGACAAATATGAATTGTTCATACGCACTTGCTGAATTGTTTATTTACGAAGTGGCATTTACTATTTTTAAAATATCTCCATTCCAATTTTCACACAAGTGAACAGAGGTTGCTGAACTCAAATCTTCCCGAGTAACTTTCGTTTTAATTTGTAAAAAGAAATCTCAATTGATCTGTTTACGTTTTAATGTTCATAAAACTTCATTCTCATAGGACAACGTCTTCTTTGTTGTTGACTTTTGTCAACAATTTAACACCAGTTATAATCAGTTATTATCAATAATTAAGATTCCAAAAGGTCGCTATCAAGTGTACATTATCTTCTTTTCGTGTTCCTCTTATCTTCAATATATTTTAAATATTTTTAATTGTTATAATGATACGTTGATTTTGCACAGTCAATGTTGCATTTTGCTGATATAGGCTGATAGGAAACAAGTTTTGACTCAATACACAATCCCTGTAATAATGAATTCGTTTCTAAAATTTTGCAAGAATTATTTAGGAATTATGACAACACAAGTGGATTTAAAAGGAAATTTGTATCCCAAAAGAGGCACGGTTCTAGGAACACCAATATTTTGATCTGGTGTTCTAACTGTGTTTAGTTTCTTGGCAAGACACATCGTCCCCGTTACAGTCAGCAACGTGTTTAAAAGGCTACCTGGAAGGAATATTTCCCAATCGAATCGCTGTTCTAAGTACATCAACCATGTGTCACCTGGTGTTGAGACTGTGTTGTGATAACATCCATACTGCCTTGAGAAGGGTAACTGCTGAAGAAAACACGTCTAATCAGAAATTTTCTTAAAATGCTATTCACATCTCTACTAGCATATATAAATATCATCCGTGAATGACATGCTTGTCTATAGGTGATGAGTAAATACATCACAGTATATGTGTGTTACAATTCGAGCAGGGAAAGGTAACTAATATCTCGGGCGAAGGGTACTCTAACGAGAGTATGAAACAAAGTATGAAATTAGCGGATTGAATGCATGAAAACACTTCATCAGTATATTTCAAATTGTGCACGTTTTCCTCACCAGAAGGAGACACGAGTTGGAAGTGGGAAGCTAATAGTACTCAACTTGTGCGTTGGCCATGGTTGCTGACGAGTTGAAGATTTTACGAGGGCTTTGACACTCAGTTTGGCCCTGGTGATATCAATTTCCATATCGAAAGGAGCACACTTTATAGCAAACCTTAATTGCTTTTTCTGTATTATTTATTGAGTGATATTTAGACAATAACTTACGAGTGACGGGGAATGACAGATTATCTTTCCCGAGTTATATTATAATTTTATTTGCGTAATTCTCGAGGTTGGTGAGAGAATTACATAATTGATATCATTCGCCGTCACGAGTTGGTTATTGTTTATATTACCCATATAACAAAAAGTAAAAACGCGAATATTAAAAGGAAGGACCCGTGACGGAGACGAATCAGCATATCCATACGCGTGTGACGTGGATTCACTTCTTCCGTACATATCCTTGTTTACTAAGCGAGATTAATATGTCCCCTGTGAAATTTCTTTCATAACAAAATATAGGTTTTGTTTTAGTTGAAAGTTTTTGTATTTTTGCACATTACTATCAATTCATGATTATATGATATTAGTTATTGCATCATTCATATCAAGAGTTCTGCGAAGCTCAAAAAGAAGTCGTCTCAGCCTTGTGACTTTTAAATAAATTGATAGTTTGTTATTTAAAGAAAAAAGGCTTAGACAATTGTTTACAGAGTTGACATGATCACAACCAATTATCACTGTAATCGTTAATTGAAATTAATTAAGCAAGATTAAGCGTGCATATATCACATTTGTAAACTTGAAGATGTATTAAGTTATATTTTACCCAAAAAATTAGAGGTAAGAATAAATTTATTATATAACTAGTAATGAATTATGCGATTATACGATGAAAATATAATCCATATTTGCACATAAGCAGTAGAAAGTCGTATTTTCAATGCAGTGAAAATAAAACTCATATATTCACTGCAGTGACTAACGTGTGGCCAGGATTACTTTTCATGACTGTCTCCCTTTGAAATGAAATTATCTCCCTTTGTAACTTGGTGAGGCGAGAGGTAGGTGACATACAAAACCGAATGTCACTCGCTGTATCACTTCGCGTTTGAAATAACGACAAAACTTGTGCTTTTCAATGTCTTAGGCATCTCCACTTTAGAAGATGGTACCGTAGATAAACATTCACAACATATTTATTTTTGTGCCACTCCTGAAAATATCCCTTTCCCACTCCACTCGATGAGATATAAATGATATTCGGCAAAAACAATGAAAAAGTCTCTATATATTTGGAATTTCTCTCCTTGAAATTTTCACATTTTTAAAAATCGACTCATACACGTACTACATTTTGAAAAAGTGCGTCGAATTATTGGTTTCCAATTTCTGTTATAGTTGAATAGAATTTTGACAAGTTAAATTTCACTGTTAAAATTTAGGAAAATTAAAAATATTAACCAATACAAATACTGCCACAAATAAATTTGGGTTGGTAATCTTTAATAGGTCATGTAATTGGGACAGGTAATTTCGCTTTCAGCACAGGTATAAGGTTCTCACTCGGGTTTCATTAGAAGCAACTTTATATATATTTGGTGATTGGGGATAAATATGTATTTTTAATGTAATTTGGTACATAGCTAGGAAAAATCAAATCTTATGAAAAAAATATATCCTTTTAATTATTCAATTATTACTGTTCATATTTTACGTCTTTAAGGCACGTTTAGCACCAGTTCATCGTATCTTCTATACTTCAATATAAAACATTCATGAACGTTTGTTAACTTCCCGAAACTTCCACATCAATTTGACCTAGGAAATTTGTGATATACGACAATACTCACACCCTGTAATACGCTACTACGGGAGGACTTTTTCTAGTAGAATTACGGTTTCCAAGAACACAGCAACGGCTCGCAATGACAATGTCATTTTTCGCGATTTTGTATTGCCTAAGAAATTGTGTAGGTAAAGCTACAATTTTACCTTATTTGTGACATATTTATCGTAATTTGGTAAAATAATGATTAAGGATAAATTTGATAAAAACAACTTCGTAAATGAAACATGAATTATGAAAATATTCAATGTTATGTGTATACCATGGCATGCAATTTAAGAAATGACTGTTTGTTTATTGTCAAAACAGTATACATTTTACTTACTAATTTTGTAATAAAAAAAAAATATTACAGAATGTTTTGTGTAAGTTGATATGGATGATTTCAATTAAATAATGAAGTTATGAAGACATTTATGATTGTATGTTTGTTTTAGAAATAATGTCTTGAATTCCTCTCAGTATTTGATCCTGTGTGGATTTTCATCTAATTCAGATGTGGAGATGAACATTCGGGAAGAGTGTGTCACCATTCTGAAGAGGGAATGAAGACCCTAGAGGAAACTTCGTGGTTTCAAGAGAGAGTTGAGTGGTAGATATTTCTGGAATGATGCATTTCTGACATTGAACATAATAAACATGGCTTCCACAGTTGGAAGGGAAATAGTAAACCTGAGTCTTCTGTAGAAGAGCCCAGTTTGTAAAGAAACAGAGAAACTTTTTAAGGGACGAAAGGGAGAGGACAATAATAACAGAGATATATATTTGATATATAAATACTGAAAGTCACAGAATGTCAGAGAAAGAGATCAAGACCAATTGACGAATTTACGCAACATTAGTATTCTTAATGAGGAACTCTTTGAATACACATTTTTAGGGAACATCATTAACTTGAACATTGGAAAGCAGACTTTGTTAGGAAGATTCATGGATAAAGAGCAAATAGAGACGTATAATGCTTCTGGACAGTGGGAGACTTATAGAGATACATAGTTCTCTAAGGGTCAGAAAACAAGAGCAGTTATTTTGTTGAATTATAGGAAATGTTCAGTGAAGCAGGACATGAGTCATCAAGCAGCGATGGTGCTGAAGAGGCTCTGAAAACTAGACCAGGTAGTGTGAGGGATGAACTCCCTGATTCATTGATAAAATACTAACACTTAAGAGAGACTGTTGTTAATTGATAATTACAGGCCCAAACGGCTAGTTGACAAGGGTTAATTCCAGCCCTCTTTCATATGCTAATTTCTCAACAATTATTTATGTTCACTGCTGTGAGTTATTATTTTTTGTTCACTAAACATATTTTTAACTGAACATATCAAAAGAATGTATAAGGTCATTCATACAATGGTAGGCCCCCACGGTTAGTTGACCAGGGTTAATTCCAGCCCTGTTTCATATGCTAATTTCTCAACAATTATTTATGTTCACTGCTGTGAGTTATAATTTTTTGTTCACTAAACATATGTTTCACTGAACATATCAAAATAATGCTTAAGGTCATTCATACAATGGTAGGCCCCCACGGTTAGTTGACCAGGGTTAATTCCAGCCCTGTTTCATATGCTAATTTCTCAACAATTATTTATGTTCACTGCTGTGAGTTATAATTTTTTGTTCACTAAACATATGTTTCACTGAACATATCAAAAGAATGCTTAAGGTCATTCATACAATGGTATAATATGTAATCACTATTACAATACAATTGTTAGGAGACAATGAAACAATGGCATGCCATCTCGAGAAGTCCTCTTAGTTACACATGAAACTTAATTGACATAACATACCATATTTTTAAGAAAAACATGTTTTGTACTTTTAGTGTAATATAAATTTGCTCTCCACCCATGACATGAAAGGCTGTCAATCGATGAAGTAAAAGAGGGATTTATTTTAAATATATATATGAAAAGAAGGAGGGGGGGGGGGGGGGGGGGGGGGGAGTAGTAACAAGTAATACATTTTAAAATGGGATTGAGGATTTTTGATTGATTGGATCTTGTCAATGTTGTTGTTTTTTGGATGGAGTTTTGTCCAGTTGGGATTGTGTTCATTCACCGGCTTGGCACTGGTAGCGAAAAAGTTATATTATAAAATTATGAACATATCAACAGCATGCATAAGGTCATTCATACAATGGTATGATATGTAATCACTATTACAATACAATTGTTAGGAGACAATGAAACAATGGCATGCCATCTCGAGAAGTCCTCTTAGTTACACATGAAACTTAATTGATATAAAATACCACATTTTTAAGAAAAACATGTTTTGTACTTTTAATGTAATATAAATTTGCTCTCCACCCATGACATGAAAGGCTGTCAATCGATGAAGTAAAAGAGGGATTTATTTAAAATATATATATGAAAAGAATTTTAAAAATCCATCTTTTATGATGAAGTATAGTATGTCCAGCTGAAAAAACTTCCTGTGGCGTGTTACTGCTTTCTTTCTAGGTGACTGCCAATAGTGGATAGATAGATAGGGAGAGAGGGGAAAGAGGGTGAAAGGGAGAAGGACAAGGGAAAGCACGAGAGTTGTAAACTGTTGAAGCTGTTATGTTATTGCTATATCTGTTGTTACTGCAATGTATGTCTGTATGCATATATGACCCCAACAGATACCGAAAATATCCATTGCCTGACATCCTGACGAGAACACCATCCATTGTATAATAAATAGTGTTAATTCCTAAGGCAGGAAAATTGCCAAAATTACCAAAAACACATTTGCATGATAACCTCTTCATCATAAAAAAATCATTCTTTATACAGTTTGCGCAAAATGGCTTGACAGCAGTAATTTCAACGGTTTGCTCAAATGTGCACGTTGAATATATATGCAGATGGACAGTGTGATTACTCTCAATGTGAACTGAGACAAAATAATTCCTCCTATATTTTGCAATCAGTTAAAATGAGTTTTATTTTGTCATCACCTGAAGTTTTCAAATTTTGAATATGTTTTAAAAACAAAAGATATGTAACGTTTTGATGAGAATTTTAAACTTTCTTTATTTTGTCTTTGTGTAGATCAGTCCAGCAAGTCATACCACTTAGGGAGGATGTTTGCTTCCCTTCAACTTTATTACAAATGACGACTGGAAATGCCAGCTTGTGTAAGACAAGGAGAGCTTAAGTTTCGTATCATGTTTATACGAGTCACATGTATGGAACAGTGAAGATAGGTATGAGGTAAATGAACATAGGACACTCCACAAATATTGCAAATTTTATTAATTGCTTCACAATTTTCATTTCTAAAGCACCTCGTTCACACACTTCTTTGTCAAAGGCTTTTTAGGAGAAATAAGTATTTAGAGATGTCGTGAATGAGTCAAATGTTTCACAATGTGAAACAGGATTCCTACATCAGGGAAATGCACTGTAATTGCAGGTATTTAGTGAGTGCATGGGTCCATGAATCAATACAGTTCGGTTATAGTAGCTTCACCAAACACCATTGACGATTTAGAGTTCAGTTAAATGTCAATATGATACATAAAATATATAACAATATCAAATCTGATTTAATCAACACAATTCATTTGTATAATTCACTTGAATGCCAATATTACATTGACCATGAAATCCACTTTAAATGAGGTAGGGTATTCAGTCGAGAATACTGTGCCACCGACAGTGTGGTTCAAATGTATACGTCTGGCTTCTACTTGGGTGCTACCAAAATATGTAATGAAAAGGTAATCTTGAACAATATAAATATTGTTCATTTCTGAATTTCCGATATGTGTGATGGTCTCAGAAATCATGGTTCCATTGACATCAAACTCGGCCATGTTAATCACACGACCATCTCCCCAAACAAGCAGAGCATTGTCTCCTGTTGGGACATGAGCGAAGACTTGAATAGCCCTCCGCCCTGAATGATTAGTATTCCGTTTTTGATCTCATATTATGACATTTTAACACCCTGTAGTTACTAACCCAACACATTGTCTTGCCCTTCATAGTGAGGGAGCTGATATTAGCATGGACATGAAACAATGTTTTACATTCAAATGGAGCAGCCATAGAACACGTGAAAATGGTACTTGACGAAAGTTTACGCGACACAACAGCATAAACCAACTTGTCCTTGTGCTGATTCAAATACACAGCATTGTCTTCCTTACTGAGACGTTCCTCTGGTGAAGCAGGTTTTAAAACTTTCTTGAATATCCCACCCGGCTGTGACCAGAAGAGAGTACTTGTCTCATGTTCATATGTAATGGAATATACAGTATCTTTCACATCGGTTACTTTCTCTGTTACATTGGATTTCAGTGAAACTTTCAGAATATCCCTAGGTATGTTTCTTGGTCTATTTGAATATCCTGTAACCATTAGAAACATGGTAGCCTGATTAGTTTCTGTCCAGGTATAACAATGTAGTTTTTCAACAGTTGTTGCTCATGGTTTTCGCGTTCAGACTCTTTGTACAAGTTTCCAGAATCAACATCTGCAAGCACACAGCCAGGGGTAGTCACACATTCTACAGCACACTGTACAGCTGTTTTACAGGGGATGTTGCTCAGATACTGACGAGTTGTGTTTACAGGAGCATTTCTCTCGTACCTCAAATATAGTCCTTGGGCCTTTACAATTAATATAAAGATGAGAAGAACAAACGAAATATTGGCCATGTTTACAACCATCCATGTGGAATTTGAACAGCACAATATATACTTGCGATTCAGACTGTCTTGTTATTTGTCAATCACGCTATAAGAACATAACATAAATTACACGTTTCATTAACCTTGAATGACACTGCCTTTAGATACAATCGGAAAACAGAAAGTGTACGCAAAATTATTTTCTAAACAAACATTTCTCTCATAAAACAGAATTGAAACTGAAACGGTTCATCAACTATTCTTCATTATGTTTACATGAAACTATTTTCAAAAAGAAAAGTTATCATTAGTGAAATACTTAGAAATAGAAAACGTTCAAAATCACTCAAGGTGTAAGAAGGCAGAACGGCATTTGTTTAGTTGAATAAAACTTGAATGACGAGATCACTGGTAATACAAGAAGGGTGAGTTTCTTAGAATATATCAGACTTGGTGTCTTGGGGTCACTGGCACACATGAGTGGAATTGGCGTTACCAGGGTTTATAGAGATCCTTGTTAAACATGGAGTGCACCTCATCTCCTCACTAACGGCACCGTTTATTGCTATTGACAATACGATTTAAACAAACAACAATTTTATTTCATCCTACACTACAGCATCCTATAAATGCAGAGGTAATGTTTCAAAGATTGACAATTTAATTTAGTTACAACATGTAGCCATGTTTCAGTCGTAATTAGCCGTTATGGATTAAACTATCTTGCACTTTCTTTTATTTCTTCTAATGATCCTTTTCACAAATTACATTAGACTTATTGGCAAACACCACTAGAAGTACATTGTCTATTTTATTTACCAAAATTAGACTTAACATAGTGACAGAATCAGTTAAGATGTACAAAGTAATTTTCATTAACAGTTAGGAACACTCGATTTAATAACACCACTGAAAACGTTAAATAGTATGTACGCATATCATTTCCTATCATTTACCATATGAACTGTAGCATTGAACTCAGACAAAAGCCACACGGAGGAGCACATTTCTGCTTGATGGGTAACACGTTGTTAAAACCCTCTTACCAACACTGGCATTTCGCCTGAACTTGAGAGTTTCCACTGTGCTGTGTATGTGTATATATATGCACAAAATTGTCGCTTAACACTATTTTCTTCCCTATGTAACGAGATGTTTCAACCGCTAACGTAACATTATATGCAAAAAACGAGCTACAGCACCTTTAAATGCTTTCATACATGTCGAAATGCATGTGTCATTTTAAGTTTGAACACTTTCACTTGACATGTATATTCATGCCAAATCCTCCAAATATGATCATTATTGTTTTTCAACGCAGATGGTGCAACAACCTTATACATGTACATACGCCGGAATTACACGTCCCTATTAAACATTACCAACCCACATGTGTATTTCGCATGTCATATGCGCCAATCACAGTAGAGTGTTCTGTTTTCGATCAACAATCGCTACTTTCGCCTTTATATTGTCACAATACTGAAGTCCTAAGATGCGTTGACCGTTCCAAGGTTAGACCTTACTGCAGTGCAATGAACTTGCCAGTTATTAACTTCCGGTCCAAGACTGTAGTTGCTGAAGACCCAGTTCATAATCTACAGCATGTTTACATGGTTTACCCAGAATAACCCTTGTTCCAGGTGCGATATGTCGTCACTGGACTGGTCGTCTTGAACACAGTAATACAAATCCAGACAGTGTACATTTAATTCTGAATATTGTTGTCACTGATATACATGTAATATTCAACGCAAAATGATCACCTGTAGTATAAACATCTATGATTCAAACTCAAACTATTGACATTGACTTTTTTCTCCAGCTAAGGGTAGTTAATTTGGTCAACCATCTTTTGATTAAGGGATGTTTATAATGGAAGTATTCTCAGTTCTGACTATAAACTCTTAATTTAAATAACTTAAGGTTATAAAAAAAGAATAAAAAAAACATTGAAATATTGCACAGATAAATACATAAATTTGAGGCTATGTATTCGACAGACACGTCTATCAATGTTGATTTGATTTAATTTTAACACATTTATTCAATTGAAAGTATGGGGTACAAATTAAAGTACAAGTCCAACACTTTCCGAATCAATGTTAATTCACTTGTGATTTCACATATTGTTCACAGTTACCTCGTTCAACATGATGATTGATATTGTTGAAACTATATAAAAGGATTGCCGTGTAAATGCCTTGAATGACATTCAGTTTAAAGATGCATTTTGTAACATTTCGACCATTTTAGTGAGTTTAGAAAACAAAAACTATGACCGCTAGTCACGGGATCCCTTGAAGCACCAATCAACTGTAAACAAAAGATTAATTTATATGAATGTTTACAAGGTTTTACAGTATTGAACGTAGATTGTTTTTAAATGAACACACCTATTTATACAGAATTTAAAGTGGCTACCGGGGTTCGGAAAGCATCGTTTGGTTAAAAAGAATTTAAAAAATACTTGAGTGCAATTTAAGTAGTAACTCTTCATTCATTTGAGCCTTGGTTCGATCAGCTGAGCGCAATATGACGTTAGGTGTGGTAGCACAGAAAAGTTAAGATAATGCAATAAGGCTTAAATAAACCAGTGATGAAGACTGTCGCAAGTTAAGCCTTGCTAGGGAATTTGAGGTAAAAACGGAAATTTGAAGACCGAAGTCCTGTGGCAGTTCTCGTTAGGATTTCATAGGTCTAAACACCCAGAGAGTCCTTGGCACAAGAACATGAACATCACATAGTATATAGTTGTCTTTTTTGGAAATCAACTCAAATTGAGGGTGCTGTTACTGCCACTAAATAATACATTTGCTGCTCCGACTGCAATATTGACTCCTCCGTTTACCAAGGACGAGAAGAACCTAAGATATCCATTCACAGCAGTTGTTGTAGGTGTTTTTGATGTTGGCACAGAATGTTTTGAAGTCGAACTTTCGTGTTCATGTGATAAAAGATCATAAGATGAGGTAGATGTTGAGGTGTCCGATATTTCTTTCTTTCCAAGGTGGCGGACTGGTGAGGTAAGTTTCCCATTCTTTCGGGAGAAGCTTGTAGATTTCCTCTTACTATTTGGAGAGTGTTTGGTAAATCTTTGTTCGTGTCTTTGAGGTAACGCTGTAGATGTGACCTCACGTCCTATATATTTTGTTCCGCCTTTTGGAGGGAATTTTTTAGGTTTTTGGAATCTTTTTAGTGGTAACACAGTAAATCTTGTTGTAATTTCAGGAGAAAGCGTGTTTTTTTGTGAGACACTTTTTTAAGGGGTCATTGTAGATTTTGACAAACTATTTTCAGGAAACAATGTGGATTTTCTAACGCTTTGGGATAACGTCTTGAATGTCTTTTCAATCTGATCTGATCCCTGGGGAAACACTGTGACATCTTCATTCATAATGTGAGGCAACAGGAACAATTGTGTCTGCCTTCTAGGAGAGAACATGGATTTCTGATCAAACAAAGCTCTGGGATACTTCTCACTGGTATTGTTCAGATTTCTTAGTCCATGCAAGTCGCGGTTGGTAAAACCTAAAACAGAAAGTAGAAAAATACTACAGAATAAACCATGTAGCAATTTCTCCTTAAGGGAAGATCATTCATCCATTACATTCATTCTGAAACCCATTCACACCAACCAGTTCAATCCCCGGCACCCAGTGTAAAATTTTATATTTAACCGTTCCATGGAAATATACTTTAAAATTATGTTTTCGGATGAGAACTCTCAGAACAATAAGATATTGCTCAGTGAAACGTAGTGTTTTGAACAGTCATCATGTGTGTTTTTTTTATAGGATTTCAACTACTTAGGATCTTTATTTTTGGAAATATAAGTTAACATTTTGTTTGTGAACAAATCTTTAATATTTTAAAACCTAGCTCAGTGAAATTTGTGAAACAGTAACCATGGACAGATGTGTTTTGGGTTTTTCTTCACCTTTTTCAGGCTTTTTATTGTAAGGCATTTCCATGGGAAAACATCTTGATTCCGGAGCAAAATTCAATTTTTTTTTACAATTTCGCTTCAAGAACAGATTTTAAGAACTAATGTTTCCTATATCTTGGGAAGTATATATTATTGTGTAGCATGTGTAACTTTTCCCAATTGGCGGGGATATAACCGATTGTATCCGCTTGTTTATGTTTAGTAAATAGTACATTGAACATTTCTCGCCAAATGACATGTATGTATCTCATTATGCCATTTATGAAAATATAGTTTTATACTTATAAATATGACTCATTTTCTAAGTGGAATTTAATTTAAGGAATCGATGATGTTCGAAATTAAATAGAATAGAATCCTTGTCACTCCTGTCATTGTCACGTTAACGATTTTTCCTCAAATTCAGAAAATAGAAAAATGATATCAAAAGCATATTTGAAAATGTCATCAGAAATGTAAACTTTAAATAAACTAAAAGATAAGCTTAATAGTAGGATTTTTTCAAAATACCTAAGTAGACTGCGATAAGGAAACGATTTCAGTTAATTGATATACTTAAAAACAAAATTAAACACTTGTCAAAGATAATTTAGATATATCAAAGGTTAACATATGTAAGCTATAATTTAGAATCCAACTGATACAAAACTCGACTCATACTTTTTAACAATTAACACCAAGTCGCAAATCTTGAGAACCAGCCATTCCAGTCAGTTAGGGGGATCGGGAATGTTTTTAGAATGCATGTTTATGGAGGATGATTTTTGGTAATGTTTGCGAGTATTTCTTGATTCGTTTTGGATGCACGTGCAGTTCAGAGCACATGAAACAGTAAAATTAAACAAACTGCAATAAATTTCTAATTTCTAATATAAGGCACATGCTTCTGATTGGATAAACCAGGTCAAGTGACCCATAAAAATGTCATAAATGGGAAAATGACCGCTTCAATTAAAAGGGAGTTTATGAAGCACACATGTCCACATAAAATGGAATGCTCAAGGTGTTATCTCTATAGTATTACCCAGGTCTAAACCTTGCCGCCAAATAAATATCTTGAAGGTACCCCTGGTACACAATTGTACTGCTGTGTGAATAGATGCTCTTTTAAAATAAAGTCTCTTGCCCAAAGTGACACCCCTTGTTTGCCAACTAATTTCTAAATGATGGGCAATAATTCAAAATCAAACTCTCGGATTATCAAGGCATGATGCAGGTGACCTTTTCAACGAGCGACGATTGTTGTTGCTGAAATTCATTGTCAGTGGTCAATTGGGATATACACAGGGATGAAACCAGTTACAAAGAATCGCGTCCAAACGTTGAGGGTTATACAACATACAGGACTACTTTATCAAGGTAACATTACTGTTATTCCCACTTTCCAAATGGCCCATACTTCCTGGAATCTAGTACGAGTAAAGCATGCAATAGTTTTGGAGTTTGTCAGTTAAAAATAGAGCCATGGGCTCTGTAGCTCATCAGGGTTTATATTGTTTAATGATGAAGACAGAAATAGATTTTAAGGTCATGGCTTGAGTCCCTTATTTGAGGCACCACAGGGTCTCTAAATCTAAAATTTAGAATCCCCATTGACAGAGTCTGCACACAATATTACAGCCTTTGAGGTACATTTGTTCTGGAGTAGATGAAAATAGGTTTTTAAGGATGTGACCCCTGTGACCCCATTTGGGGTGACAGGGTCACGAAATCTACAATTTAGAATCCCCATTGGCCAAGGAGTCTGCACACAACTTTTCAGCTCTCTAGACCTTTTGGAACTGGAGAAGAAGATGAAAATAGGTTCTTCAGGATGTGACCCCGGTGACCCCATTTGGGGTCACGGGGTCACGAAATCTACAATTTATAATCCCCATTGGCCAAGGAGTCTGCACACAACTTTTCAGCTCTCTAGACCTTTTGGAACTGGAGAAGAAGATGAAAATAGGTTTTTAAGGATGTGACCCCGGTGACCCCATTTGGGGTGACAGGGTCACGAAATCTACAATTTAGAATCCCCATTGGCCAAGGAGTCTGCACACAACTTTTCAGCTCTCTAGACCTTTTGGAACTGGAGAAGAAGATGAAAATAGGTTTTAAAACATGTGACCCCTGTGACCCCATTTGGGGTCATGGGGTCACGAAATCTACAATTTAGAATCCCCATTGGGCAAAGAGTCTGCACACAACTTTTCAGCTCTCTAGACCTTTTGGAACTGGAGAAGAAGATGAAAATAGGTTTTAAAACATGTGACCCCTGTGACCCCATTTGGGGTCATGGGGTCACGAAATCTACAATTTAGAATCCCCATTGGGCAAGGAGTCTGCACACAACTTTTCAGCTCTCTAGACCTTTTGGAACTGGAGAAGAAGATGAAAATAGGTTTTTAAACATGTGACCCCTGTGACCCCATTTGGGGTCATGGGGTCACGAAATCTACAATTTAAAATCCCCATTGGCCAGGGAGTCTGCATATAAAATTTCAGCTCTGTGGAGTTATTGTTTCCTTAGAAGAAGTCGAAAATGCGAAAAGTTTACGGACGGATGGACGGACGGATGGACGGACGGACGGACGCCGGACGCCATGCCATGCCATAAGCCCATCGGGCCTTTCAGGCCTGATGAGCTAAAAATGAGCTTTAATAAAATAGTATGGCTGTAGATGACATACACAGTACGAGAGCCATGAAAGCAATACCTATTCATTCAATTTATTTTTCAACAACTCATATCCCAGACTACAATCACAGTGCATCATGACCATAAATTCATTCAAATGTCTTTAGAATCTTATTGATATTAACAACGGACTTGGCACCTACACCTGTTCGTTGCAACAGACTGGTGATTTTAAATTGAAAATTGTCCGAAATAAGGGCCTTATAGGCCATGACCTAAAAAGCTATTTTCAATGTATTCTCAGAACGAAAAGAACTAGAAAGCTGAATTATATTGCATACAGACTCCCTGGCCAACGGAGGTTGTAAATAATAGATTTGCAGTCTGTGGCCCCAAATAAGTGCCCTGAAGTCCATGACCTAAAAATCTATTTTCATCATCTTCTCAAGAACGAAAAGGCATAGAAGATGAATTGCTATGTACTGACTACTAAGCCCATGGGAACCTGTGGCACCAAATAAGGGCCTCAAAAGCCATGACCTAAATCAAATTGTTATCTTCTTCTTCAGAGCGAAAATACCTAAAAGAAAATGAAATATTGCATACAGACTCCTTCGCCAATGTGGCCAAAAAGACATGGTTAAGGAGCCACAACTAAAAAACCTGTTTTACCCTTTTTCTACAGAACAAAAGTCCTAAACAGCTGAAATATTGCATACAGATAATTGGGATTATAAATTGTAGATTGACCCTTTTTTAACACAACATAGAGTGAACATCAGGTCACTTGTGTGTCTTTACCAGGATTCGAATCCTGTTCTCTCTTTAACTTACATACCACTTATATCACTTCTTGCGATGAAACAGCGTTGATCTTTTGTGAAGATGATATTTCTTATCAATGCGTCCTGTGCTCCTTTAGCCAAACAGTGAAGCTTCGATTTTGACACAAACTCAATATATTTCACAGAACCGGCTTCAGAACTGGCATTTCTCTTCAGGAAACAATGGAGAACGAAACCAACCAAGGAACAAAGAGGCTGATACAACATTGTTGTCCTACACGCTGTATCATTGTCAACAAGTGAAATTTTCTTAAAGCGCTTTAGAACAATTAGGAATTTAATTATAGCAATTATCCATTAGATATAAAATAAGTGTTATCAGTTGTCACAGAAGTTTCATTTCTATAAAAACAAGATAAACATTTGACATTTAAAGTAATTAAAGATAAGGCTGAATCCTTATTGTTATTTGCGTGTTTTGTTTGTTTTTTTCTATTTTTTTCATTTTTTATTATTTGAACCGATTTTGTGACAGCAATGCAGCAAAAACCGCTGCAGATAAATGCATGGTATTTTCAGGGATTGTAGCGAGTAATCCAACTTAGAATTAGAGCCATTTTTTAAAAGTTCGACCTGGTTCTGGAGTTATCTCCCCTTGAATTTGAAACTTCAAAACCTCAATAGCTCGAAAACTTATCAAGATCTTTTCATAAAATTTTCACCAACATGTCGGCAACAACATTCCCCATCGATTAGGCATATAGCTGTCGGTCGTAATAATATCTTTTCTTTCGAGATTTTGAGGGTATGCGTCTTCAAAAATCTTCTCCTAAATGATGGTAATACATACAGCAATAGCTCATTTGAAAGCTGCATTCATGTAGTTTAAAGGATACTCCCAACCAATTGACTATTTACATCGGTTAACGAACTACAACCATTTGAAAATGAACTTTAAAAAAATAAATTTGTTTAGGGTTCACATTCAAAGGGACATAACTCGTTGAATTATTCTGAATCGAATTTTGTTATTTGCAATATATTCTCATTATGGAGTTTAACAATTCCACTACATATCTTTATCTTGTAAGAAATGATAGTTTGGGAATCATTTGGACTTATTCCCCCAAAAGTTAGATTTTTTTTTATTTTGAAACTTTTCAAGGGGTATTGCCTTTTGAGATTTTTGTATGGTCAACCACGGAAGATTCCATTATGTTAATAACCCATTTTAAAATAGAAACATCATTCACTAGGACCAGTAATTTTGAAGCATGTATCTTCCATATGTTTTTTGTGGTCTGTCATAGAACATTGTCAGTTTTCGAATGCTTAGTCCTTAACGTGGCAACATGCAACTTTATTGACACCTGCGTATGCACAGTTCCAAGTCAAATAACTTTTATGTTGAACCCTTACATAAAAAAAAGTGATAGTTAAGCTTCAAATATCGCAAATATCGTCTAGGAGTCTGAACATGAGCATTTGTGAGTATTTCCTAGAATTTCATTAATTGTGTATGCCATCTAAATGATGATAACATTTACTTAAGCGGAAAGTACTGGACAATATTTTCTATGTGAAACTTTAGTATGAAAGTATTAAACGTTTTGACTTAATCATGAGAAAGGTAATAGAGGGGTCCGATAATATGTGATTTCTATGTTTTCAGAGGGCTACCTTCTTTGGAGAATGTTTGTAAAAAAATCTACTGAAGATAGAGACATTTTTGATAGCTCATTTTAAAGCAGAGAAACTAGTGCAAATAGATTTCTCTCCTTAGTTTGAATCATCCTTTTTTCAGTTGTGAAAGTTTTTCAGTATTTGCTTGTGTTTCATTTTGCAGCTTGGTTATTTTAGTCACTATACCATCAAGGATCGATGAGAAATAACGTATTTTTGGTTATCACTTCAATTAATAAGGGCACAATTATAAGGCCCCTGTTAAGTCCAAATTGCTGCAATGTCATCATTAGTGTAAACTATAGGAAATATATATGTATAATTGCTTGAGCAATAAATGGCTAGTGTTACCACAGTATCTTCTTCCCCAGTTCTACAGTTCTCAGGACTTAGCACATTCTGTTTATCGCGATATTGACAAACTTGAACTTTCACTGTAGATAGTAACACTCAATTTGTCTATCGTCTTATCTTCTCCTGTACTGAAGTATGTATACATATTTGCAGGATAAATTGTTTTTTCAGATATTTAACGAAATTAAGCAGGGAAGAAGGTCGATGGAAGGGGATATCGGTGTATTGTTTAAATTCAGTACCCGGGTTTCTGCAACTCCTATGAGAACTATTGCAATGCGAATGCGTGCCTATATTGTTGCTTGTGTTTGTATGAGTTTGAAATGTTTTTCTGAATAAGCACTGATCGAAAATTGAACTATTTCTGTTGTCTTATTAAAACCATCACTATTCGTTTGTGACATGACAACTTCTGAAATTTGAATATATTATGCAGAAATGGTGCAACTTCATAATGCTATAATATTGACTAAATGTTCATAATAGCTTTTAAGAAATCTGATAAGATATCTGGTAGGCATTTCTGTTGGCCGACAGTGTAGGAGTTCTTCTTTTAAGAGATACATTATTTGATAAAGATATCATTTACCCCCGATTAGTTTTCATTAATATACTGATAATAATTTCTTTTTTACTGCTAATCTTCATTAAGAATGGGTAAAAGATTACTATGAAGAGATATTTCCAAAATTATATTTACTTTCTGATTTGAATTATGTAAACAGATTCCTTTTAATTCAGTCCATAGTTGTAAAATATGATGTGATGCGTTTTAGCATGCTGCCGATCACATCGTAGTTGGTTTTATCCAATCTCGATAATAAAATAAGTTGTCGGTTCACCCTGCACAGAAGTAGAATTTTTTTTTTTATAACTGTTGCCAATCGCCTGTCGTCCTTATATTACTCATCTCGTACACATGATGAAACATGTCTTTGCATGAACAAGGTTTATACTTTGCATCATTTTCACTTATACCATACGTTACCAGAATAATTTATATCAGTTTTGTGCTTTTCAGAAACTATTTCAAGGATTATCAAAGCTCATGCAAGAGAGTGACGTTTTCCATGTAATTTAATTGACAGCGGTTTGGTTAGGTTTTATTGTCTTAGGGCAGAGGGTATTCTTTGGAATCCGCCAATATTTGGGAGAATCCAGAAGGATCCGGCAAATGGATTCCAACACTTTTTGTCCTGTCAGTTCTTCCAACCTAACATGTGACATCCCAATGGTGGTACCGCAGTCACAATTGTAAATGGCTTGTGACGATTGTCTTCCTACAGAGGTTACTCAAGTCAGTTCTCCAACCCTAACCTCTGTTGCATATAGAACATTTTCTGGGATAGAATCCTGATTGTTTGCATCAGAAGTTAGTTGTGCCAACAGTGACATTGCTTTTTGCAGTTGAAAGTAAATATTTCGGATAAACATTAGAAATTGTTTTGATCCGAATTGTGTTGTTAGATATAAGATTGATAATTTATGTGATATCTTGGGGTGTTATATTGAATCTTAAAGCTGAAATTGTAGAAAAACCGTAACTGACGTGAAACATGGCTACTGACGTTGAGGGCAGTTGTAACACGGTGTTTCAATTGCCCCATGCAATGTTGGTTGATATTATATTTATACATGGCCCTTTTGTTTATAAATAATAAATTTGTGCGTTCAAATGAATCTTACCTAACGGAATACCCCCATCCGGAATGCAAAAGTTCTGATTTTTATTTAAATTTGTTGTTTAGCTAATTAAAACAGTTGAGTGTAAGATTTGAAAGGAAGTTCAAAGATAACTATTCTTACAAATAAAATCTTGAATTAAATGACAAACATTATTGAAAGGCAATACATAGATTACTTAAACAATTAAGTAAAATATATCGATACAGTAAAATAGAGACAAGTTTACTCGTGCTGAGTATAATCTCAATCCAGCAATTCATTCATATTTTCAGTTTACTTAATTCATCTAAGGAAATGAGTTACAACAAATTGACAATCTATTAGTAATATGATCATTATGAAAATGATGCATATGGTAACTTATATTCGACATCATTGCACACAATTAGTTTTAAGAAATAGGACGGCGAAGGTAGCGATCTTCATTGAGTTTCAATTATATCTGAGAAAGATAGTATGCTTTTAGTGAGTGAGTTATTGTTTAACGCCATATGGACAGCTATTAGAGGACAGGTGTGGGTTTTATATTTTCGCAATATAAAAAATTGCTAAATTCCTTTATATGAGCAAAGACTGCGAGAGAATTCAGGTAATTTTTGTTTGGTAATTTTGGATTCAAAAACCGAACCGTTTGTTAGATGGCATGGAATTGCCGCTCGAAGATGATGTCGGTTTATACTATTTCTTAGTCAACAGTTTGATGAACATTTTGGTACAATTTTGATGAAGTTTAATACAGAACAGCCCTTCGTGTAAAGATTTTGGTGCGACATTTGAAAACTGATTTAAGCTCAGCAATATACGAACCGTATACAAATTAAATTATGATTGGTATTGATGATGAATATTTAATAGAATTTTATTTCAAACTCAATATATGAAGATGATTTATTCCAACAGTCTAGCTTTTAATTTAGTTTTGAAAATATTTTTCATTTTCATTTTAACCAAATGTGTTATAAATGACCCTCCTATCTGTTACAATTGCCCCGTGATCGGGTTCGATTGTAACACTAGCAGTGCTTGCATTTAATTAGTCATAACTTTATAACTACTGCTTGTAGAACCCCACATGACACTTATATTTCAAGCAAATACGTCAACGTACCATTCAGTACCAGTTTACCTGACGATCTAATCACAAGTAACCAATTATAACCAGTTAAGTAAAAAGTGTTACAATTGACCCCGCTCTACCCTTTCTGGGATACAATCCTGATTATTTGCATTAAAATTTAGTTGTCAACAGTGACATTGCTTCAAACCGAGCATTCTGAGTGTTGAACTGATTGGAGTCTCTTCATCTGTGCGATGCACACATACTGTTTACAGAACAATAGTCGGTAAATGTAAAACGATGCTTAATTTAACAAAATATGGACGTTACCAGTGTTGCAAACTTTCTCCGCCAGCGGACAGTTTGAAATATGGCCTATATGCAACAGAGGTGAAAATGGAAGAACTTACTGGAGTTACCTCTTTGTTAAGATGATAAAAGTAATCAAAGTCTTTTGAAACTGGAGGTGGATATGCTGGATCCCATTTGAACAAATACGCGATGTACACATGGAGAGACGTTAGAGCTTGTAACAAACCGGACTGAACTTACTCATAGCAATCATCTTACTTGAACTTTGGACTCCTGCAAAACAATTTTAAAGATGTTATTCTTTCCAAAAGGATATACATTTAACTGCAATTGCCTGTTTCCCTGCATATAGTTGTAATGCACCGTGAGCATGCACCAATTGGTCGACACTAGCGTTATATAAATATCGATAATCATTATCATCATCATCATCATCATCATCATCGCCATCACCATCATCGTCGTCGTTATCAGGCCTTGAACTTGATGACTTAAACTGAGCAATAGTCAGATCCATGTTACTTTAATTGAGCAGTAGACAGTACCCTGTGACAATAACTGAGCTATGGACAGGACCACGAGACATTAACTGACCAATAGATAAGACTACATAATTAGAACTGAACAATACTCCTTTCTCACGCGTCGGCCATTAATCGCGAAATCGAGGCTCGGTTCACAAGAAATGTACTTCCGGTATTGCGGCCATAGAATCCATCGTCTGCTAGAAATGTCATTGCTTGGCCTGTCACTGCCACAGTGGACAAGAAGCCTCAAATCTCTGCCACCTGTCAAATCTTCAGATATTGATGCCTGGACGACGAACTGCCGCATTCCACGTGCCATTCACAAGAAAGCTTACGGCAACTTTGTTGAATCTTACATCCATGATGTTGAAGGTAAATTGACATTTGAATGATTTTCGACAGTTCATGTTGAGATGTTAATATAACAAAATGTATATAATTGCAAACATCATTTAATTATTTTAACGAATATTTTGGATTATTTGAATATTATTCAGTAGGCCTATACAGTATATAGACTTAGATTCTTGCAAAGCCCGACTTATGATTGACAATGCATATCTACTCGATCTACAGTAGTCTGTCTAAGCCAGTAGATCTATTTATGTAGTAGTAGTACTTTTATTAAATAATGATTATGAAAAACATGAATTAAATTTAATTTTTTAATGAAAATATTAATTTGTATATATACATTATTTATTTATTTAGTAAAAACTCTTATATCTAGGATTTAATTATAATTTAGGCACAGATGTGAAAAAAGGCAGCCTATTACATAATTTGATATAAGATTGAACAGTTATGTTCCCTCAACTGGGCAGGTAGCCCGGCACGCGGAAGCTTTGCCCAATTTTTTCACTGATTACGTTATTTTTAAGTTCGTCGATTAAATAAAAGTATCAAAACAATAATTATTGTAAATTTGTATTATAATTAATTCATAGATGTTATGCTCAAATGTTCATATTAATTATGATATCACAACTTATTAGTTTACTACCTATTATTGATCATGAGAAATGATTTTATCAGAAGCTATACTGAACTTATTTAAATGTTTATATTAGTATCAAATGATGCAGCAAAGCTACACTACAGTAGTAAATTTCAAATCACAAAGTAATTTTATGAGAGTAAATAACTCCCTCTTTTTATTACTTGCAGTGTGCACAGCATGTGAGGGAAGCTTTGTCAGGGCCAAGTGTTACAGATCCATGAAGAAGAATGAATTGCCCCATACACTGAATCTGAAGATAACAAAGCATCCGGATTCTAATGGAATTATCATCATTAACTGTTTTTGTTCATGTAAGGCTGGAGCTGGTGACTGCAATCATATACTTGGACTCTTATATCTTCCTCACCTTTACATGTGTTGATTTAAGACTGTGCCTTCAGTAGAAAGTAAAACATCATTACCTCAAACATGGCATGTTCCAAGAACCAAAGGTATTACACCGAAGAAAATAAGTGACATAAACATCAGTAAAGTTAAATTTCCAACTTCAAAGCCAGCCAAGGTGAGACGGGTTCAAGGGGTTCATTCTACATTTTATAACCCTGTCATGTTACCATTACCATGTCAAGAATTTGCTTCAAAGCTTTCTCAAAATTTAGAAAATGTGAACTCATCAGCTCAAATAAGATCATGCTTAGCTTCTTCAGAGATGCAGATGGTTGACAGTGAGCTTGGTCCTGTCCCCAAGGGCTGTGTTTTGTCATTCCAATGTCCTGTTATCAAATTTTAAACCTGTATGTTCAAGGAAAGGTGACTATCACAAACTTTTCGAGAGACTTTGTCCAAAGAAGTGTCGAATGAGGAGGAAAAATGGTTTATGAATGATGTCTTGATATTAATGTGGAGACTGAAAAGTTATCTACAGTTTCATTAAAACAGGCGGTCGGAAATTTAGATATACAGGATTTGAGATTAGGTTCCAAATGTAAATGGTATTGAAAATTGAATTATCTCCCTTTGATGACATGAACCAGACAAGCTATATGAATGATAAACACTCACATTGTAAAAGATTTTTCATAAATGAGTTACATCATCACTTGTCAATAATCACACTTGTACATACAGGTACAAGATATTTGTTGTTAATAAATTCATCTCAAAATCATGTTCTTGTTTGTTACACTGTTGTTAAGGTCATATTCATGAATTAAAATAACTTTCCATACAAATTTGTCAACAAACAGCAAACTGTCCAAACTTGATTTATGGATCCTGCTAGTGTAAGAGGAATGACAGAGTCAAAGATGTGATATTCTTTGCACCCCCGAATGGCTCTCTCGATGTGAATCCTGAGTCTTGCAATTTCTTGAGTTTCTTTAACCTCCATGCGAGAAAATGTTCCTTTATCTCTTAGAAAAGGAGGAATTATTAACTTTGCACCTTTTGGGGTGAGTAGGTCTTGTATCACAAATCCTTTGTCTGCCATCACATCCTCTCCAAAATCAAGTAAGTCCAATAATCCACACTGTTTGGTTATTTCTTTTCCAGACACCGAACCTGTGTACAAAGAACTGACAAAGATAATCATGCCATCTGGTGTGATTCCAATTAGTCCTTTCATAGTTGAGTGAGACTTGTAGTTAGAATACATTTCTTGTTTTTGAACTGGGAGATTGCACTCTGATCTCTGTACAGTCTTATATCACTTTGGTATTAGGAAATGTCCTCTTAAAACACTCTGGCATAGTTTTATTGATAGCAGATCTCTCTTGCCAAATCGGTAGCATCCCCAATATGACATACACATAATTAGACCAAATGACCAAAATACGGCTCACTGAACTGACAGATACATCAAACCTCACTGCTAAATTAACATAAAAAAGCCCTGTCTGACACGACATAAGAACATGAAAAACTGATCAATTAATTGAATGTATTCATCTCTGAATATGTCACTCTTTATCTGTGAATTTTCTGTATTTGAACTTCGTTGTCTCTGAACTTGACTCCATCGCACCATGTTGACAGCTGTTGGCTTCGGTGCATCGAACGTTGAAATGAAATCATCATAAGTCCTAAATCCTGTGTAAAACTGTATTAATTCTTGATCATCAGCGAATCGGTTGATAACAAACCTTTTGGAACATGCCGTAGCAAGTTTTTCTTCTAATGTCCGTGTGTATTTCTTCAGCGATGCCAGCTGATCAGCAGTACTAGTTGGTGGATCAGCATAGTCATGATCAGGCATATGAGCTGGTGTAGATACATAGACGTAGACGTGTCTGTGGGGCTGTCCTGAGTGTCCTCATATGAAATGCTAGGACGAAAATAATATTGTAACACTCTGAAAGTTAGGAAAATATGGAAAATGCAAAATATGTGGGAATCTATCAAAATCACATTAAAACAAACTTTGGAATCTATCAATTAGACTTATTTGGGTGAGTGAGTGAGTTATTGTTTAACGCCGCTTCGGCAGTATTGCAGCCATTAGCGGCCAGACTAATTTGGAATCTCACCTATGTGTCTTCTGAAATTAAATATACCAACACGGGTTGATTGAAGTTACAAATAGGCATACTTTAATCAATTAGTGTTGATATATTTGTTTACAAAAGACATGGTAAGATTATATTTATCATTCAAAATAATTTCTCAACAATTATTAGCATCAGCATTGTGGCATAGATTTGACAGCAGCGTTCTCAGTTATGTCAAAGCCTTGTGATGTCCTTAACTGATGATGCAAAAGGATTTAGATGATTTCATTGCAGCTATATATGCTATATAATGTAGATATTGCTTCATCTCACACACAAGTGATATCAACCATAGGAGCCAGTTTGGATTAACATATTAATAAAATGTTTTTGACATTCTATACCAACCTTCGCTTTTTAGGTAGCTGTCTCTCTTTCTGATCCTTCCAAGAAAATATGGTTGGAAATGCTTCTTTCTTCAATCTGCGAATTCCTGTTAGGGTCCGCTGATAGGAGTTGGCAGGAAAATGTTCCGAACACACATGAGTTGAGTCAGTAATCTGTAAATGTTTTCAAAATACACAATTAAAAAATGAGTAAAAACTCTAACATTCACCATAATACTGTATTATACATCATATTCCGTCGTTATGAACTTTTTTTAGCGAAATGCTTACCAGATAAAATGAAGAAAACAATTTGGTTGCTATTGCCATGATATATTTGCAGAAGAGTAAGATGCATATATCCGTCCAGGTGCTTGTAAATGTTTCATCTTTGCAAATCTTGCAGATTCGTTCATCGTTTAATATACATATGTATGCAAAACAAAATGTGCATATACGCACTGATTTAATCGTATACTAATGCTGATCATATAAACACGAAGACCCGGGTTCGAATCCCGATTAAGGCTCGAAACATGTGTGACCGTGGTCTTTTACTGCGGTCAAGACAAGGGCCCTAGGGCAAAATATATCTTTGTCATGGTGACGTGACATCATTAACAATGCTATGATGTCACGTTTCGTCCATGACACTGCATTCAAACAGCAGTGGTAGATCGCCAGCAAAAGGTTGTAAGTGGAATTTAGCTCATATTCATTAATTTCATGACTTTTGTAATAAATAGAATATTATATTCGTGTCTATGTCATACTATATTTATGACACTTGTACCTGAATATTTGTAGATCCCTCGCTCTCCCTCGCTGTAAAGTATTAGTATGACATAGACACTCATATAATATCATCTATATCTATAATATACAGTTACAGAAAACACATTGGGCTTATCTTCCAGTGTCATCTAGTGCTCGGATATCTAATGTCGTATATATCACAAACTGTTCCAGGAAACTCCACCATACATGTAGGAGCATCTGGTGAACACAGGAAGTATGTTTCAGATAATCTGTTTTCGTTGATTTGATTGGTTAGTTCAATGTGACAACAAACGTTCAACAAGTTGGCGTTAACGTTGCATCTGATGCTGATAAAATCAAATGCTTTATATTGCATTGTTTCCGTGTAGATATCACAGTTTATGCAGTCGTTGTCACTCGAACTGATCTACACGTTATTAGTCGGGCATATACACAGTTGGAAAACTGTTGGAAATTGTTGCTGAATGATTCGTGTGAGTATCCATATCAAGCTATAGTTTGTCCTTTACTCAATGGAATATAAGGGTATGAAATGTTAAAGATAAAGTCGTATAAATACCAGAGCTACAGGTTTACTGTTGCTATTTATTCAATATATAGACACTTTTCATATGTAACTTTTGCAAATCACATCCTATTCACAGATTTGATTCCTTGTTAACAATCAGGACATACTGTTTATATTAATAATGAAATATTTAGGGTTTATTGATTTAATATTCTCAAAGAACTACATGCTACTCCAAAACCTAAATGACTTCGAAGCAAATATGTTTGTTGTTATGTGGACATCCTGCTTTTCAACAATTGAGAAGGTAGAGCTGAAATAAGTCAATTTAATTTGTCTTGAACAGGCGTTTATTCAATAATAAATTTGTAAATTTGACGACGTGATAAAACAGTATTCTCTGAAACAGACGTTCATCATTCTTTTTTTCCAAGCACTTCTTTCAATGGGTAGGTATGTAGATAAATTTCACAATGTAAAAGTGAAAGTTTCAGGGGTTCTAGGTTGGGTCTTTAGTCTCTTTGAACATGCTGCACCATGCAAAACAATACCTCCTCATTTGTTTTTGTCTACAATCGTTGCTGAGGGTTATCATGTTCAGACTCTTTGTACAAGTTCCCAGAATCAACATCTGCAAGCACTCAACCAGGGGTAGGAACACATCCTACAGCACACTGTTCAGCTGTTTCAAGGGATGCTGGTCAGATACTGTGTTTACAGAAGCAGATCTCTCATATATTAAATACAGTCTTTGGGCATTAACCATTGATATTCACCATTGATCAGAACAACACACTAAATGTTGGCCATATTTACAACCAATATTGTCGTATGTCTTACCAGGGATTAGATAAGCTTTTAATGATGTTGACAAGCACATCAGACAAGCGCATCAGAGGTTTTCAAATTTACCAAATTTGACGAAAACAAGAATAAATGAATATAAATCTTACTAGGTTCCCTCTTGCTATGCGTGTGACATAATGAAGCCAGTGTATGTAACACACCCTGAAACTGGCTCATTTAATTCTGTATCAACTGTTTCTAACCAAAAACTTAAGGTCGTATCATTAGGTAATGTTATTCTCCAGTATCTCGTTTCCACATAGAAAGTTTACATTAAAATAACTAGTGTATTTCCTCTCTATTTTCAAACGAGGGTATAGGTTACAGCAAATGACAAAGGTGATGTGATTTAACAAGAATTCAATGAAATTATCACATTTACCTTCTGCAACCGAAGCAAGGCTCTTATATTGGATTGCAACTTAAGAACATACTTGAAGAGCACGAGAATTGACATTTTGCAACCAAACTAAACGACTGTATGTAATATATCATTCTATAGATATATACTTTAGATATCAGGAAAAGTTCATTTGGATTGCACTTCATAGCTATTTTTGATGCCAAAGAATTCGGACCTGTCAATTACAAAACAATTTAAATTTGTTAAAATACTCAGGGAATCAAAATGCTTTTTCAGTTTGTATCTATTTATTATTTTGTTCAGCTATGTAGTTCCTGCATGTTATACTGAAATAACTTTTTTCAAACTATCACTGGAATCTAATGTCAAGGAGAATGTATGCATATTTTATAAGTTACTGGTATAATCTTATTCCTAATCTATGATTTACAGGCACAGGTAAATGCAATGTATATGCATATTAACAATGCATTTAGAAAATGTTAAAATAACTAAAAACAAACAGTGAATGAAATCCATGATAAATAAACAAATCTACACAAGTTTTCTGCAGATACTTTGGTTTGAACCAACTCCACCAAGGGATTAAGAATGTTGAATCCTGCCTTATCAACAATGGAAAGTTTGTGGGTCTAACCGTGATCTTTGTAAATCACCTACCAGGTCTAGATTAAAAAAGGTGAACCTAATATCATTGAATCAGTTGAATCATAATATTTTCCTGATTGAAAAATCTCATTAGAGGATAATCCGTGAAGAAACACCTGATGAGAGTTTTTTGTTAGGTGTGCAATGTGATACAAATCGTCATCCATTTTTGTTACAAAAATGTTTGGACTAATCCCGAATTCCGAAGAAAATGTGGAACATATCACATTCGATACATTACACTAACAAATTGGTTATCCATACATTTGTCTTATACATGTTCACCAACTTCTTAATGCCTCACAAGAATCTCCCTTTCATATTATACATTCCAATTCGTTTGTATTAGTCATTCAAAAGGATGTCCAACAGTCACTGTGGTTGTGCCTCTCAAGAACTATTTACCCCCACTATCTCTACATATATTTGAGTTGGCATACAATATAATAATATTATAATAATAAGTAAAGACCAGCTTTATGAAAATTGAAAGGCAGCAAAATCGGGAACTTGATTCCGACTCAGATATTACATCTCAGATATTTTAGTTTCAACTTGTGTGCCCCTAGGTACTATTATGATGGACATAAGAACCCTTCTACTCGTCTTGACCATCTCCAGCGTTAATGGCTGGTGGGGTCGGCGCCGTAAAGACGTACACCATCACCATCATGTCAACACGAACAACTGTCACTGCGTCAAAGTTATCAACGGTATCCTGGGTCGCCTGGACAAGATCGAGAAGAAGATAGGACTCAGAGATGTTGCAGAGATCCTGGACGTTGATGAACATTACCCTGGGCTTGAGGACTTTGCTGCTCATCTTTACACCAAACGTAAGTTTAAGGTTGAAGGGTAATATCTGATTCCGAAGGTTTGTAATAACAAGTATACCATCAGAAGAGGAAATTGAGGAGGATTAACTGTTTATCAAGTCGGCTATATTCAGGGGTCACACAAAATAAGCTTAGCATAAACATAGCTTAAGTATCGTTATAATGTTGATAATATGTTATGTTTATAATGACTAAAGGTCAGGGTCCCTAAAACCTTTTAAAGATGAGAAAAATGGTTGTTGAAAATAAGACCATTGCGTCTATGAAGGAAGAGAATATATTTATATTGAACTTGAGATCAAAGGGTTGGATGTCATAAAGCCAATGCCAAATATCCCCTAGTCCTTATAAAGACAACAATGAGAAATGTCACGGTTATCTTTGACATCATGTTTCGAGAGCAATACTTATCAAACAAGACGTGAGGACATACAGACATTTATGTTGATATTTGGTCTTATCTGATGCCCATGGTTTATGCACATTGCAAGTGTGAGGACGGGATGATACACATTAGGATATGGCGGCAATGGCGTTGATTGCAGTGTATGAATCTTTATTTGCAGGCGACGGATACTTAGATAAAGTAGAACTCGCCTCTCTGGTAAAGAGAGGATCAAGTAAGTGTTAATATTTACTAATTTAAGAGGTGGATACATTTAAATCTAAATAGATGATGATATAATATAATATGTTGTCTTCTTTCATACCGTTCCCAAAAGGAAATTCTTAATGAAGAAGCAACCACTGCAACATGTCATCCTCATTGTTCTGAACGTGAGCAGAATACCTTGGAATTTATATTTTCAATAAAGTTAGATCTTGCCAATCACTTAACATCTAAACACAGCTCGATATTGGTTGTTGTGCATTTTTCATTCCAACCGATCAGCATCTAGCCTTGGAAACTGCAGTTAATAGCTTTTGACATGTAAAATGTTTAATCAACTAATATCTGATGGCCGGCGGTACTTGAGCCATGCTAAAAAAAATATTCCATGTTTGATTTTTAAAGAATATACACCTATTTTTCCACTATTACTCCTTCGTGATAGCTTTTTTCTAGCTCATTCTCACATTGACTTTGTCAATAGCAAGTTCCAGTTCCGTCAAGATGTCTAACCATTGCAATTGTGGAAGAGCCGTCATTGACAACTTCAACATGGGACTCTAAAGACTCAACTAAAAGGATATCTTATGTAAATATCTATCTCTTGATCATCCCGATAATCTTTATACGACTTACTCATTATGTTGTTATAATTTATGAATCTTCAGGCGGATCTGAGGATGAATCAAGGGTATGGTTTGATCCTGGGTATGATCGAGGAGGGTCCTGAATTATCAACATCGATGTTTGTTAGCAAGACGATGTGTTCTTCTCTTGATTGATTTGAGCCATATTTTCATAAGATGATTATTGTGTTTCTGCCTACCTAGAAAGTTCTCATAGGTCACTGTCCCGAAATCAGAGAGACCTAAACTTTGATAAACTCCTTACTAAATCAAAAAAGCAAGACAAATGTTTCACCATGCGAGTACAATGGCATTAGGGCAGAGGCAGGGTTCTGTTGTTCCTTAATTTTACGATTCTCCATATTGTATCACATGCAGGAATTTAAAAATTCAAAAGTCGCAAATATCTCTAATTTCATTGACATTCTGGTATTTGTGCCATTTTCAGATGTCCCGAACATCACTGTACCAACTGTGCAGAACCAATAAACTATTGTGCTATCAGTTGTTTGTTCTTGGATATCATGATTCGATTATAATTAAAACTGTTTCAATTTATACATCTTAGTCTATTAGAATATTATTTCCACGAGAGTGATTCCAAACTATGTGACTGTTTATTCTTACAACTAATTTACCACTTTTGGCAAACACGAATTCGACACGTGGTTAAATACTGCTACTAACCGCAGTTTATCTAACTACTTTCTATGGAGAAAAGCAAGTTTGATCAACATCTCATCTCCTGTTCGTGATGGATTTATCACATATTTTCATAGAGTTGTAAAACAAAATACCAATTAAGCATGTTATGCACAGGCTATAATAAATCTTATCAAATTAGCACTGGCTACTAACCCAAATTAAATTTTCAAAACATTTCTTACTTTCGTATCTTAAACTACTATTAATTAACTGTTAAACTTATAAGAAACAGAATATCTGATGGAGTTTGTCAAATACCTGAAATGACAACTTTACTCAGGATGACATACATCTGCTATGTTAGACACTCCATTTAGTATTTTCTTTAAATAAGTAATTACTTTTAAACGTTTTTCATCCATAAAGTACTGTTCTTTATGTCAATTACAAAACGTTTTACTAACCCGTTTGAGTAAATAAAATAATATTCAGCAGCAGAGCCTGTCAGTACTTCAGTTGTGACCTGGAAGCAGATGGTCTTGACACTGGAGAATCGATATTAACAACATCTGATTGCAGTCGACTACACCAGCGTTCACACGTCTGTACAATGTCAACTGGAAACAAGGAAGTGTAAGGTGAAAACTTAGTATGCTATCTATATCATATTTCGAGTAATAATAATAGAATTAACAACTGGTCCATCCTTTCAGAATTTGACAAATATATGTACAACAAGAGCCAAATAACAATTATTGAATTGAACAGAAGGTCCATTATCCAAATCTTGTACAAACACATTGAAAACATGTTAACAATTATAAATAAAATTAAATGTTGGTCACTTATTTCTTCATATTGAACTGAATGCTTATTCATGTTCATGGATAAGTACCTGTTATGGACAAGGAATAAAATTATGTTGTAGAATCAACTTTTCCTAGTCAACAATATGCAAAAAATAGTATATGTTAGAAAAGAGGCTGAGAAATTGATGCATTGATATTTCGACTCTGTAAGTACAAAATGGTCGTTATTTGGCCAAATGATTTTGAAATGTATTTGCTAATATTGAATTTATATTCCATGCTAAAGCAGCATTAACGGTTTCAATCCCTCCTTTGTGACCAAATGTAAAAACTTATAATATTCTGTTCAATGTCCAATATAATGTACAAAACACAACATTAAAAACTATCCTTAAAATGTTCGTTATATAATTTTATTACTTTTACAAATAGCAATCCATGTTAGTTTCATAGATAAAGTCATGGACAAATTGATACAGGTATGAACAAAGGACCAATATAATGATAAACACATTTTATTTATCAAAAATAATGTAACAGAGCAAATCAAGTATTTTGAAATTGTTTGCTGTTATTTATCCAAAGTTCATGTTCATGTTCATTCCAAAAGGTTGTGGTTATTTAAAATATACATGATAAATGCCCTAAGAAACATCACTACAAAAGCTACATAAATCGTTGTCAATGAGAATCAATTTCAACACTTATCTTTTAGTATACAAACTCTTGTAGAAATCTATATTGAATATCAACAAGTTTAACATCTTTCAAGTCAAGTCTATAGGAATAAAACAAATGTAGAAAATATTGTTTCAGTCAATTCACAATTATCAAACAAAGGGAAAAGTAGAATACTTTATGTTCAATATGTTGATTTGCTGAAATTAACCTTTTACATATATCATTGATTATGTCTTTCATATGTTTTTAATTGGATCACTGTCCAAACTTCGGTCACTTTGTTCCCCCAAGGTTCAAATCATCAAATTTAACAAACCATAAGAGTGTGAGGCTTACTATAAACCTCGATCCTTGCGTGGAATTAACTTTGATTTGTTTTATTAAAGCTAAATAATTTTCACTTCAAACTACTAGAATAGAATAAATAAGATAAGGTGTAACTCGTTCAATGCTATATCCTATTATCCTGTGCATTAATTAGTAATCCTCGCTTTGACAGGACATTTAGTATGCTATACAGCATTACAAGATGCTTAACAAATATAATTACTGAGTCACTACATACACACAATAGATAGAACACACAATTTAATAGCACAGCTTGTAAATTTTAAAAACATGTTAAAAAAAACAGTGCACTGCTACATGCACATTGAGAGAAAGTGAAAGTAGGGAAATAAGTATATGATTTAAACATATTGTATTCCGTGTAAATTACATACGGCTGGATTGGGAAACAAGCAACACGCTTATATTAATCCCTCTCCAGTAAACATAAAATACATTTCTTAACTAATATAAAATTACAATAACGTATTACAACAACATAAAGATCTTGGTCCGAGCAGGAATAACCTTTGCAAATAAATGGTAAATTAATTAGTAACATTCATAACCATAGTGATACTGTCAAGCAAAATGATGGTATTCTAGTTTTTAAAAGAGAATCTATTTGAATCATTAATAAAAAGATGAACAGATTTCAAAATATTCATATTTGCGTCAGATGAACAGTTAAAGTTTCCATACATTATAGATTTTAGATCAAATCCATTATTAAAATAGTACAAATTCTGTCTTATATGCTGATATTTTGGACAAATGAAGAAGTAATGCAGTGTAGTTTCAGGGCCAAATCCACAAGGACAGTATTGCGAATCAATTAAATGTCTATCATATTTATGTGCATTAAGGTCACTACATCCTAGTAGAAGTCTAGAGTGAATGATTTGCAAGGTTCGTGGTCCATAATAAATGTCAAAATAGAAATTATTTTCGTTTTCTTTGATATCAATGTTTTTCTTAAAGTTACTCAGAGTGTCAGCCCCAGTTACCCGATCTGGAAGAGAATTCCAGATACGTACAGAATCCGGAAGGAATGATTTGGAATAATTCGTAGATCTGCACGGAATTGGTTGTAATTTGGATGAGTTTCTTAGATTGTAGTTGGATGTGTCTGATACTATAGGGGGTACAAGTTCACAAAGATATTCCGGTGAAAGGTTATTGTTCATTTTGTAAAAAAAGCATAATTTTTTGGTATATCGTCTTTCACTGAGAGGCTTCAGCCTTGTTTCACTGTA
Source organism: Gibbula magus (assembly GCA_936450465.1). Lineage (NCBI taxonomy): Eukaryota > Metazoa > Mollusca > Gastropoda > Trochida > Trochidae > Gibbula > Gibbula magus. The sequence goes on from OW388302.1 coordinate 10,838,875, forward strand.
TAGCTTCGCATGACTAGTGCCACGCACAGCCCCACATATTGTTCTAATTGCGTCAAGGTTTAAAGCTTCAAGTAATGTTGATTGTTCGTTTGTACAATTATCCCATATATGGCTACAATAATCGAAAAGGGGTAGAATATATGATTTATAGACAATTTCTAATGTTTTCCTATTTAACCTGTATTTGAAGCTACGTAGGCAGTTGATCATTGGACTTGCTTTTTTAATAATATTATCAACGTGTTGGTCCCAATTACAGTTAGATTGCAGTGTCAAACCTAGGTGTTTATGAGAATCTACTTCTTTAACAGGTGTATTATCAAGTTTTAAGGTTGGTTTGTTAGGCGTATTATGTTTCCTAGTGAAGAGAATGGATTCAGTTTTAGTAGGATTAAAATCTACTTGCCACGTCTCAGCCCAGTTTGCTATTTTATCTAAATTATGATTGAGATTACAAGCTGATATATTATGATCTTCTACTATTACATACAGAGATGTATCATCAGCAAACAGTCGTATATAACAATCAATGTCATCTACAAGGTCATTTATAAAGATAATGAATAGCAGTGGTCCCAAAACTGATCCTTGAGGCACACCAGCAAGAACAGGCTTAAACTCAGACTTTTGGCCATCAATGATAACAAGCTGCTTTCTGTCTTTAAGATAACTTTCAAACTAATTTAATAGGGAGCCATTTATTCCATAAGATCTTAGTTTATGGATAATACCTTTGTGCCAAACCCTATCAAAGGCCTTACTCACATCACAGAATACTGCTCGAACTTCTTTACCCTTATCGAGCTCTCTAGCGATGAAATTATATAGATATGTAAGTTGATTTTCAGTTGAATCACCCGGAATGAAGCCCGACTGGATATTAGTAATCAGATTATTATCCCTCATATAGTTAAAGACATATTTGAAAACAGATTTCTCGAAAACCTTTGCTAAGCAACATGTTAAAGCAATAGGGCGATAATTAGCATAATCATGAATATCTCCTTTTTTGTGGATAGGCATAATGAAAGCTTGTTTCCAATTTTCTGGAAAAATGGAAAGTTGTAAGGACATGTTAAAAAGTTCAGTCAGTGGTTTAGCAATTTCCCTAGATATCAACTTAAGAATTCTATTTCCAATACCATCTGGTCCTGTAGCTTTGTCTATGTTTAGTGATGAAAGAATATCACACACTTAGGAAGGTGATAGAATAATCTCGCTTAGGATTTCTTCGGTTTTCAGAGATAAAGGTGGGAGCAATTGGTTAGGAAAGTTAACATTTGATTGAATTGCAAAGTAGTCATTCATTTTATTAGATATGTCAGAGGGATCGCTGTGGGCTACATCATCCTTGACAATCGTTGGAAAATGCTGTTGTTTACCATGTTTCTTTAAATAATCATTTATTACTTTCCACCACGTTTTGCTACCATCTGTTGAGTTTAGTTTATCATCTAATTTGCATTCATATTTTTGTTTTGCAAGTCTTACTACATTCACTACTTTATTTCTAAGGGATCTGAACTTAGTCCAATCATCAGATTTATTGCGTCTTTTTGCTAGTTTATGCTGTCTATTTCTTTTCCTGATTAGTCTTTTTATTTCACTATTCCTCCATTTAGGATCACTTGATCGTACACATATTAGTTTATTAGGGACATATGCATCAATAGCAGAGTGGATTAGACTTGTAAATTTACCAACTTTGATGTCTAAATCTGTGCATAATTGCAGCTCTGTACCCCAATTTATCGATTTTAGTTTGTACAGCAAACCATCAGTATCTGCTAAGGTGTAATTATAAACTTTCCTATAGTGCACTTTGGGTCTAGTTGAATCAGAATGAATATTAACATAAATAGGACAATGATCACTACAGAATGGGTCCAGCACACCTGATTCCTTTATTAGGTTGGCATTACTAACTAAGATTATATCTATTAAAGTGCTCGAAGTGGGGGTAATTCTAGTAGGTTCTGTAATGATTTGTTTTAAACCATATAGAGTTTCCAAGTTTTTAATCATTTGTCTGTTTTGGCTAAGGTAGTCAACATTAAAATCTCCAACAATAATAGTGGACATATTCTTATCAATGGCTTTACTTATGGATGTTTCAATCATATCCCAATAGATTTCAGTCTTATCTGCTCTGTAGAAAGTTCCAATATGGTATGAATTTTGTTTGCACTTTATCTTAACCCAAACTGCTTCTAGACCGGGGAGATGAAGATCACTTACCAATTCACTGCAGAGATCATTCTTAACATAAACTGCGACTCCCCCTCCCCGACTAGAGCGATCAGTTCTAAAAGGACAATAAAATCCAGGAATCAAAATATCACTTGTTGGTATTCCATCATGTAACCATGTCTCGGTGAGACAAATAACATCATAGTTAGAAAATTCAGAATATAACAAGTCAACTTTGTCCCTAAGGCTACGAACATTTAAGTGAATTATTTTCATTGTTGGGCCTGGGTTGGGATGTAGATCACCACAGCACAGTAGTAGAAGCAAAATATAAAGGGATTTCAAGTTATATATGCATAATGATGAGAAATTTGCATGAAGAAAACATATGTTTTCATATTCTTTTACCATCAAGTAAGCTGTAAATAATCCCACTGCCTGCCTATATTGGGTCAAACTAGCCGGCATCGAAGATTATCAAAGTGTCAAATAATAGTTGGGAAGTGGGGAGGAAAATGATTAGAGTCAGGATCATGTTTGGTTGGCAGCATGAATGTTTAAGAAAGATTACTTTGCAAAATAGAAAAATTGGAAACAAAACAATCAGAAAAAAGGCACTGTGATGCCAAAAAACATATATACACAAAGTCAGCAGCCATATATTGGCCATGTATTCCAAAACTTATGGAGCATTAATAGCATACTCTTGGTAAAATACAACTGAATAAACCTGATCTTCGTCATATGGTGACAAAATTACATTACATGTCATAGTTTAGATAGGACTATACGTAAACTAAATATTGAAATAATTGAAATTTTTTCAGAGTGATGATATAATGAACGCAAACAACTGGTAGATGTTGCACAGACAAATAAAGTAACCAGGTTCAATTGTCACTATCAAATCATTATACAACATGTACTGCGCGTGCTGGCCTAGTGATAGTCTATTTCACTTGCACAAGCATTAAATGAAAACAAAATAGAATTGCATATCCCATCTGGAAACGTTTTTGAAAACAAAACAAAAATAATGTGTTCATATTGAAAGTGCATGGGGCAATTCCACTTTGCACGTGCTGGCCTAGATACCTGTTGACACGGCTTGCATCATTTGCACGGGTTTTGAGCACTGGATGTAACTTTCACTGTCAACACATAACTGTAAAATGAAAATTTAAACTGATGTTTCACTGTCAACATACGACTGGAGAATTGGCGGAACTGATATGATAACGTCACACTAAGGATAGGCAGTTTGCATTATAATGGTGATTGAGATTACTTTTGATCAACAGTTAACGTCGCAAAGGCTAATCCTCACCACTGCTGTTGAGATCAGCTGTGAAAGTCTGGATGTCCTGACTCAGTCTGAGGGTCAGTTTGATTTTGAGGGTTTCGAGGAGCTCCTGTAGTTGTGATTGTCTTGTGATGATGATCGTACGATCATCTTTAGTTTTAACAAAGATTAGACCGTCACTGGTCCAGGTTCCAATGATGCGCCTTTCTTTCACCAAGGTCCTTACCTTTGCTGCGATTCTTGACCTCACTTTCGTAAGGTCATCATTGATAAAGATCTTACGATTGTGGATTTTCAGTTTAAGACGGAGCTTAGTGAATTCCCTTTTGGTTCTGTACGATATGAATTTCACAAGGATAGGCCTGGGTTTGTCCAGGTAAACTGCTAATCACCTGACCTGTGTGATCGTTCAAAATCACTTGTTGTTAAGGTGAGACCCAGCTTTGCAGCCAGGTTTATGATAATATTGTCAGTAGATTCATCAGTATCTTCCGGAATACCGGACACTCGGACATTATTTCGCCTGCTGAACTGGCGGATTTCGTCCAGATCATTTTCACGAGCTTCAAGTTTTCTGGTTAGTTCTTTAATCTGGTCCTCGTGAGCTACCAGATGGTCTTTACCACAGGGATTTGTATTGTCGAAAACAAAACCTAAAATATATATGAAGTCGACGATCCAGCACCTATTACTATAAAAAAAAACTTTTTTTTATAGTAATAGGTGCTGGATCGTCGACTTCATATATCTTTTAGGTTTTGTTTTCGACAATACAAATCCCTGTGCTCAGACATACGTGGGGTGGGTGGGGTGAAAAAGTCAGTCACCAAATTTGTCTCAAAATTCACTTCAATTATGATGTTAGACTGGTATTTATGTTGTCACTGTCGAAAATCCACTAGTTAGCAGTATGCCATGTGACATTCATTGACTATGTAGGAACTTTGAAACTATGATGTCCTTTGAATGAAAATTTCACAGTTCACAACCCTTCAAAATTCACAAAGTGCATATCCATCAACATCCACAATTCAGTTTTATGTTTTTCATTGTAAATATCCAATACTTAACAGTACATCAAGTGAATTTCTTTTGGTAAATGGAACATTATCAACTTACAGTAAGTACAGTACAGTAATAAGTATATGTAAAAAGTAATGTTTTGCACAGTCTTGTTTTTCACAATGTTTGTTTGTTTCTGAGAGCATATAAGCCTATGCATTAGAAAACGCGGACTTTAAAGAAATAAACCAAATAAATCATTTTCATCAACACTCATGGAATTTGAAATACAATGTGATTTTTTGCGTTTATCCTTTAATACTCTATTCAGTTGAAATAATAATAAATAATAAGTGTTCTTATATTGCGCCAACAATCCAATCCACGCGTCGTCTGTGCTCTAGACATTATTACCCTGACGAAATTGTACTTTTGGAGCTGCCGAAGCGCTACAAGAAGTCATGTACACCCTTTATTTCAGGGACCCATTTATACAGAACCCGTACCTTTGGTGTGAGAGGCCAGCACGCTAACCACTACACCAATGTGCTCCATACTACACCACTGTGCTCCACTTACCTATATTCCAGGTCACAGAATCACGAAATCTACAATTTAGAATCCCAATGGACCAAGGAGTCTGTACATGAAATTTCAAGTCTCTAAGGTCAGCGGTTCTTGAGAAGATGATGAAAATAGGTTTTAAGTTCATGACCTCTGTGACCTTCATTTGGCGTCGCATGGTCATGAAATCTACAATTTAGAATCCCCATTGTCCAAGGATTCTGTACACAACTTTTCAGCTCTCTTTACCTTATGGAACTGGAGAAAAAGATGAAAATAGGTTTTTAAGGATGTGAACCCTGTGACCCTATATCGGACAGCCGGACGCCGGACACCATGCCATACCGTTCCATAAGCCCATCAGGCTTTTCATGCCAGATGAACTAACAATACAGAAGTAATTTAGATCACAAACAGCAGTGAGTTACAAGAGTGGCCATCAGTTCAAGGATTCTTGGTGCTATGAGATTGTCAAGTGCACGGTCAAAAGCATATTATACAGTGGTGAATATAAATTTGAACGTGCATTGCAATATTGACTGAGCAATATACAATTCAAATTTTTGCACAGAATTATGTACACACACAATTTAATTTGTTTACAGTATGTAGCTTTTGTAATGTTAATAGTGAAACTGTACGTAATGCATTTTGTAAAGGTGATGTTAATCAAACCTTCTGGAAGGAGCATATAAATGATTATTAATTATTAAAATCATATTGGCTTTCCAAATAACAACAACCATGGTTTGGTTTGGTTTATTTGATAACCCATTTGTTATTGCAAATATTGTTTTCTGCTTTATGTATATATATATATAATCTCAAATACTACCAAAATCATATAATGCCTTTATTGTTCTGAAATACATCTACATTATTCAAAAAATCATAAAAAGAAGAAATGGTAAATTGGATACATTTTCTGACTTATGGTTTCGACGATTTCCAATGTTCAGTCTTTCAGTTCCCTACTATTGACTATATTGCAATCATTCATCATTTTGCAACTTTATGTGATGTTCCCATTGAGGTTTCATCATGTATTGCATTTATTTGTATATGTCTACTTTTCCTTGCCTGTAATCAACTATGGGGAAAACAAGTTTAAAAGAAAAAAATCTGCAGGATGTCTCCATGCTCAAATAGTTACATAGCTTCTATTCGGGTCTTTACAGTTCGACATCTTTGTTAACCTTTTTTGGGAGATCATGTATCATGGATCATGTATTATAGAGACAACACGATCATTAATTAGGGAGACAATTTCTACAATTGTATACTTATCACTAGTCAGTAAAAGGATATTGATATTATTATGTTTAAACAAACACACCAAATATCTATATAATCAACAGTTAACTTTAGAACATTTTATTGTTTCAAAAAATAAATATAATATATTGATAATTTTTTTCATATTCACTCATCACTTGCAACACGCAGTCAGCGAAGTGTACTCGTTTATATATTATTCAGAAGCATTGGCATGAATCAGTAGTTTGTTTTATCAATATTTCATCAATACAAAATGAGGGTTCTATTTCTTGAGCAAGTGCAGGCAGTTAGTAAAATAGGCGGCGTCATTTCTCTATTTCCAAATCGTAGTATTAGAATATGATAAAACGTGTTGCAGGAAATATCACCTTGTGGGTGTCGGGGAAAAATTACGAATGTGAATGTGCAACACATTTGCATTGAAAGAGTGCCATGTTATGCAAATCTTGCAGGAAGTGTCTAGTGGAACAGCTGACTAAGGACACAACACCATGATATATAACGTTATTTACCGTATATACTCGAGAAGAAGTGCGCAATTTACAAGGCTCTTTATAGCTAATCATCTTCCAACGACACACACGAATCTGAGTGAAATGTACGTAAGTCTTCTTGTCGTATTTGGTTTAAACATGTTAATTTTTTTGAAGACCTGGGTTGGTAAACAAGCTAAATGCTTATCGGTATTGTCGCATTTAAACGTTAACCTGTGCTTCGACCCTCTACTCCCAGGAACCCCTGGTGGTAAACTATATTTCCAAATATAACATTGTTACATTTAGGATAATACTACCTTCAGTAGTAAAACTTGTATATTTTTTCGGGGCGAGTCCATTGAGGAATTCTAACCAGGGAATTATCACCACCACTGACCAATGGTTTACCACACCATCGTAGGTCTCATGGTAAGCTGTTTATTTACAGATTAACTAGTCGACAGTCCCTGTTGAAAGGAAATGAGTTCGAATCCCATTAGAGACATGTTGACACTTGTATTCTTCAGGAGAAGTTTTAACCCATTGACAATTTTTTTCCAACGAGGATTACAGGCAGTATATTACTAAGATATTAATGAACTACATAAATGTGAACAGTTAAAATTCGGTTTTGTTTAGAAATAAAGAAAGGGTTCAGTTTGACTTGAATTAAATTAGAAATCTGTTAGAGGAACTACGGCATTATTTATTTGTATAACCTAAAAGGAAATAACACTTGTATTTCCTCAAACATTTGATTGGTTAAGCGATGAATGACTATTGGCAATTGTCAGATTGTATTCATATTCCTAAAAGACTCATGTAAGTACCTCATTTTACATGTCTAGATAGAAGTTGAGCATTTTGCAGATTATCCCTTGGTATCTGAACAATTTTATATACTACCGACAAAAAGAAACGATACCAAGCATAATTGCTAGATATTTTAGTCATGTTTTGTTATTTTTCCAGTCAAGGGTAAAGTTGAAGGAGCATTTGTAATGTCGACAAATGCATAAATACAATAAATACAATATATCAGCTATTCACAACGTGATGTAGATATTTAACATGTTTCCAATTGTTATGTATATATGAAACATTTTGACGCTATGTCCATATGACACATATGAATGTATATATTCTCCTTGATTGTATAATTTTTATGAAAAGCTTAGTTTTTGAAAAAAAATTCATGCAATATCTGAATGAAGTACTTATTGGATCAAGTGATAAATATATATTGGCTTTATGAAATATATTTAAATTTAAATATGCCTTTGTTTCTTCCTTTACTGTGGGGAATCAACTACAATGCTTTGCTTAAAAAGATAATAGATAAACACAGGGACACCGTTACTAACAAGAATACACCACTTATTTTAGGTTGAACATATGTGCCAAATATCACATGTTATATTTCTATAGAACACATTTGTGGCAAGTTTCCTGTATTCCTGTATTGAATAAACATAATCAATGCCTCTTTTAACCGCTCTTTACCCTCTAAGTGCCCGGCCGTTTACGCGATGCGCTCACACAGTGCCGCTAACTTTTTTGAGTCACCCAGATTTAGGTCAACCTTGTACATAAATGTCACCAGGGCGTTATTCATGTTCATAAAATCATGAAATTTTAACTGAAGGGTACCAAGTTGGTAGTCTTTCTACTTATGTATTTTTTGTTATGAATATTTTGTATAGAAATGAATTATCATTGATTATAAACGGCAAAGACGTTTTTAGCGTAAATTACCAATGGCCACTTATGCGTATATCTTTGTTTACTAGCTCGGAAATAAATTCCTGTGTTCAAAAAAGTAATTTAATTGTTATTTTTCGAGAGAGAAAATGTCAGGGATCACGCTGATGTATTTACTTTCTACATGCGACCTTTAGTTCACGAACTAATACAAGGTATCTTTTTGTAAACATTTTGTTGAACATTGTTCACTGTGACGTCATTGACAAACAATGGCTGTAAAATGTACTGTGCAATAAAAATACAAGCATAGTGGCTGATATTTCACTCACTGAAAGATATTGCTTCAAGCTTGAGCATGGTATGAATTTCGGAAACCTTTGAAAGGAAAATAATATCATGGTTCAATAGTCCATAAGCGAGACGCGTTTTCAGTGGGTAAAACATAGTTTGATAGCTAGAAATGAAAGGGTTATAAACAAGTGTCTAATGGTTGGTCTATATCAACCTCAAGTACTAAATTGAAAAAGATTTACATACTAGAATACATAGACATCCATGTTGAATATAATTCCATTCGCGTTTTTAGCGATAATCCATGACGACAAAACTGGGGAAAATATGTTGGCGCCGTACCATGGCAGTTTTAGCATAACGATTACACTGCATTCCGTTTGCAAACTATTTTTATCATCAGGTTGTGATTTTGTTCAAGAACATATCTTGAATCATGGTAGATGTGTTCACCATACATAATTCACTAACATATGTATCTATCAAGCGAAAATTGCATTGCAGAACGTTTATTTCACGGAACTCCGAAGTCAAAACGAAAATTGTAAAAGTTGGCCGTAAACAACTTGGTGTTTCGGTAACGGATTGAAAAATATCATAAATAAATGTTACTCCAAAAAACGAAAGCTTCGAATTATATTATTTTACTACCAGTAGATTGTATGTCCTTACTTGACACGAAAGTACATGTAAGCCGACATGTATCTCGAACCTCGACAAACATGTAACCCACATCAACAATTGGCCTCTCTTCCAATCAACTATAACTATTATTTGTTTAACAATTTCAATAAAGCCAATTGGCCTCCCTCGTTTGATCATGTGTGTTTATGTATATCTTCACTAAAGCCTACAGGCCATTGTTTGTTTACCCAATTAATGTTTGTATTGCAATTCCTCATCATTCTCATGCTTCATCTCCATCATGTTTGTATTACAAATCCCCATTGTATACCATTCTCATGCATGTTAATCCCCCCTGATTGAGTTTCCTCACCATTGTTTTGTTTGCTATATAAATGTACCATATTTTGTTATTATACCCCCGACCAACGGTTGGGGGTATATAGTAATACCAACGATTCCGTCCGTCTGTCCTTCCGTCCGTCCGTCCTTCCGTCCGAAGACAATTTTTGTCCGATCGATTACAGAAAAACTATTCATCTCATCCTATTTAAATTTGGTACATGTCTTCTTCACCACTAGGAGAGGTGCAGTGCGAAGTTTGAAGCGAATTGGTGAATTTTTGTATTTTTGGGGATTTTTTGTATTTTTTAACTTAGTCATATTCTGAACATTTTTTGTCCGAACGATTACAGAAAAACTATTCATCTCATCCTTTTCAAATTTGGTAGATGTCTTCTTCACCACTAGGAGAGGTGCAGTGCGAAGTTTAAACCGAATTGGTGAATTTTTGAATTTTTGGCGATTTTTTGTATTTTTTAACTTAGTGAAATTCTGAACATTTTTTGTCCGATCGATTACAGAAAAACTATTCATCTCATCCTTTTCAAATTTGGCACATGTCTTCTTCACCACTAGGAGAGGTGCAATGCAAAATGTAACACGATTTGGTGAATTTTTTAATTGTTGGCGATTATTTATATTTCTTACTTTATCATAGCTAGAATGAATGAAGCTACTTCTGTGTTGTGATTTGTTGACTTCATCATTTTCTTTTTCATGTAACTTTCAACAAAAGCTACTTCTGTGTTCTTGTTGATTTTACTATTTTATATTTCCACTGGTTATATTTTGGGAAAGGTTACATTTTCTTTCCTTTCAGCCATAAAGTGCTTTATATCTCTCACTGTGCCTTCAGGGATGTGCTTCCATGTACCTGTTGTTTAAAGTCACTCGAATGAATCATTATGATGGATTAATTTCCAAAATAAAGTTGAAATCAGTGGTAATAGCAGTAGAGTATTATGTTACCAATACCTTTTCAAGTTACTTTTATTCCTATTTTGACTTAAACCTCCTTTTTTACATGAAGATTGAGACTTGTCCTACCATTTTCACAAACAGTTTAATCTTAGCAATTACATTTCATAGCTTATCAATCCTTAGGTGTGCAAACACCTCTCTCTTTAAGTAAAATAAAAATGTCAAACTTAAACAGTCGGGGGTATTAGTGAGCCACGCTCACTTTTTTGCTTGTTCCCTTACATTCCACCTGATGAAGGAGTGAGTATGTCCTCCGAAACGTCGTGTATTTCCACATTAAAGAAGTTGTTATTCAGAAAATCTTCATGTTCTTATATTTTAATTTATTTTTAATTTGAACAATAATTATAAAAATGTTTTAGAAGTGATGTGTGCCATTAGCTTTTAAACTAATAATTATTTTTATAATATAAACTTGAACATTCTAAATACATTTTACTGTTTAATATTTATAATGTTTTACATATTTAATAAGTTATAAGTGTTTACTTAATTGGCAGTACAGGTAACATTACATTATTGAAGATTATTCTAAATTTGAAATTTGGCAATATTTTCATTATAGAATAAATTCATAGAAAAAAACCCATGAAAAGTGCATTAATATTGAAAATACACAATGTTTTAATAAATGAAAATAAATCTGACAACAAATTCTTCGTATTCAAATCATTTACCTTATACTTTTCATATTTTCTGTTTCCCAAAAAGCTGATCCCGTGCATTCTACTTGAACCCTCTTCTTGTAAAAATATGTCTAAATTTGGATTTTTTACATACTTATCAGGTTTGAAAAACCAACATGGCCCAACGCTTCCCCCTGAAGCGTTCCTCAACATTTATCACACAGAATTAAAAAGGGACGCTACCCGGTAAGGGTGGCGCTCGTGTCACGTGACATCGGTGACGTCATCATTCCCTTATTTGTTGAGCGAGCATATGGTCACGCGTGTGTTCTTCTCTCGACTAATTTCGCTACTTTATAGGCTTTTTAAGTCTTCCTAGTTCCTCATATCTTCAGAGTTATTGTTATAAGTACCTTTCTGTCCTTTCCTGACCAACTGCTGAACTAATTTTCGCCAATTAGTTGACTTTTGGGTCGGGTTTGGAGTTGTCAGTTTGGTGCATTTCTCGGCTTGCCAGGCTGCCTGTCTTGCTCGGGCTGCACGCGCTAGTCGTGCGGGTCGTGCACGTGTATATTGCTTGAATGACTGTCGGTTGGTCTCTCGCCTCTCGTCTCGGTTGACGTAGGCTCTCGCTAGCCTTCGCTTTCACCTTGGTTCGCTCACCTGGTGGGTTAGTGAACGGGGTGGGGGTACGCCCTCCGCTGTGCGAGCATACGCGTGTGAACGAGCACTCGCCAAGCAGGTGAACGAGCATTCATCTAGTGTGAGCTCGCTAGCGAGGCGTACATTCGCCTAGCGTGTGTTCGCTAGCGAGTGAGTGTCTCCTCACCTGTGGTTGTACAGGCGTACGTTCTCTAAGCGTGAACTCATTAGCGAGTGAGTGTTTACTCACCGGCCCGCGCGTGTCAGGTGTTAGTGCCTGTCAGGTGACGAGTGTGTTTGTACAGGCGTACATTCGCTAAGCGTGAACTCGTTAGCGAGTGGGTGGTTACTCACCGATTCTCGCGTGTCAGGTGATAGTGTGTTTGTAAGGACGTACATTCGCCTTAGCGAGTGAGTGTCAACTCACCTGCTCTCGCCTGTCAGGTGACGAGTGTGTTTGTACAGGCGTACATTCGCTTAGCATGAACTCGTTAGCGAGTGGGTGTTTACTCACCGGTTCTTGCGTGTCAGGTGATAGTGAGATTGTACGGATGTACATTCGCCAAACTGAGTTCCTTAGCGAGTGAGTGTCAACTCACCTGCTCTCGCCTGTCAGGTGACAAGAGGGGGTGGCAGGTGGTTAAGTGATTAAGTGTACAGTCGTACACTCGTCAAGCGTGCACTCGCCTGTGAATAGGTTTCATTCATTGCCGTCTCAGGTTAACGAATTGAGTTACGCTTGGGGGTTCACTTTCTGTCTCACTCACTCGCATTAGTTGACGGTTTCATCAGTGAGTGATGGCTCCGCCTGGGCTTTTCACTGGTTTTTGTTGCCGATACGGGTTCCGCAAGTCGGCACTTAACGACCCGTAAGTGTTGGCTCCCAGGATCGGGTGAGTGATGCGTTCGCCAGCCCTATCCTTATGGCTTAGCGTCTTGTTACGCTGGCCCGTTGTGGGTGGGTCACATGTTGCTATAGGGCGGGTTGTCCTGCGAGGGTCACTCTCACTAGCTTTCAACATGAGGGTCAGTGTCTCGCTACGCTGTCTGCCTCTTGAGTGGTGTTAACATGTGAGGGTACACCTTGCGAGTGAGTGTTACTCTCGCTAGCCTTCTACCTTGAGGGTCAGCGTCTCGCTACGCTGCCTGCCTCGTGAGTTGTTGTAGTAGGTGAGTGTACGACTTGCGAGTTTCCTTGCGAGTGTGTGTAAGTCTTGCGAGGTTCCTGGCGAGTGAGTGATACGCTCGTTAGCCTTCTATATAAGGATAAGCGTATCGTTACACTGCCTGCCTCGTGAGTTGAGTAGCATGTGGGTTCATCCCTATGGAGTAAGTGTTACTCAGGCGAGCCTTCTATTTGAGGTTCAGCGTCTCACTACGCTGTCTTGTGTGGTTGTGCCTTACAAGCGAGTGTTACTCTCGCTAGCTTTCAACTAGAGGGTCAGCATCTCGCTGTCTGCCTCATGAGTTGTGTTAGCACGTGAGTGCACGGCTTGTGAGTAAGTGGTACGCAGGCGAGCTTTCTATTTGGGATTCAGCGTCTCAGCACGCTGCCTTGTGTTAGTTTGCGCCTTACAAGCGAGTGTTACTCTCGCTAGCTTTCAACTTGAGGGTCAGCATCTCGCTGTCTGCCTCATTAGTTGTGTTAGCATGTGAGTGCACGCCTTGCGAGTAAGTGTTACTCAGGCGAACTTTCTGTTTGAGGTTTAGCCTCTCACTACGCTGCCTTGTGTTGGTATGAGCCTTACAAGCGAGTGTTACTCTAGCTAGTTTTCAACTTGAGGATCAGCATCTCGCTGTCTGCCTCATGAGTTGTGTCACCATGTGAGGGTACGCCTTGCGAGCGTACACCTTGGTGGGTTGTCTTGCGAGTGAGGGTTACTCTCGCGAGCTTTCTATTTGAGGGTCAGTGTCTGACGACGCTTCCTGCCTTGTGAGTTGTGTTAGTATGTGAGGGTACGCCTTGCGAGCGTTCGCCTTGGGGCGGGTTGCATTGCGAGTGTGTGTTACTCACTCTAGCTTTCAACTTGTGGGTCAGCGTCTTGCTATGCGGCCTGTCTAATGAGTTGCATTAGAGTGTGAGGGTACGCCTGGCGAGTGTCCGCCTGTAGTGGGCGGGTTGTCTTGTGAGTGTTATTTTCGTTAGCTTTCAACTGGAGGATTACCGTCTCGCTAAACGGCCTGCCTCGGGAGTTGTGTTAGCATGTAGGGTACGCCTTGCGGGCGTCGCCTGTGGTGCGGGAACACCTGCGAGTGAGCTTCACTCGCGCCAGTTCTCAACTTACGTGTCAGCGTCTTGCTACGCATGTCACCTTGTAAGTTGTGTTAGAATGAGAGGGTACGCCTTGGGAGCGTCTGCCTCTGGGGCGGGTTGCCTTGAGAGTGACAGTTACTCTCACTAGCCTTCGTCTTGCGACTCCTTTACCATGAGGGTCAGCGTCTAGTTACGCGTGTTGCCTCGTTTGTTGATCGTGAGCCGTGTTAGTGTTTGAGGGTTTGCCTTGCGAACCTCCGCTCCTAGGCCTTGTGACCAACTTAACATGAAGTTAGTGTCCCGGTTAGTGTGGGAGTGTACACTTTTCCACTTGTGAGGGTCCGTCTCAGGGGCAAGATGGGTTGCAAGGTTGTGTTGCGCCCTCCGTCTCGGATGCTAGCTTCTCTTCTAGTTGCACTCGTTTGCGGGGCCTCCCGTGTTCCTCCTTGCGGATAGGTCCTCATAGGGTGTTCGGGGCTTATACCCTCGCCTTCGCTGCCTCTTGCTGTCGTGGACAGATGCGTAAGGTATGCACCGCTCTAAGATCCTTGGTGGCCTCGTGCCTGGTTCGTTCCTCTGTGCAGACTAGCTCTGCAGGAGCCAGTTCCGATACCCCTCCGGGGGGACCTGCTCCGGAGCAACCCAAGCGGACGTGTACACGAGAACCTGCAGGTCCTCAATCTTTATGCCTGGCTTGTATCAAAAAGGGGTTACGAAGGAGCGGTTACTCTAAACGGTTGGCCAAAGCCATAGCAACAGCTCAACGGCCCTACCACAAGGAAGCTCTATGACTTCCAGTGGCGTGCCTTCGCCTCTTTCTGCGAGGAGCAGGGCTTTGAAGCGGAGGCGGCCTCACTGCCCCAGATTGCCGAATACTTGGTGTACATGAGGAACGAGAGAGAGCTCAAAGGCTCCTCGATCAATACAAATCTGTCGGTAGTTCGCAAACGCTCCCCGGGACTCGACATCTCGGTTCTGAAGGGGCTGGTTAAGACCTTTCGTCAGGTTGACGGTCGGCGCAAAGCCTAGACCACCTGAGTGGGATCTGGCGATAGTGCTTGGGCACTTATGTTCAGATTTTTATGAACCCCTGTCGGATACCACCCTCCTTCGTCTCACTGTCAAGACGGCCTTCCTGGTCGCAATGGCCTCAGCTGCGAGGATATCAGAGCTCCACGCTCTTCACGCTGACCTTTTAAGGTTCGAGCGCCGAGACAGAGGGTCTGCAACGTTGGGCCTGGCCCCAGACTTTGTCTGTAAAAACCAGGCCACGGATGAGAGGGGAAGGACCTTTCTTATAGCGTCATTAGGTCCTGAAACCGACTCGTCAGAGGTCACGGACCTTTCCCTTTGCCCTGTCCGCGCGCTCCGCATTTATGCAGAACGGACATGGGGCATCAGACAAGGGAGGCGTCGTTTTTTTCTGCCTCACTCACCACGGACTGTCAAGGAGCTTGACAGACGGGCTTTTGGGGTGTATCTGCGGTCAGCAGTATTCAACGCCTACAAGGCGGGTGACCTCCCTCCCCCGTCTCGCGCTTATCCCCACTAGATCAGAGCAGTATCTGCTTCAATGGCTTTTCATTGCAACATCGCCGGGTCAGACATTCTGGCTGGATGTTTTTGGAAGTCGGGGTTGGTCTTTGCTGACCACTACTTACGGGAAGTGTCCACAGAGGACTTGGCAGGTGTGTCAAGGTTGGGTCCTCAGGTGTTCGCCCACGGCGGACCGCGGCACCTCTTTCAGTCGTACGACGGAACGCACCTTACCCCTAGCGGGGGTGGGCGCATCCACGCTGTTATGTACTTGTTTTGGTATTCACTTGGTTGTGTACAATAAAACTTATTGTTATTATACTTGTGGTTGGTTGTTTTTTGGGTTTTTTTTTTTTGCCTATGAGTGCAGTTGTTAACCCAACCGGGGTATTTGCATGACAGCAGTACCAGGATTCTTACTCTACTCCCCCTACTTAACGAGTGAGGGGCGGACACATAGAGGTTGAGTGTAGGTTTGTCTTTTTTAGGACGGCGTCGACCTCTGTACACTCAATTTAAGAAGCATTGATGGTTGTCCACCTTTCATGGTTTCACACCATCCAGTGCTCTGGCGTGCCAGCCTAAGGGTAAAGCGACACGTCTCGGTGGCGCACGTGACTCTGTTCAGCCCACCTCCTTGCTGTGGTAATCTGGGCAATGTTGGTTTTTCAAACCTGATAAGTATGTAAAAAATTTAACATTTTTGAGTAAATGTCATTTTTTATACTTACCTGGTTACCCGCCCTTCCTCCCCTCCTGGGTTTGGGTTTTGTGCTCGCTTGTACTAGGGAATGATGACTTCACCGATGTCACGTGACACGAGCGCCACCCTTACCGGGTAGCGTCCCTTTTTAATTCTGTGTGATATATGTTGAGGAACGCTTCAGGGGGAAGCGTTGGGCCATGTTGGTTTTTCAACCAGGTAAGTATAAAAAATGACATTTACTCAAAAATGTTAAATAATATTAATCTTTGTTTACCTTAGGCTACTTTTTGTTCAGTGTTGCACCCTTCTTGAATATATGCATGAGAATAAGCGCATCGTACTTGATCAAGTGACTCCCGTGGACAATTACAATCACAACGGATTTTTCAGTGCACATTTAAGGAGCTGCCAATTTATAACATCTTCATAATTCAAAATTGATTATTATTTAACATTCCGTCCGCGACGTGGGTTTTCCCGAAATATCTACAAGCACTTTGTTGATCGCATTATATGACGTCCAGACTCTCGTGACAAACGTCATGTATCATCTCTCTTGTTGTTTCCCCGACAGCAGAACATTGTTTCGCGCAAGATAAAACATTCCATTGTAACTTCACACAACTCTCATCGTTCATACTTCCCTCAAAATTATGCATTGAAATACCCCTTCCAACTTTCAATCAAATATATGATAAAATAACATTTGCTTGACACTTTTCTCCCGTTGTCTTTCTAGTAATTTAGATGGGTAAAGATAAATATAAATATATTTGTCAATGTTTTCAGATTTCATAGAGCAATAGACTTGACATTTGCAGTTCGATACAGTTTCTCATATAAATAGTAAATACAAAAGCGAACATAAATTATAAAAGCTCAATGAATATCATTATTAATTTCATTATATCCATCAGATGTCCGTAGCATATTGGTTAATTGGAATACGATTTCCGGTAAGTGGTATCTGCAGTGTCACCGCCATTTTGTCAACAAAGGCACGCGAGGTACAATTTACGCTGCATGTAAATATGGCAGTTTTACTGTGTTGAACGTATCAAACAAGAAAATAACGGACAGAACCATAACCAAAAATAAAAATTCTATCTATTTCAGCTAGTGTTGCCATTTTGTTCCACGTAATCGGGACAGCAAAATATTGAAATCGTGAATCGTGTAGCAACTTAATTTAGTTCAGCCAAATTTGTTATTGACTTGATTTGACACAAGCAGTATCACTGTGGCATACGATGTTTCCCACTGTAGAATTCACCTACAGATCTAAAATCAATTTGAGTAAAATATTCTGCCATTCTTTTTCTTGAAACAAATCGTTAATGTATCAAAATATCATAATGATCATTAGGCATGCTCCCCTCGCCAGCCAAGTTGACAGGCAATTTTGTTTACATTTCATTTGGAGTAAACAATGGTCGATACCCGAATTTCAAATATACTATTTGGCAGGTTTCATACATGTTACTACTTGCTGAGTTCCATTTTCTTGTATGAAATTATTTCTGTACAATTAATTCGTGTTTTATTCGCTGTGTACATTTCATACAAAAATATTGATACAGGTTTTGCATCATAGCGGTTTTCCTGTCGTCCCAACGATAGCCATTATTCAAAGCTGACATATTTTCTTGGTTATGGGTTGCAGGGTCCTTTCTTGTTAACTTAAAAGTCTGTTTTAATTATTAGCATGTGATTTCAAAACTAGACACACTGTAGATTGTTTTGGTAAATATGGTTGTTTGTGTTACATTGTTCTTTTACTGTAATACTTGTAAACTTTTAGATATGTAATGTAGAGAGGTAGACAATGGCACCATGGCAGAGGGGATTAACTTTGTTGATCACACTTGTTTGTAAAATTCATGATATCTCTGTTAATATTGAGTTATATTGCACAAAAGTGATATCAAATTGAAGCTTAGTTGACAGGGTTTCTGCCAAAATTATTGTCAACTTGATTTGATCTATATTTAAAAAAAATAGCAATGAGGTTAGTGGGGTCATAGTTTGGTACCATAAATGGTCCTATGGCACTAAAGGGGGTTTTGATGGAGGGTCACATATATGGGTCTATGGGACTATGCAGGTTAAGGGTATATCTATAGTCTAGGCACACAAAATCACTTCTGCGCTATCTGAATTGACAGCATTCAAACCGACAAGAAATTCACGTCATCAACACTAAACAACTATAAATAAACAACATGCAATTTATGTTTCAAGATGATCTATGTATGTATTCATGTCAATGAAGCACTAAATATTAGCAAAAAAGCCCATTTAACATGATTAACGACAACCGAACGAATTGTGGCATTCTTTGTCAACACAGATCCGAGTTTCATTCAACACTAGACGATCGTGCTCGCCTCGGTCAAGCTCCCCTACGCTGGGCTACGCTCCGCTGTTACCGAGACGAGGAGCCTCGCATTGAAAAAAGTGGAAATTTTCCTCCGAAATTTTCAAAGTCAAAATAAAGAAATAATAGGAGTTTTCCGATCAAATTATTTTCATATACTAATGTAAAATTATGAAATCTAATCGTCCAGTCAGTGTATTTTTTATTATTTGCATTATTTTTCGAATAATTTGCCGAATTCGTCGATTTGAAAAACGGGCCCGACACGGATCTTAATCGGCATTTGGCTATTAATTACTACAAGAAATACTACAAATTCACACACGAAATTTTATCAACGTGTTCTTCATCAAATAAATTGTTGATTTTAATTAAATCAAACCTCTCGGTGTCATAAACATGTTTTAATTAGTATTTTTTTTAAAAGGTGTAAGTTTACGATTTCGTCTGTTTTTTCATCGATTACGCATGCGCACCGAACCGGAAAAACACTGCAATCATGACTTGACCTCTCAAGGAAAACAAATCTCCCACTCTTAGGCTAATAATTTTGAGTTTAAAAGACTGGAGACAGTAAGAATCCATTGTGAAAACTTAATCTTTGTGATAATAAATTAAACATGATTCAATAACAGTTGTTCAAGCAGTGGCAGTTGACAGTTGTAGAGAAAACTATGCGATATGGATGTCAAATTGACCCAAATTCAACATGTGCTTTTTGTAATGACACTGTGTCAACACAATGCGCCTTGATCGTCAACAAACCCAGAAATTATTCCAAGTAACGTGATCATGTGGTATTTGATAGGAATTATATGTGACCACAATTCTGTCAAAATGTAATTGAGTACTGATTTGTTTCCAGATTAAGTGAGTATTATTATATAAACAAATCATTTGATATGTATATCACAATATTCATCATAAATGTATGTTATTACAGAAGGCCAGTTAAACTCAATGTGGGATAAGATAACACGTTATTACCCAAAAGGGAATTCATTTACATCATCCTAAAACATTGTGGAAAGAGAATGACATTACATTACCAACGACAATAATTAAATTTATACATCACCATGACATAACCACTATTGTTGATTTTTTTTAATAAAAGTTATAATTAGATTTGAAGCAATAAATTTGTTTACTTAGTAATAATTAACTTAATTTATTTAAAGGCTATCATTGATATATTTGATAAAAAACAACACTAGTTGAAATCCGGTGCCAAATAATAAAAATATGATTAAAACAAGTAGTATATGTATTTTCCCGTTTTTTTAACTGGTGTCATATTTAAAATTGCTTATAACTCTTTAAATAGTTCCGTGACCCCCAAATTTTATTTCAAATTTGAATTCAACACATTGAAAAGTACTTACAAACGAAAAATCAGAAAAATCTTGAAATGTTTGTTTCTGGGTAGACTTAACTTACATTGTTTTTGTCCAGCTGCATACAGTCGACGCCATGATCAAAATCAGCTTCCTTCTACTTGCCCTGACGATCTTCAGCGCAGACGGTTGGCTTTTCGGGGGTCGACGCAGACAGGACATTCATAAAACTGTGTAGGTGGACCTAACAATATATAATGTACCCTGGTTATAATGTCACCGTTTGTCAAGGAGAAAATATGGCAGATTATAACCAACACAGTTTGGGACATTTTCACTTTTAGAAAAGGGCAATTCTTTGAACATTCTACATTTCTTTCTTATGTTCATGTATAGTACATTGTAAAGTTGTAATGAATGAACACTACTGTCTGTCTTTAAGAATATTCTTCATTCCTGTTCACGGAAAATGCTGTTCAAATATCTCAGGTACAGTAATTTCTACAGTAAATAATTGTACCAGTGTATGTCCAGCAGTTGGCAATTGTAACAGGTGTAACTTGCTTCCATGCATCATCGCATTATACAGTCACTGAACAGGTTTGGTGAATTACATATACTATCAGCAGTATGTGATTAAGCTGGTGTCATCTGCATTATGCCTAGAACGATTAATCTCACTGTAAATGCTTAAAAGTTAAAAGTTGGTTATAAATGATTAAAGTTTAGTTAAATCGAGTTCAGAGTCGAGTTTGCAAATGCTTGTTCTCGGCAAACTCGATACTCGAGTGCATAAATCAATCGCAGCCAATGTGATGCCACTTTCTCCTGTTCTTGGTTATTTCAAACAATGATGAGTCTCATGAAGGCAGACTACACGTGCCTAGCGTGGACATTCCTTAAAACGAAGGGAAATGTGACAGCTGTCAAGGGAGGGACAACATACCTTCCATAGTCCTTATGCTTTGCTTGGCTGGTATTATATGTGTATCAGGCAATGGTAAAACCTTTGAAGCAGGTTAAATAAACAGATAGAAAAGACATCTGTGTCTATCTGGGTAGCTGAGGACTTAATGCTCCATATTACAATCGCATTATCTGTCCAGTTTTAGTTTAATTTAAATTAAATAAATCATAACTATTGGTTTAGAATTATTTTGCAAAATTGTGGGGTCCTTAACAAGGTCAATAGTGCAAACATGCCTAAATTGAAACACGTTGTAACATGATAAACAACCGTTTGACACCAATCTACAAACGTTAGTGAATATATTAGAATGACATCAAAATGTATCAACCACAACAGACTTCTATTGTAACAATGTATCTGTATTGATACCAGAAACGTCAACACGAACAACTGTCACTGCGTCAAAGTTATCAACGGTATCCTGGGTCGACTGGACAAGATCGAGAAGAAGATAGGACTCAGAGATGTTGCAGAGATCCTGGACGTTGATGAACATTACCCTGGGCTTGAGGACTTTGCTGCTCATCTTGACACAAAACGTGAGTGTAGAGGTGCAGGGTACAATCCGAACAAGTAAACCCCAGAAGAGGGAATTGAGGTAGGTATATAATACGTGTTTACCAAGTTGTGTGAATTCAGAGGTCAGATCGAACAGAATATTTTTTTAGAATAGACATAGCTTCACTGTTCACATCATGTTGATGCTTTCTCATATTCATTAGTCCTCATAGACAGGACACCTTTGATCTTGGGAATACGAGTGCTGTGTATACAATGGAAAAGGATAAAACAACCCTGGGTTTTGTGAAACTCATCTCGATGCCAAACCTGAGTTTTGAACTTTCTGATGTAATGTTTATAAGGCCAAAGTATCATTAGTTTTTATAGAAGAGCTTGAGGAAAGGTTTGTCATCCTTAGTCAATTAGAGTTGAAAATTAGAAGTTGTGATGATTTTGTTTGTATATTGACTTATTAGCTGTACTGTCGAACAAAAACCAATTTGGGTACTCAAACTCTTTAGTGAATATATAGCAATTCTTAGGGATGTGCTAGAACTGTATTAAACATGGCAAAACTATCATTTTTGGAACTCATGAAGGCAATGTGAGAGATAGGCTCAAAAACTGATAAATATAAAAATGTTGTATACTCCCAGGAATCAGGCTAATACTCTGGGTGTGTTTTGATCATGCCCCTTCTTGGGGTATAAATGCGTGGTATAAATATCCTCATTATTGTTATTGTGAAATTGTCACCCGATTCGAAAACCAATCGAAATTAATTTAGATCTTCAGTTTTGTCCTATGTTATTTAAAACAACTGTCGATATATTGTTAAGGATTGTGTTTTGCTAAACTTGTAAAAATAAGCTTTCTTTAAGGATGGCAGGTAATGATGTATATAATAGTCATTACATTTTCTTTCCAGGCGATGGCACAATAGATACTATGGAACTTGCCACTGTGATAAAAAGGCGTACCCACACTCACCGGCACAGTAAGTGTTTTGATATACGAGGTAAAATTGTCTCATAAACTCATGATACTCTGCTTTCTAACGTTACATGTAAGGAATTCCCTCTTGTATAACTGTTGAGCATGCGCATAATTTTTTGGTCTAGTGTTTATAGACTGGCTTTTCACAGGAGACAAAATTCAATTGTTATGAATTGATTTCAATATAGCAGAATATTGACTTCACGGAAGGCATTTAGCAGACTGCTATTCTTATACATCAAGTATATCCAATAGTCTGTCCTTCCTTTCGGACAGTTTTCTGCTAAGCCATGTTGTGTATATCTAACAATGATTTATATATGAAGTAAATGAAGAATGAAGAGCAATTTTATGGATACACAACTTCTTTATTATGTATAGCCGACGTTTCGACATATATACTAATGTCGTTGTCAAGCAGGTGGTACAGTTGAACAAATTCCCAGGATTTATATACAAGTAGTGTTTATACAATAGAAGAGGATGAACAGATTTGAGTTGTTATTACAGTAGATAGGCTTGATGTACATATATTGAGTAGAAGCCAGAGAGAATGATTTACAGTGTTTATACAGCAGATGAGGTTGATGTACACAGCTTGTTAAGGATATAGATTGATTTAACAACATGATGATTGGGGGTAATTAGGAGATGTACACAGCAATATGGTGATTGAAGATGAGATAAATATGAATATGAGTTGATTGACGTAGCAAGTGATGGTAGGCGTTTGGAATGTAGTATCCTTCGTCTCTGTTCAGAGCTGGTGCTATTTTCTTGATGTGGATGGCTTCGAGGTATTTCCTTACTTTGTAGTTGGCCTTGTTCATTTCTAGGACCTTGATGTTTCTCCAGTTGATGTTGTGGTCTGGGTTGGTTTTGGTGTGGTCAGAGATGGCTGACTTGGAGTCGTTTTTTTCTGACGGATGCTTGGTGCTCCTTAATTTTGAGGGACAATGGTCTTGATGTTTCACCGACGTAGGTGTCGCCACACTCACAATCTATCTGGTATAAACTCCAGAGGGATCTGACTTCTTGGTTGATGTAGGTCTGCCAGTGGCCTGCAATAGGTTCTGGATAGCCTGGCCCTTTTGGAAGGTGACGTCAATGTTTGCCTGTTGCTTGAGGAGTCGTTGAATCTGGTGGCTGGTGGGTCCTATGTGGGGTAGACTGATGGAGAAGGGGGCTGCTTCTTGTCGTGGGGGCTTGGTGACTGGGTCGAGGGTGTTCTTGATTGTCTGGTTGATAAAGGAGGCAGGGTAATTGTTGAAGTTGTGGAAGACGTGTCTGAGGTGGTTGACTTCAGTAGCCAGGGAGTGAGGTGTTGAGCAAATGTTTTTAGCGCATCTTGTAAGGATTGCGATGATTCCTCTCATGACTTGGACAGGATGGCTGGAGGAGAAGTTGATATACTGGTCAGTGTGGGTAGTGTTTCGATAGACGCTGGTGTTGAGTTTGTTGTCAATTCTGTGGATAAGGACATCTAAAAAGGGTAGTTTGTTGTCTCTTTCTGATTCCATAGTGAACTGCATTCGGGGATGTTGGGCGTTTAGGTGTTGGAGGAGGCTGTCTGGGTCGTCTGAAGGGTGAAGGATGACAAAGGTATCATGTACCTTCCGGAAACAGCAGGCAGGTTGGATGGGGGAGGTCTGGAGGGCGGTTTCTTTAAGATTGGTCATGTACATCTCTGTGATGATGGGAGATAGAGGGGAACCCATGGGTAACCCATGAGTCTGTTCGTAAAGTTGATCTTTCCAGGTGAAGTAGGTTGAGTCGATGCAGGCGTTGATTAGTTCTATGATGCTGTCGGGGGAGAGGTGGGAATCAAGGCTGGGGTGGATCTCTTCTACTCTGGATTTGATGATGGTGAGGGCTTCTTCTCGGGGAACATTAATAAATAAATCTACCACGTCGTAGCTGATCACGATGCCAGGGTTGTTGATGGTGCTAATTTTCCTGCTAAACTCATTGGAGTCGGCAATGAAGGATTTGGATATCTTTCCAAGGGGGGCGAGGAGTCGGGACAGGTACTGTGCAGTGTTGTAATGTACTGTGTTCCTGGAGCAGATGAGACGGCGGGCTTTGACAGGATCTTTGTGGACCTTGATGGTTGCACAGGCATAGGGCGGCTGGGGGTGCTGGACGAAGAGTTTGTTTTGGAGGTTTTGGCCTATCTAGTTGTTGTCCTGAAGTCTTTGCAGCAGGGCTCGGTGTTCTCTCTGTAGTCGGGCGGTCGGATCTTTCTTCAGCTGCTGGTAGGTGCTGGTGTCTGACAGGATGTTGTTGGTGAGCGTCTCGAAGTCGGGTGTGTCCATAATGACGGTTGCACAGCCTTTATCAGCAGGGGCAAGTGTTATTTCGGGATCTTCTCTGAGTTGCCTCAGGATCACCCTCTCTGCATTGTTAAGATTTTTCTTTATTGCATTGTGAGTTTTTTTCTTTTTTAGCATTGTTAGAGTTTGCTTTTTCTAATATGTTAGCAATCTGATGACGAAGATAGTCGACTTTGCCGCCGGGAGCCAGTTGTTGTAAGCCTTTCTCGACTTGGACAATGGAGTGATCATTGTTTTGGCACATAGTAGGTACAAACTTGAGGCCTTTCGACAAAACAGCAAGTTCTTCACTGCTAAGGTTTTTGCTGCTGAGATTGATGACGGTTCTCTTAATGTATTCTCCTGTTGATGGCTTGGACATTCTCTGGATTGGAGGCTTGATCTTGTTAAGTTGGCGATATGGTTCTTCTTCAAGTTTGTATCGAGTCGTTGGTTGGCTGCTGTCTGGAGGCTGCGTAGTTTAGTGTATGTGTCAGGGTTGAGTGTAGACTGGAGCTGGTCTTGATACTGTGATATGGTGTTCAGAGTGAGAACCTTAGTCTTGCGCTGGTGCTGGATTCTTTCTTTCACAAGGAATTGGGAAGCTTTCCTCAGGATGTTTTGGGTAGCAGGCGAGGGAACTGGGCTTCTTAAATGCAGACCAGCACATCATTCGTAAAGGTCCACAAAGATCCCGTCAAAGCCTGCCTTCTCATCTGCTCCAGGAACACAGTACATTACAACGCTGCACAGTACCTGTCCCGACTCCTCGCCCCCCTTGGAAAGACAGCCAAATCCTTCATCGCCGACTCCAGTGAGTTTAGCAGGAAAATTATCACCTTCAACAACCCTGGCATCATGATCAGCTACGACGTGGTTGTTTTATTTACCAATGTTCCCCGAGAAGAAACCGTCACCATCATCAAATCGAGAGTAGAAGAGATCCACCCCAGCCTTGATACATACCTCTCCCCCGACAGCATCATAGAACTAATCAACGCCTGCATCACCTCAACGTACTTCACCTGGAAAGACCAACTTTACGAACAGACTCATGGGTTACCCATGGGTTCCCCTCTATCTCCCATCATCACAGAGATCTACATGACCCATCTTGAAGAAACCGCCCTCCAGACCTCCCCCATCCAACCTGCCTGCTGTTTCCGGAAGGTACATGATACCTTTGTCATCCTTCACCCTTCAGACGACCCAGACAGCCTCCTCCTACACCTAAACGCCCAACATCCCCGAATGCAGTTCACTATGGAATCAGAAAGAGACAACAAACTATCTTTTTTAGATGTCCTTATCCACAGAATTGACAACAAACTCAACACCAGCGTCTATTGAAAACCTACCCACACTGACCAGTATATAAACTTCTGCTCCAGCCATCCTGTCCAAGTCAAGAGAGGAATCATCGCAACCCTGACAAGACGCGCTAAAAACATTTGCTTAACACCTCACTCCCTGGGTACTGAAGTCAACCACCTTAGAAACGTCTTCCACGACTACAACAATTACCCTGCCTCCTTTATCGACCAGACAATCAAGAACACTCTCGACCCAGTCACCAAGCCCCAACGACAAGAAGCAGCCCCCTTCTCCATCAGTCTACCCCACATAGGACCCACCAGCCACCAGATTCAACGACTCCTCAAGCAACAGGCAAACATTGACGTCACCTTCCAAAAGGGCCAGACTATCCAGAACCTATTGCAGGCCACTGGCAGACCTACATCAACCAAGAAGTCAGATCCCTCTGGAGTTTATACCAGATAGATTGTGAGTGTGGCGACACCTACGTCGGTGAAACATCAAGACCATTGTCCCTCAGAATTAAGGAGCACCAAGCATCCGTCAGAAAAAACGACTCCAAGTCAGCCATCTCTGACCACACCAAAACCAGACCACAACATCAACTGGAGAAACATCAAGGTCCTAGAAATGAACAAGGCCAACTACAAAGTAAGGAAATACCTCGAAGCCATCCACATAAAAAAATAGCACCAGCTCTGAACAGAGACGAAGGATACTACATCCCAAACGCCTACCATCACTTGCTACGTTAATCAACTCATATTCATATTTATCTCATCTTCAATCACCATATTGCTGTGTACATCTCCTAATTACCCCCAATCATAATGTTGTTAAATCCATCGATATCCTTAACAAGCTGTGTACATCAACCTCATCTGCTGTATAAACACTGTAAATCATTCTCTCTGGCTTCTACTCAATATATGTACAACAAGCCTATCTACTGTAATTACAACTCAAAATCTTCTCCTCCTCTTCTATTGTATAAACACTACTTGTATATAAACCCTGGGAATTTGTTCAACTGTACCACCTGCTTGACAACAACATTAGCATCTGTGTCGAAACGTCGCCTATACAGAATAAAGAAGTTTTGTATCCATAAAATGGAATAAAATAATATAATATAAAATAGAATGCCCATCAAAGATGAAGTAAATGAAGTTATATTGATCGCGGTCGAAAGTTAGTTTCGATGAAGTCATATTGATCGCGTTTTAAAGTCAGTTTAGAAAAAACTATATTGATTGAGTTTGAAAGTAGATTCGATGGGGTTTTATTAATCGCATTCGAAAGTTAGTTTCGATGAAGTTGTATTGATCAAGTGTGAATGTTAGTTTTGATGAAGTTATCTTGATCAAGTTCAGAAAGTCAGTTTCAGTGGGGTTTTTAACATTGATCGTGTGATGACACTTGAAACATGTGAAAAATTAAAACAATGTTTCTCAGAAGGGATAATTTTTACTCGGAAACTATGAATTACATTTAGGTGAAGGAAATTTGTTGTGTGAAACTGGATATTCTTATTTAATTGCCATCACAATCTTAAATGCTTAAATGTTTAAGATATATGAGCTGTGCTTTAATTTGTGTAATTTCAAGAACATAAGACATTTTGTGATAACTATTTTCTTATTCATTCTCACATTTACTATGTCACTAGCAAGTTCCAACTCAGTCAAGATGTCCAACCATTGCCATTGTGGACGGTCGGTGATTGACAACTTCAACATGGGAACCAACTGAAAGGAGCTCTAATGTAAATATTTACTTTTTAATCATCCTTGCTATTCTCTGGGGAATAGGTTCCAATGAATCTCTACTTATGACCTGGATTCATTTACTGTTCTGCCTGTGAATTTAAGAACCACGTCGGCTAGTATCCTGTTCAGGCGTCTACGCCAGGAAGAACGTACCAATCAAAATGCTTCTAACATTCTATGAAACCTGGTTTCTAAAGATGTATCTGATCTACTACGATAAAAGGATATAGCTAAACAAAAAAAGTTGTTCCTAAATCATCAGGTAAAGCTGTAGATGAATCCAGGATATAAACAGAGATCTCCGTTGATGATTTTCATGTTCCGATTCTCCACATTATTGCATTATGATAAACTTCTTTAACCTCTTAAGAGGCTCTGAAAAATCATCTAACAATCCGAGCCATTGATCTGTGAGAACACAGCTGACTTTACATTCTGTATACATTTGTTTTGGGATTTCGAGAATTGTACAAATAGTAGTTATATATCAATTGCAAATTGCATTAGACATTTTGTCATTTTTGTCTTTTTCCAGAATATCCGAACATCACTTCAGTTGTTGCAGCAATCAATAAACTCGTGTTCCATCAGCTGCATTTGTTCTTGTATATAATAACTCAAGTATGAAAATAATTGTTTCGATGTTCTATCAGAATATCATTTATCGTTATATCTTCTAAGCATTTGCCTTTTGACTTGTATCGCTATAATTGACCAGCCAATGAATTAACTAAAATATCTCGAAGACGACTGATGAAACAAACGAAAACACAGACTACTGGCTATCTTTAAGGCGCTGTAGCACATTGTTCTTAGTGCAATGAAGTGATCTAATGAAAAGGTAATTACTTGTTAACAATGGTTGAATAATAAAATAATTCTCCTCTCTCTTCAAACCTCTTTTAGAATTAGGACACATTTCTCCATTCTAATACTTCCCCAAGCTGTGAACATTATCAACAGGGATATAATACCGTTCAGAACAAAAATTGTTTTACATCCTAGACCGACTTGTTGTAAGTACATGGGCATCACGCTGGTGAAGGAACTGCAGTCTTTTCCATGGTCCCAGAAACAGGCTAATGCTCGTCGCCGACTGCACAACTATAGTAACCATCAGGGTTATCCATATTGAGCAAAGAAAGCGCTCAATTTGACTTGGGGGGAAATAATGGAATTGTTATGAAAACTATGAAAACTGTATAGTTCAAACATATATTTATTAAGATTGGAATAAAATGAAGTATACAACATATTTACATGTACATCAAAGTGTTCAACAGTTTCCAAGATTCTAATACCAACCAGAACACTTCTAATAGAAAGCTCCAAACAACCACCTACTCTATCAGGGTATTTGTTTCCGCTAAGCTAATACAATCCCCTGATCGCCTGAGCCCTTGTAATTGATGTAATTGTCGTTGTGCAGCAGGCTTTTTACTTATATGTACATTTCAAAACATGTGATTTGTTTGTCAATGTCGTAATTCGCATGTAGATCCACGCTCCTCTTATCCGTGTACTGCCTCCTGTGGTCGAAGGAAAGTCCTTTCATTGGCTAGTTAGTTATAGCGGACTCAGGGAATCAGGGTTTATCATAGTTGGGAGCCGATACAAATACACTGATGGAGTAGGATACAGCACTACTGACTTTTTTAAAGTGATCAAACTGCGTGTAAACAATAGAAAACAATTAAAAGGTGCTCATATATGTCAAACACTGACAAGACGTCATGGTCATCCCATGCACGTTAAATATGTTCAATTTATGTTGAATGCTTAGCAACGGCACTCGCCTGCTTGAAAAGATTCTACAATTACAATAGTCCTTTGGCAGCATTGAGGGATCCCATGCGTGTGCTCACGCTTCTGCAAACAACTATCTGCGGCCTTCTCTCTGCCCAGAAATAATGTCTAGTCAACAGATAAATATAAATAATTACGTTTAATAAAAAAAGTACCATATTAAGGATGATTGTGATGTGTACCATAATAAACAAAGAAAGAAAATACGTTTTTGGTCGAATTGGTCGACTTTTATACAGACGTACGGATTGGTTTTGATTCCAAACTTTTGACAAATCATTGAGTCTATGTTTTGTTTAGGATTTGCTTTGACATGCAAAAGAAACAAATGTTAATTTACTAATGAATTTATATCAACAAGGGTATTTTAGAAGTAATTAAATACTAATGAGCCTGTCAAGATTTTAGTTTAAAAAAACAAAATTTAGTTTGTTTTTTTCTCCATATTTTAAAATTTCCATACATTTCAAATATAACAAAAATAAGGTAATGTGCATATTGTATCAAGATAAAGAATATGGCATTTATTGTACATGATTTTATAAAAGCATATGGAGTGTTGACCAGAATGTATGGAAGCTGCATATTTACAATAAAATACAATTGTTTTTTCTTGCTGCAATAATTTAATTTTTTTTAGGTTTTTTGATATTGCATTTATATAGCATTGATTTTGTAATGAGAACTATTGCGTTCAATGGGTTGTTGTTTTTACCTTTAAAAACCAAACAAAATGTTTTCTTCATTGAGATCAAATTTCCTTCTATTTGCAAGCCATTCTGAGAATTGACAATCATATAATACATGCAAGATGGTTTCAATAGGTTCATTACATAAAGAACAAGTGTTTGCCACTAACATGGCAATGTCCCCCGCCGTTAACATTGAGTTTAGTAAGACACATCATTTGGTCAAGTGTCTAAGTCACCTTTAAAATAAGCTCAAGGTCACCAAAATCAATTAGTGTCTGCGTCATCCCCCAATGTAGACTGAAACCAACTTTGACAACTTTGGGTGCTTGGGTTCATGAGATATTGCATTAACGAGAGTTTGAAAAGTGGTCGAAGCATTATGGTGACCTTGAAAATAAGGTCATCAAAATCGACTGGTGTCTGCGTCATCCCCAAATGTAGACTTGCAACAAATGTGAATACTTTGGGTCCATTCAGTCATGATATATCGGTTAACAATAGTTCGAAATCTGGTCAAAGTATCGTGGTGACCTTGAAAATAAGGTATAGGTCACCAAAATCGACCGGTGTCTGCGTCTTCCCACAATGTAGGCTGACACCAAATTTGAAGTCTTTGGATAAAATGCTTCATGAGATATTGCGTTAACAAGAAATGTGACGTACGTAAGGATGGACGGACGGACGTACGTACGGACGCCGCTGAATACATAGTCCCCCATTCGCGTTGCGACGGGGGACAACAAGCAGGCGATTCTATATATTCCATCTCAATTCACTGGTTTGTGTGCATTTTTTTGCCATTTGATTTTCTTTTTCGTAGTTTTCAAACTTATCAAGGTGTTCAAACCTCGAGTCACACGAACTTGAACAGCTGACAGCAGTTTTAATCTTCTATTACAAATCTTATATTTATTTGGACTTGCCATTGTCACTAAACTAATAAACAAAATAACATATTATACTAGACCAAGGCAATCTTTCAGTGGTGACACATTTACTAAAATTGTTTTGAAAGAAGTCAACTAATCACATAATACACTGAACTGAACATTCGATGAACATGCCTTTCATTATCTGCATATTTTTTTTACTTTTGAATGTGTACACATTGTGAGCAGAACACACAACTATAAAAGTTCATGAAAACATCGACTCAATATCTCTGGGAGTCAAGCAACTCGTTCCTCATCTTGAAAGTCACTGCTGTCAAGTCGTTCAGGGTAAATGACTTCCCACAGTCCAAACAGAAAACAGATACGAACTTTTGAGCCCAAATCTCAAGTATCTGCAGTATTATCATATTTTATCTATCTTAAGAGAGAGCACCATTATTTGCAGAATAATTTGTGTGTCAAATGATTGAAATATATATTAGATGCATGTTTTGCAACGTTACTATCTTTCAAGAAGCTCCTAATCCTCCGTTTGTTTATCACAATTGATCTTTTGAATTTGAATGAGAATTATAGATCACAAAAAAACAAGGACTATTCTGCACATGATAGTAATGATGTATATTCGTGGGCCAGTCCGTGCCCTCCGCTCCACGGCGAGGCTAACACCAGGAGTCGGGTTACTGGATGTGGTTACTGGGAGATATTGTCCTTGATCAATCTCCTGGGTTGAATCAACCACGCCTGAGTCGGGTTACTGGCTGTGGTTACTGGGAGATATTGTCCTTGATCAGTCCCCTGGGTTGAATCAACCACGCCTGAGTCGGGTTACTGGTTGTGGTTACTGGGAGATATTGCCCTTGATGATGATCAGTCTCCTGGGTTGAATCAACCACGCCTGAGTCGGGTTACTGGATGTGGTTACTGGGAGATATTGTCCTTGATCAGTCCCCTGGGTTGAATCAACCACGCCTGAGTCGGGTTACTGGCTGTGGTTACTGGGAGATATTGCCCTTGATGATGATCAGTCTCCTGGGTTGAATCAACCACGCCTGAGTCGGGTTACTGGATGTGGTTACTAGGAGATATTGTCCTTGATCAGTCCCCTTGGTTGAATCAACCACGCCTGAGTCGGGCTACTGGCTGTGGTTACTGGGAGATATTGCCTTGATGATGATCAGTCTCCTGGGTTGAATCAACCACGCCTGAGTCCGGTTACTGGCTGTGGTTACTGGGAGATATTATCCTTGATCAGTCCCCTGGGTTGAATCAACCACACCTGCACAGGTTATTTATAGATAGATGTCAGCCGTTGTTATTACTGGTGTGGTCTGGAGCTCACAATTTTGTATTATGATGAGTACAAGTGTTCAATACTAACATAAGATGCTGTACCACAGAACGTTATATATGTTATAAATCATTACATTTGAACTTTAAACATGCTTTAAACCACGATACTCTCTTCCTTCTCTTCTCTTCTCTTCTTTTCTCCTCTTTGTAGTCAATTGGTTATACTTTCAAAATGGTAATCTACCTCAATATCTTGAAATGTCCTGACAAGGCGAAATCCTCTTCCCCAATAAAAGGTATTTCCAGGTTTTTGATCTCTAAACGAATGTCAACAGGGGGCAAACCTTGCCGATCGGTTGGAGCTGACAGTTGCAGCAAATTGAATTTGATAGGTATTTGTTTTTCAACTGATATTTCTTGTTCACTTACTATCCACGAGGTTCTGTCCTGATGCTTTAGAACGTCTTTGAGCACCCAATGCAAATTCAGTTCAACTGTGTCTCGAAATAAATATCCCCTTCTACTGATATAATCCAGCAACAATTGTAATGTTGATGAAAGCGATTCTGTCTTGGCCTCATCTGAAGATTCTGCATCAGCTCCAGTCCAGCTTGCTAGTATCATCTGTAAGTCTGTGTCTGCCTTGGCCCTAATGCTGAGGCGATACTCGAAATGATCAGTTTTATCACTTATCACTGTTAAGCATTCATCAATATATATCTTCACATAATCTGTTTCCATGAAACCCTCTCCCTCAAAATGAGACAGTTCAGTGTTCTTAAAAATCAATCGAATTTGTTGATGTGATTGATTGTGCAATGTTGGTGGCAGAGTCATTTGTTTCTCTTGTGATTCTGTCAGTTTCTTCAAGTTCCACTGGATTGAAGTGTTGTCAAGCTTTATTATTTCTTTTAGCAACCAACTTAAATTCAATTCACCTGTAACTCGAAATAGTAATCCCTTTGTCTTGATTTGATCAAGAATAATTCTCAATTTTGATAATAGCGATTCTGTCTTGGCCTCTTTGGGATTCTCTGTATCAGTTACATGCCAGCTTGCTATAATTATCTGTAAGTCTGGATCTCCCTTGATCCTGCTGATGTTGAGGCGATGCTCGAAAAGTTGTGTTTGTTCACAAATAACTTGTAAACCTGGATCTCTCTCGATCACTGACTCTGTCTCTCTTTCGAAATCTCTTTTTGACTTTCTCTCAATGCCTTTCTGTTGGACTCTCTCGTGGGTTCTCTCTGTCTCTTTCCTGGACTCAACTGTTTTCATCTTTTTGTCCGTTTCTTCAGCACTAGTGAACATATGATGACATTCGCCAATTACATTCACATCCTTGACATAATTAGTTTCCTTACCTTTTGTTGCTTCTTCAACCATTTCTAGATCTGAGTGCATTTGAAGGGTAATCTCCGACACTTTATGGTCAAATGATGAAATTTGATTCTCTTCTTCGTTTGAAAGGGAGAATGCATTGTCATCGAATGTGACCCACATCATTATGGATTTTGACTGCGATATTACCGTCAGATCATCAGATATTTCTCTACAAATTTTCTCAACCATACTTGAATCCAAATTAAAATCTCCTCCTATCATGAGGGGCAACTTTCTCCATTCAACCTTGATCTTCAACAGAAACCTCAAAAGTGTACGAAGGTGGGATTTCTTCTTTTCATCAGACCCTATATTGTTAGGCCCGTGCCAGCAGGCACACAACAGTTCAAACTCGGGAGAATCTTTGCCTTTGAACTTGCACAGATAGAGTCGAGACGGGTCGAAAACTATTTGCTCACTGCCCTCCTTTTCCAAATGATCATATGTTCTTCTCATAGAGGTGTCGAAGTCCAGTTGCTGACAGTCGATGTACCTATTATCATAGATAAAACCAGAGTATTTATTTCCCTCAAAACAATATTTTTCTGGTATATCAAAATCTTTGAACGCACCTTCATGCAATCCATATTTCCAAGTGAACTATTGTACAAAGACGAGGGACGGGTCTTATAAGAAGCAAGTATTTGTTTGATAGCTGTTTTTCGCTCATATGCATTACTCTTTCTATTGTATCCTGTACTTATATTCATAAATGTGAGACCCGAGGATGCCATTTTCTTAGACTGTCAGCACCAACGACTGTTTTCAATCTGAAAAAAAAGAAAAAATATATACAAAGATATAAGCTAAATCTTTGAATAGTAAAGAAAATGTTAATCGATCCCAAAACCATAGTTTATATCATTGCTGAATAATTTCAAAGTACTCCAGGAAATGCTTTATCGACCTGTAATCAAAAGGATCATATTATCAAGATAAACTTGATACAGACATGTCCCACATATTCTGAAAGAGGTAATAACTTCTCTGTTAACAAAATCTTGACCATGTCTTGTGCGACACTGACACATGCATCATGTGCCATCTCAACTGTTATTCATTGAAAGGTCTATCATGAAAATTTATGTTCAAAATGTAAAAGGTGAAATGGTCTAAATATTGTGTTCAACATTGAGGTTGTACTGGACACCCTGTCACTAATTCTAGAATATTCGATTAGAGTATGTGTAATTAAGTATTTGTTTATTTGAAATTACCGTCAATTTGTTAGGTTGAATAGATGTTGTCGATTGAAACTTGTATGAACATATTTGCATACATTTACAGACCATTTCTGTTATTTGACTGATCTGTGTGGGAGAAGGGGATGGTGGAGTTTCGGCCATTTATTCTAATTCTAAAGGCCCTTCAAACACGTTATTCACCTATAAATAAAAACTAAAAACCTTGCGTAATGTGCATTTCCCATTTATGTTATACATATTACTGCTTGATTTTATTTGCTATTTTAATTTCAGTGTATGTTAATAATTACTCCGTCGATCATATTGACATGATGTTATTCACAATGTAAGGATCAACAACTGATTAAAATAATACATGTACAAAATGTAAAATTTGGCTTTGGCCACAACGTTATTAAATGGATAAATATATTGATGAAAAATGCAACCTCATGTGTTACCCAAAACGTGCATATCTCTACCTTTTTTCCTAATGAACGCGGCTGTAGACAGGGGGACACAGTATCTCCATATTTATTCATTTTTATGGCAGAAATTCTTTGAACTATGATTAGAAACAATAAAGATATTAGAGGTATTGAAATAAATAATGAAGAATATAAAATGGGACAGTATGAAGATGACAATTATTTAGATGGATCTGAAGATAGCCTTAATGCTGCTCTAGAAACTGTACATACTTTTTATAAAATGTCAGGTCTCAGGATTAACATTGAGAAAACTAAAGCTATCTGGATTGGGTAAATGATTGGAAGCAAAGTGAGACTGTGCTCTCAAAGTACTTTAAATTGGCATGAAGGTGACTTTAACATCCTTGGGATATATCTCAATCCTAGTTTTGAGGATTTATGGGTAATTAATACTAGGAAAAGACTGAGACAATTAACATACTTCCCGCTGGAAAACTAACTCTACAAGGGAAAATTACAATCTTAAAAACGCTTGCGTTATCAACTTTAGTCCATATTTTTGGGGTATTGCCATCACAACCAAAATAATGTCTGGACCAACTGACCAACATTAAGTACAATTTCATGTGGGATGGTAAAAAGGATAAAATAAAGTAAGCTACTTTATGTAGAAAATTTTAAGAAGGTGGACTGAGAATGACAGATGTCAGATCCTTTATTATTGCACTAAAACTATCATGCCTCATGAGTTATATTAATAAAAACACAATTCACAAGATATTTCGTTTGGGTGCATATATTGATAAACACATAGCGGTCGATAATCCTTTTAGGAGTGAAGTGTTGACTTTGTGGAGTAAATATTATAAACAACAACATGTAGTCAATATTTATCATATAGAAGAAATATTAGCTGAACCATTAGGGTTGAATCATCAGTTTAGAAACAGTAATCTCTTGATTGAAAGTTGGTTTAATAGAGGTATTAATACAATTAGGGATATTTGGGGTGATAATGACTTTTTGCTTTTTAGTGAAATAAAAACACTTTATCGCATCAAAGGAACCATTCTTGATCACAACAGAACCATTCTAAATATCCCCAAAATGTGGAAAAACACCCTTTTATCCCTTCAAATTGTACACAAAACCTCTCCTTGAGCCAAATTCTTCAACAACTACTTTCTCAAAGGAAGGGAAGTAGAGTCTTCTATGATAAACTCATAGCTAATGCCACCCTACTTAGTGTTTGTCAAAAATGGCAGAATGAACTTGATACACATATATCATGGATAAATGTGTTTAAGTTTTTAGGATGTGAAACTTTTAGATTTTAAGTACAGATTTATAAATAGAGCAATTTACACTAGAAGAGAGCTGTTGCAAATGAAAATAATAGATTTAAATATTTGCTCCTTTTGTGATGCTGAACCAGAAAGTGTTGAGCATGTTTTCAGAAAATGCACTCATGTAAATAAATTTTGGAAGAAAATTGAACGCTTCATGAACAGTCACCTTATAGACTGTGATATTACCATATCAGATCTAGATATTTTATTTTGTAACAGCTCAGCTAGTCTATTAGCATCACATATCATTCATATCATGTAAAAACAATGCCCTGCCTTCTTTCCATACTAAATGGAAAACTTTTGTCAATATCTTCCAGATATAATGTTTTGACATTTTGTCGATATTTTATGTGCGCTTCATCGACCTTGCGCGAACTCTGTATTGAACGACACTTGTATAATGTACACATGCTGAAGAGAAATGAATAAAAACATTTGACAAAAAAGGTGTGAGGTATCAAATCAGATTGAACTATGGAATACTCAGCTGCTTCTCATAATGAAAAAGTGCAAAGTTATCAGTCTAGTTTTTGCGATTATACGATGCATCAAAGACATGCCCAATTACATGATATTTGCACTGAAATACATACGAACAAACTTTCGTTAGCTGCTGAACACGTGATTGGCATTTTATTGTGTTAGATTTGTTACGATATTGTCATTGACAGTGTTGAGTTCTTGAAATAAGAAGATCAATATTATGTAACCACGATGGGAATTTTGAAATGTGGATGGGGAGGATTCATGCTTCATGCACACCTTGAGAAGGAAATGCTATCCTGTATTCACCCCATGTCTGTCTTTCATTATTTAATGAGATATTTCAAAATTACAAAACAAAACAATCACTTTGAGGATAGGTTTTGGAATATTTAATCAAATATACATTAACATATCCCGTTTAAGCTATCACCACTAACTGAAATTTACAAATCTAATAACATTTCGTTGTAATTTTCACATAGTAATAACAATTCAATCTCTCCTCATCATCATCTATTGTGAAACATCATCAAATGATATGTCTTTGATATTTTTTAAGTGGATTCCTGGACATAGAACATTTTGACAATATCATAGTTCATTACTTTGTGACTTAAACAACAACATAGTAACCCATTATTGCTTAATCCTGCTCTCTACATTATTAACATTTAGCATACGTTGGTCTGTTTCATTGCATGACTTTCACTGTAGGCAAACTACCACCCCCACTGTAGGCACTATATTGACTGTAGGCAAAGTGCACTGTATGCAGAAGTAGGCCTAACCTTTTGAGTATGGTGCAAGTTGTGCAAAATCGTGTGATTTATTGAAATACCAACATATAATGGAATATCGTATTTATCGTTAGTGAAATATCTTGTATGATCTATAAAGAACATTAGTAATGTGTGTATTGAAATGTAATGAACTTTTATCATGTCAAATAATGTTACTGGTTATAAACAGTAGTCACCCAAGACATATTTTATATGAGATGTGATTATTCTCGTAAAAGACACATGATATAATTCCAATAATTCCTTACACAATAAACTTAACAAGTACAAATGAACATGTTATGTCTTCCTACACATTGACAAAGTGTGTTTGAAGGTGACACGGGTTATATCCCTTGAACTACTCAAATCCTAAACGAACACAACACACTCACTGTTATGTACACAGTGCAGATAATGCATGCATTTTACACAGACAGGTCCACGAGCTTTCCAACACAGTGACTCGCCTCTCGTCTCTCTCGCCTGCTGTTTACATCACGTGACCTCCATTCACAACTAATACGCACTAAAATGAACTCGTGGCGAGAGACGCAGTGTAGGTAATGGACCGAAAGCTGTCTTTTTTTTCTAAAGTGAATTTAGGACAAAGTTGTTTTTATAAATTTTTAAAAAGTCCCTTTCCTTAAAATGATTTGACTGGGAATTAATGTTTTTGGTTATGAGCTTGACAGACCAAATGAATAGAGGATATTTGGTATTTTCAGCGTAATATCTCTTAATTGTCATTAACCTGGTATTGGCGGAAGTGGCTTCACTCCGTCACATGAGATGAGAGATTAGTGTTATTACATTGCAGGCACCAGCTATTCTGCTTCGTATTTACTTCTTTGGTCACAAATTGGACAGTTTTATTTGAACATTACTTCAGTTTAGTGAGTTCTGATGATGACGTTGCGTTGATATATATTATCTATCGTGGACTGGTGTATATTTAATTTAGCATTTAAGGTTGAATCATCTCCTCAGGTCTGAAATGCCCGATGGGTTTATGGCATGGCGCCCATCTGTCCTTTCCTCCTCGCTTTTTTCAACCTGTTCTAAAGAACCAGTGACTCTAGAGAGCTAAACTTATATGTACAGACTCGTTGACCAATGCAAATTCTTAATTGTAGATTTGTTATATATTTTCTTCTCTACAAAAACATCAAGAAAGCTGACATGTGGACATACTCTTTAGACAAAAAGGATTAATCAACGAAGGGCAAAATAAACGATACCAACTCAAGCAGATACAATTTATAAGGGAAGAAGTTGATTTTTGAATTTGTGTGATGAGGATATATCTCATAAAGAGAATTACAACATTTCAATCACGGCAGTATTATACTTAATATTTTATATCTATTCAAACACACAATGGTTGCTGAATTTGTTATTTCAAAGGGGTATACTCGACAATTTTATGAAATTCTGAAATGTTGTTAGTATGAGATGTTCCTTCTGGGACCTAAATTTGTCGACGCAGAATTGCTGTTGGCTGCCAAAATCAAATCCCAAAACTTTCCTCGTCTTGTTAAGGAGATTTGAAAACAACACTTTCTTAAAATGTGTTGTATATGTCGCTGTAATGAAAAAACTTATTTATTTAATTTATATGGTATCGTTTTGTTTGCCCCTGTGTGTGAATTGTAGATTTGTTGACTCTGTTGTCGCATAAAAGGATCCTCTAAAATTTTGTGCAATTGCCTGAACAATGTGGATTATAAACTCGACATTTTTAAATTGTTCAATGGCTTATGTAAAACCTGATGAGCTACAGAGCCCATGGCTGTAATTTAAAATATCCTATTCAAAACATTTGAAATTGGGAAAATCTATGATATCTTGTTTCAGTTGTGTCACTGCACAAGCAGGGCAGAGCATAAAGAGGTTGATAAGCTCATCTGGGAAGAGACTGACTTGGACTTAAAGATTGAATGAAGCGATGTGGCTTTGTGTGTAGTAACTTTAAAAGAACATTGTTTTATTTATCATGATTTAGGGAACATGTCTACATCATATGAATGGGGAAAAGGTACCTTCTCTTCAAAATCATTGCAAGAAATGTGATCTTTGGACAACCAACTTCTTCCAAATTTAGTCAATTTCCCCTGATGAGCTACAGAGCCCATGGCTCTATTTTTGAAGATCTCGGAGATGAGATATCTCGTGGAATAGGTGTTTGAATGTTGTATGAATATGCATATATAATGGGTGTAATTGTACTGGCAATCATCCGAGGAACGCAATACATACGTTAACTTGACCTCCGAGTCTGTTGTCATTTACACAACTAAGCTACTTGGTGACTATTCACTACAATTCTATCAACCAGTAACGTGCCTTCCCAGTATGCATCGGAATTGAGGTTTGTGATACTTCAACCATGATTAAAGCAATCTGAGAATATAAAGACAAAATAAAATTGTATGCTATAACATACGTGCCCCCTATTACCACAGTCAGTCTAGCTAGATAGTCCAAATGATCTAAACCAACATCATAAAACAACAGACATATCGAGTCAGTCCATAAATTAAACCTTACTGTCTATTTTGACTTTAAGATGAGACTGCAGACATAGAGCCTTCACTCTCTTCCATTTTGACATTTACAATGAAAAAGACAAAAAAAAAATCCCTTTGAATGCAGAGAGACATTTATTTTTTGTTACGTGATATATGGTTACGGGTTCGTTTCTACGTGAATAGACAATGAATAAAAAACGAATAAATTGACATCAGTAAAGAAATACGAAATTTCAAACTTATGGACAGTCTATTCGTAACTCATCAGAATTTACCCACGTAAGTTGTTTATATGGAGAAACAAAACTACTTAGTTATTCATGTGCCTCTTTCAATCAAAAACATAGGACGTTGTGTCAAAGCTTTAAAACTTATCATTGTTTGAGTGACGTTGTATATAAACCCTAACCCATATCATAGTTTGAGGGTCGTTGTATCTAAGCTCTAACACTTAGCATAGTTTGAGGGACGTTGTATCTAAGCTCTAACACTTAACATAGTTTGAGGGACATTGTATCTAATCTCTAACCCTTAACATAGTTTGAGGGACGTTGTATCTAAGCTCTAACACTTAGCATAGTTTGAGGGACACTGTATCTAAGCTCTAACCCTGAACAAGGTTTGAGGGACGTTATATCTAAGCTCTAACACTTAACCTAGTTTGAGGGACATTGTATCTAAACGCTAACCCTTAACATAGTTTGAGGGACAATGTATCTAAGATCTAACACTTAACATAGTTTGAGGGACATTGTATCTAAGTTCTAACCCTTAACATAGTTTGAGGGACGTTGTATCTAATCTCTAACACTTAACATAGTTTGAGGGACGTTGTATCTAATCTCTAACACTTAACATAGTTTGAGGGACGTTGTATCTAATCTCTAACACTTAACATAGTTTGAGGGACGTTGTATCTAAGCTCTAACACTTAACATAGTTTGAGGGACATTGTATCTAATCTCTAACCCTTAACATAGTTTGAGGGACAATGTATCTAAGATCTAACACTTAACATAGTTTGAGGGACATTGTATCTAAGTTCTAACCCTTAACATAGTTTGAGGGACGTTGTATCTAATCTCTAACACTTAACATAGTTTAAGGTATGTTGTATCTTAACCCTAACCCTGAATATAGTTTGAGGGACAATGTATCTAAACCCTAACCATTAACATAGTTTGAGGGACGTTGTACCTAAGCCTTAAACCTTAAAATGTTTCGAGAGACGTTGTATCTGAGCTCAAACCGTTAACATACTTTGAGGGACGTTGTATCTAAGTTCTAACTCTTAACATAGTTTGAGGGACATTGTATCTAAGCTCTAACCCTTAACATAGTTTGAGGGACGTTGTATCTAAGCTCTAACCCTTAACATAGTTTGAGGGACGTTGTATCTGAGCTCTAACCCTTAACATAGTTTGAGGGACGTTGTATCAAAGCTCCTACCCTAAACATAGTTTGATGGACATTGTATCTAAGCTCTAACCGTTAACATAGTTTGATGTAAAAAGATCTTCTAGTTTTGGTGGTGCTCTCTGTGTCAGGATTTTGTTTCAGTTGAGCGATGATTGTATAGCTCAAATCGCTCTTACAGTGATCAGAGAGGTTGAAGTGGATAGATACTGGTTTGTCTCGCTTGTGAGTGATATCTGCAAAGTGTTCAGATATACGTATCTTGAACTCCCGTTTGGTCTCCCCTACATATTGCTTCTTGCATTTTTTGCAAGTCAGTAAATATACGACATTGCGTGATTTGCAGTTGTATTGACGACATGTGTATTTACGGCCTGTGATAGAGCTTTTGAAGTTGCTTTCTAGGTTGATGAAATGGCAGAGTCTGCATTGTGTGTTGTCACACAGGTTGTCGACAAATCATACTTCTCTACCACTGAGTTGTGGTCGGATGGAGGGGTATGTAATGCTAGCTCTGACTAGCATATCCCGGAGAGTTTTGTTTCTCCTATAGGCAGCAATGTGGGGGGCGGGAAAGGTTTGTTTGCAGGTGTCGGAACCTTGAAGTAGGTGCCATCTGTTCCTGATGATTTTATTGAGTTCCATGTTCATGGGATTGTAATCGCACACCAGTACAGGCCTCGGTGTGTATGGCCGTGTGCTTGGTATGGTAGACAGGAGAGTGTTTCTATCTGTCAAATGTTATTTTTGTTTGTTCTTTTGTATGATCTTACGTGGGTATCCCCGTGTCAGATAGTAGTTTATGAGGTTCAAGCTGTGAGTCTCATATTGAGTCTGAGTGGTACAGATGCGTCTCAGACGTAGGAATTGGCTGTATGGGCCCTTTGTTTTAACATGTCTTGGGTGACATGATGTATAAAACAGGTAGGAATGTGTGTCTGTGGGTTTACTATAAACTGTGAAATCTAACTTGTTTGTTCGATTCACATTTGAAACCCAAGTGTCTAAGAATGATACTCATTCACGTGAGAATTCTGCTGTGAACTTGATAGTAGGGTGGGCTGAGTTGAGATATTCAAGGAATGACTCACGTTTAGCCTGACCTCTTGACCATATCATGAAGATATCATCGATGAACCTGACATAAATGTCAGGGTTATCGGGAGCGTTGTGTAGAAGGGTTTCTTCTAGTTCAGCTATAAAAATGTTGGCATATGAGGGAGCTAGTTTGGTCCCCATAGCAGTGCCACCGACTTGCAAGTAGTTGTCTCCATTAAAAATGAAATTGTTTTTGTGAAGTACTAGCTTGAGTAGGTTGAGAAGACTAGTTGGAGATATTTGCCAGTTTGGTTTATATAGTTAACATAGTTTGATGGACCTTGTATCTGAGCTCTAACTCTTAACATAGTTTGATGGACCTTGTATCTGAGCTCTTACTCTGAACATAGTTTGATGGACCTTGTATCTGAGCTCTAACACTTAACATAGTTTGAGGGACGTTGTATCTAAGCTCTAACACTTAACATAGTTTGAGGGACATTGTATCTAAACGCTAACCCTTAACATAGTTTGAGGGACAATGTATCTAAGATCTAACACTTAACATAGTTTGAGGGACATTGTATCTAAGTTCTAACCCTTAACATAGTTTGAGGGACGTTGTATCTAATCTCTAACACTTAACATAGTTTGAGGGACATTGTATCAAAGCTCTAACCCTGAACATAGTTTGAGGGACGTTGTATCTAAGCTCTAACCATTAACATAGTTTTAGGGACGATGTATCTGAGTGATCATGT
Organism: Gibbula magus; assembly: GCA_936450465.1. Classification (NCBI taxonomy): domain Eukaryota; kingdom Metazoa; phylum Mollusca; class Gastropoda; order Trochida; family Trochidae; genus Gibbula; species Gibbula magus. The sequence continues at coordinate 10,883,018 of OW388302.1, forward strand.
ACACATATAAAAATGTACTTCAACCAATTTCCAACTAAAATACACAGTGTTTATGTATGCATATACAGATGAACTTATTTTCAGGGATGAATGATAAAATATCAGTTTCAACTATAATACACAGTGTTCATGTATGCATATATCAAATGTGCTTATTTATGATTATTGATGATAGAATACTCATTTCCACTGAACAAAAATATTGTTATGTACAACTATTCACATTTACAAACCTTGATGATAAATTAACTGAAGTCATGGATATAACACATTGTCTCTGTACACACATACAAATGATCTAACCTTAATGATACAAGACTAAGTTTCATTGAACAGACATAATATTTATGTGCAAACATACTTATGATATAACCTTGATGATACAAGACTTAGTTTCATTGTACAGACATACTATTTATGTGCAAACATACTTATGATATAACCTTGATGATACAAGACTTAGTTTCATTGAACAGACATACTATTTATGTGCAAACATACTTATGATATAACCTTGATGATACAAGACTTAGTTTCATTGAACAGACATAATATTTATGTGCAAACATACTAATGATCTAACCTGGATGATAAAAGACCTAGTTACATTGAACAGACATACTATTTATGTGCAAACATACTAATGATATAACCTTGATGATACAAGACTTAGTTTCATTGAACAGACATACTATTTATGTGCAAACATACTTATGATATAACCTTGATGATACAAGACTTAGTTTCATTGAACAGACATAATATTTATGTGTAAACATACTAATGATATAACCTTGATGATACAAGCCTTAGTTTCATTGAACAGACATACTATTTATGTGCAAACATACTTATGATCTAACCTTGATGATACAAGACTTAGTTTATTTTAACCGGCATAATATTAATGTGCAAACATACTTATGATCTAACTGTGATGACACAAGACTTAGTTTCATTGAACAAACATAATATTTATGTGCAAACATACTTATGAAAAATAGGTATTTTACTTTCCAAACACAATGACAAGTATTGGTTGCACATCTTAAAGTCTGCATTCTTTGATATTTATTTCAAACACTGGTTGTTTCTTGTGTACAGCAGACAGAAATCGTGATTAATATTTAATAACTCAGATTAATCTCACTCAAGACTGAAGAGTGAGAATGATGAAAAGGGAAAAGGGTAAAACTGATCAAAATGATATTGTACGCTGGTTAGACACTAAGTCTTGTTTACACTTACAGCAATAAGCATGTTATCTCATTCTCGTATTTATACATTACCCACACACACTGTTTATGTAAGTATTTATACATAACCCACACACAACAAATATGTAGGTATATATACATAACCCGTACGCAATTTATATGTAAATACGACGGGTGTTCAATAAAGATTTCCCCTAACAGACTTCTCTTTACCGGAAGAAATAGACATTTCACAAGATGAAACATGGGTCTTTCACTATGACCCTGAAAGTAAAATCCAGTCAAAGCAGTGGAGGCATCTTCAGTCACCATCCCCTAAAAAGGCTCGGGTCTAGCCCTCGGCAGGCAAGGTTATGCTCACTGTATTTTGGGATCAGCATGATGTAATCATGATCGATTTTTTGGAAAGTGGTACGACACTTACTGGGGCATACTACGCTAGCAAACAATTGCGGAAAGCTATCAGAGACGCGGTAATGCTGACTAAAAGTGTCCGCTTGCTGCTGTCAACAACTCACTTGTAACTCAGACGGAAGCGCAGAACTGCGGCTGTTAAATACTTCATGCCCACCGTAAATCTCCTGACCTTGCACCATCTGATTTCTTCTTCTTCCCAAACAAGAATTTTTGAAAGGCACTCGTTTCCCTGATGATGAAACCCTCATTAATGAGGTCAAGTCCTGGCTTTTGACAAGATCATATGCATTTTACATTAAGCGATGAGAGAAATTTGTCACTCTTCGTGGTGCCTATGTAGAGAGAGACTAATAACTGTACCAAGTTTCGTTTCTTTGAGTAAAGTAGAAGTCTATCAGGGGAAATCTTTTTTGAACCCCTTCGTATTTATACATAACTTTCACAAAATGTATATGTACAGATTTATACGTAACCCACACACAAGTTATATGCATGTGTTTAAACATACCCCAAGAACAATGTATATATAAGTATTAACACATGCCCCAAACACAATGCATATTTAAGTATTAACACATGCCCCAAGCACAATGCATATTTAAGTATTAACACATGCCCCAAGCACAATGCATATTTAAGTATTTACACATACTCACAAACAATGCATATTTAAATATTTACACATACTCACAAACAATGCATATTTAAGTATTTACACATACTCATAAACAATGCATATTTAAATATTTACACATACTCACAAACAATGCATATTTAAGTATGTACACATACTCACAAACAATGCATATTTAAGTATTGAGACATACCCACAGACAATGCATATTTAAATATTTACACATAACCACACACAATGCATATTTAAGTATTTACACATACTCACAAACAATGCATATTTAAGTATTAACACATGCCCCAAGCACAATGCATATTTAAGTATTAACACATGCCCCAAACACAATGCATATTTAAGTATTAACACATGCCCCAAGCACAATGCATATTTAAGTATTTACACATACTCACAAACAATGCATATTTAAATATTTACACATACTCACAAACAATGCATATTTAAGTATTTACACATACTCACAAACAATGCATATTTAAGTATTTACACATACTCATAAACAATGCATATTTAAATATTTACACATACTCACAAACAATGCATATTTAAGTATGTACACATACTCACAAACAATGCATATTTAAGTATTGAGAGATACCCACAGACAATGCATATTTAAATATGTACACATAACCACACACAATGCATATTGAAGTATTTACACATACTCACAAACAATGCATATTTAAGTATTAACACATGCCCCAAGCACAATGCATATTTAAGTATTAACACATGCCCCAAGCACAATGTATATATAAGTATTAACACATGCCCCAAGCACAATGCATATTTAAGTATTAGCACATGCCCCAAGCACAATGCATATTTAAGTATTTACACATACTCACAAACAATGCATATTTAAATATGTACACATACTCACAAACAATGCATATTTAAGTATTTACACATACTCACAAACAATGCATATTTAAATATTTACACATACTCACAAACAATGCATATTTAAGTATTTACACATACTCATAAACAATGCATATTTAAATATTTACACATACTCACAAACAATGCATATTTAAGTATGTACACATACTCACAAACAATGCATATTTAAGTATTGAGACATACCCACAGACAATGCATATTTAAATATTTACACATAACCACACACAATGCATATTTAAGTATTTACACATACTCACAAACAATGCATATTTAAGTATTAACACATGCCCCAAGCACAATGCATATTTAAGTATTAACACATGCCCCAAACACAATGCATATTTAAGTATTAACACATGCCCCAAGCACAATGCATATTTAAGTATTTACACATACTCACAAACAATGCATATTTAAATATTTACACATACTCACAAACAATGCATATTTTAGTATTTACACATACTCACAAACAATGCATATTTAAGTATTTACACATACTCATAAACAATGCATATTTAAATATTTACACATACTCACAAACAATGCATATTTAAGTATGTACACATACTCACAAACAATGCATATTTAAGTATTGAGAGATACCCACAGACAATGCATATTTAAATATTTACACATAACCACACACAATGCATATTTAAGTATTTACACATACTCACAAACAATGCATATTTAAGTATTAACACATGCCCCAAGCACAATGCATATTTAAGTATTAACACATGCCCCAAGCACAATGTATATATAAGTATTAACACATGCCCCAAGCACAATGCATATTTAAGTATTAGCACATGCCCCAAACACAATGCATATTTAAGTATTTACACATACTCAAAAACAATGCATATTTAAATATGTACACATACTCACAAACAATGCATATTTAAGTATTTACACATACTCACAAACAATGCATATTTAAATATTTACACATACTCACAAACAATGCATATTTAAGTATGTACACATACTCATAAACAATGCATATTTAAATATTTACACATACCCACACACAATGCATATTTAAGTATTGAGACATACTCACAAACAATGCATATTTAAGTATTTACACATAACCACACACAATGCATATTTAAGTATTTACACATACTCACAAACAATGCATATTTAAATATTTACACATAACCACACACAATGCATATTTAAGTATTTACACATACTCACAAACAATGCATATTTAAGTATTTACACATAACCACACACAATGCATATTTAAGTATTTACACATACTCACAAACAATGCATATTTAAATATTTACATATAACCACGCACAATGTATATTTAAGTATGTACACATACCCACACACAATGCATATTTAAGTATTTACAAGTATTTCAGAAAAATAGCAACGTAACACAAAGAGTGATACAATGTGTCTAGTTTTGAAATTGACATACCTATTACTAAAAAGTAATTTCCACCCAAAACCTAGTAAAGTAAAATCTAAAATAATGGCTATCTCTGTTGATTCTACAGGAAAACCACTATGATTCAAACTCTGTATTCAAATATGTGTATCCAATGTAAACAACCAATGAAATATGTAATACTTATACAGAAATAAATTCCATACATGAAATGCACTTCATCAAATAATAATATGTATCACATATGTCAATTAGAACGTCGAGTATCGGCCATTGCTTACCCTTTAAGATAAATAAACAAAATGGCCTGACCACTTGGTTAGCGAGGCAAGCATACCTAATGATCATTTTGATAGTTAGATACATTCCTGATTTTTTTCATGAAATAGAATCAAACCGAAACGTCGAAACATCCATAAATATCATTCATGTTTGCCCTCAAACAGTTATATATAATGGCTAGGTACTTTGCCTAAATTGATTTTAGATATTTAAGTGCTTTCTACGGTTACAATCTTCCTAAGTCATTACTATTCAGATTGTGTCAAATTCATGAGATTTTACAATAATTTTACTTTCATTGCTAAAACTAATTATGCACAAATATATGATTTCTGTATAATTTCACATTTAAATTATTACAGTTATATCAATACATTATAATTATCAATACAACCTTATATTAGTTGACATCTAGGCTAATTATATATTTACTTATTATTTAAATACAATAGAGGGTGGTTTAAGCAATTCGTTAAATTATATTCCACTTGTACGTGAATTAGTTTATCCTGTCTGTAATGATAAGTTAATTTATGACTTGAGTTCTGTAAAGACCAATCCTTCCACATTTGTTTATACTCATGGATTTTTAGATATTCTGATTTAGATTTGACATTCCAATAACTGTTATCGTTTATGAACTAATGAAAGTTACAGTAGTTTTTTTTCAAAGATTTCCGAAAATCAGTGGATGATGAAATTTCAGTCACTATGTTTGTATTGTAAAAAAGAGAGATTACCGCCCACAGTACAATCTACGCTCATTGTTTTGCATCGATGAAACCTCGAACGATGTTCAACAAAGAATTACAAACAATTTTAATATTTAGTGCACTAAAATGTTCTCTCTTGAAAAATAACAACTGGATAAGATGTTTTAAAACAAGAATTTGTCTCCAAGCTATGAACAATAACAACTGAATAAGATGTTTTAAAACAGGAATTTGTCTCCAAGCTATGAACAATAACAACTGAATAAGATATTTAAAACAGGACGTTGTCTCCAAGCTATGAACAATAACAACTGAATAAGATATTTAAAAAAGGACGTTGTCTCCAAGCTATGAACAATAACAACTGAATAAGATGTTTAAAACAGGAAATTGTCTCCAACCTATAAACAATAACAACTGAATAAGATGTTTTAAAACAGGAAATTGTCTCCAAGCTATGAACAATAACAACTGAATAAGATGTTTTAAAACAGGACGTTGTCTCCAAGCTATGAACAATAACAACTGAATAAGATGTTTTAAAACAGGAATTTGTCTCCAAGCTATGAACAATAACAACTGCATAAGATGTTTTAAAACAGGACGTTGTCTCCAAGCTATGAACAATAACAACTGAATAAGATGTTTTAAAACAGGAATTTGTCTCCAAGCTATGAACAATAACAACTGCATAAGATGTTTTAAAACAGGAAATTGTCTCCAAGCTATGAACAATAACAACTGAATAAGATGTTTTAAAACACGAAATTGTCTCCAAGCTATGAACAATAACAACTGAATAAGATGTTTTAAAACAGGACGTTGTCTCCAAGCTATGAACAATAACAACTGAATAAGATGTTTTAAAACAGGAATTTGTCTCCAAGCTATGAACAATAACAACTGAATAAGATGTTTTAAAACACGAAATTGTCTGCAAGCTATGAACAATAACAACTGAATAAGATGTTTTAAAACAGGAATTTGTCTCCAAGCTATGAACAATAACAACTGAATAAGATGTTTTAAAACAGGAAATTGTCTCCAAGCTATAAACAATAACAACTGAATAAGATGTTTTAAACAGGACGTTGTCTCCAAGCTATGAACAATAACAACTGCATAAGATGTTTTAAAACAGGAAATTGTCTCCAAGGTATGAACAAAAACAACTGCATAAGATGTTTCAAAACAGGAAATTGTCTCCAAGCTATGAACAATAACAACTGCATAAGATGTTTTAAAACAGGAAATTGTCTCCAAGCTATAAACAATAACAACTGCATAAGATGTTTTAAAACAGGAAATTGTCTCCAAGCTATGAACAATAACAACTGCATAAGATGTTTTAAAACAGGAAATTGTCTCCAAACTATGAACAATAACAACTGAATAAGATGTTTTAAAACACGAAATTGTCTCCAAGCTATGAACAATAACAACTGAATAAGATGTTTTAAAACAGGAATTTGTCTCCAAGCTATGAACAATAACAACTGAATAAGATGTTTTAAAACAGGAAATTGTCTCCAAGCTATGAACAATAACAACTGCATAAAATGTTTTAAAACAGGAAATTGTCTCCAAGCTATGAACAATAACAACTGCATAAGATGTTTTAAAACAGGAAATTGTCTCCAAGCTATAAACAATAACAACTGCATAAGATGTTTTAAAACAGGAAATTGTCTCCAAGCTATGAACAATAACAACTGGATAAGATGTCTTAAAACAGGTATTTGTCTCCAAGCTATGAACAATAACAACTGAATAAGATGTTTTAAAACAGGAATTTGTCTCCAAGCTATGAACAATAACAACTGCATAAGATGTTTTAAAACAGGAAATTGTCTCCAAGCTATGAACAATAACAACTGCATAAAATGTTTTAAAACAGGTATTTGTCTCCAAGCTATGAATAATAACAACTGAATAAGATGTTTTAAAACAGGACGTTGTCTCCAAGCTATGAACATTAACAACTGCATAATATGTTTTAAAACAGGAAATTGTCTCCAAGCTATGAACAATAACAACTGCATAAAATGTTTTAAAACAGGTATTTGTCTCCAAGCTATGAATAATAACAACTGAATAAGATGTTTTAAAACAGGACGTTGTCTCCAAGCTATGAACATTAACAACTGCATAATATGTTTTAAAACAGGAAATTGTCTCCAAGCTATGAACAATAACAACTGGATAAGATGTTTTAAAACAGGAATTTGTCTCCAAGCTATGAACAATAACAACTGCATAAGATGTTTTAAAACAGGAAATTGTCTCCAAGCTATGAACAATAACAACTGCATAAGATGTTTTAAAACAGAAAATTGTCTCCAAGCTATAAACACTAACAACTGCATAAGATGTTTTAAAACAGGAATTTGTCTCCAAGCTATGAACAATAACAACTGGATAAGATGTTTTAAAACAGGAATTTGTCTCCAAGCTATGAACAATAACAACTGCATAAGATGTTTTAAAACAGGAATTTGTCTCCAAGCTATGAATAATAACAACTGAATAAGATGTTTTAAAACAGGACGTTGTCTCCAAGCTATGAACATTAACAACTGCATAAGATGTTTTAAAACAGGAAATTGTCTCCAAGCTATGAACAATAACAACTGGATAAGATGTTTTAAAACAGGAATTTGTCTCCAAGCTATGAACAATAACAACTGCATAAGATGTTTTAAAACAGGAAATTGTCTCCAAGCTATGAACAATAACAACTGCATAAGATGTTTTAAAACAGAAAATTGTCTCCAAGCTATAAACAATAACAACTGCATAAGATGTTTTAAAACAGGAATTTGTCTCCAAGCTATGAACAATAACAACTGGATAAGATGTCTTAAAACAGGAATTTGTCTCCAAGCTATGAACAATAACAACTGCATAAGATGTTTTAAAACAGGAATTTGTCTCCAAGCTATGAACAATAACAACTGAATAAGATGTTTTAAAACAGGAATTTGTCTCCAAGCTATGAACAATAACAACTGAATAAGATGTTTAAAACAGGATATTGTCTCCAAGCTATAACACGAAGAGGCACACACACATTACCATTCTTGATTTATGTAAAAACGTCTTTACTGTTTATAATCAATGCAGATTTAGCTTTATGCTATATATTTATAAAACAAATCCACAAATGGATCATACACAACTTTAAAATTCTACAGTTAATAGTTGAAGACTTCTGAACATGCATAACACCCTGGTGACATTTTGTTGTACAACATAAACCTAAATCTTGAGTTGACTGAGATAGTTAGCAGCACTGTGTGAGTCATAGAATCGACAGTCAAACACTCTAATTGTAACTTAGGTTATCTTACAGAAAATCTTAGTCATGATTTGTTCGACGGCTTTTGTTTGAATATCATGACGTCATTAGCACGAGCAGATATGACGTCATAATGCGTGAACGGCTGAGCGGGAAGTGATGTCACGTGACAAGAGTATTGACAACAATATTCATCTCATTGTCAGATCCGATAGCAGGATATATTTGTATTTCGGACATAAAATGTACATATAGTAATAAAACAATATACAACGTGTGGCGGGGCTGGGAGTTGATCAAGACACGAGTTGCTGCCTAACTCAAGAAATACAATCTGTCATATGTCCGCTCTGATCTTATTTACTTTATAAAATGTTGTAATAATTAAATGATAAAATAGTCTTTCAAAGTATAAGAATGGGGTCTTGTTTCTAATTGTATGATTTGATAAAAGCAATCATTATACTTTGAGACAGATATTAGACAATTTTACAACAAATAGTTTGTTTGTTACAGGGAGGAGAATGTCACATTTTACGGTCGCTTCACTGAACAAGTTGTGTTTTACTGACATACCTCTCTCAGTGTTTAGATTTGACAAGTTATTTTTTCAAAAACGATTTAAAAGCTTACAAATGTATATTTGTTTTTCATATTAGGTAAAACAAAATACATTGAGAGTATTTCCAAACAAATGTATCTTACCTTTTCACACATCTGTTCATTCAACCATCTACAAGTCACTATTTACAAACAAATCCAAAGATTAAAATAAATGCAAACAATGTTTAAAAGTGTGAAAATGTTGTCTTGTTTTTCCTATTTTGTTGTGACAAATACAATAACATTACTAATAAACAAATATTGAACACTTTAACAACATATTGTTTGTTACAGGGAAGAGAATTTAACATTTAATGGCTGTTTCATTGAACATAATTCAAATACCTTTTTCAGTGTTTTGTTTTGAATATTTATTTTTTAAAATATGATTTAAAAGTTCAAAAATGTATATTTGTTTATCATATTAGATAAAAAGAAAGTCAATGAGAGTATTTCCAAACTGATATCTCTAACTTTTTCACACATTTGTTCAGTCAATGTTCTATCACTCAACACAAAGGAAGGAACAAGTATATATAAGTTCATATTTGTCTTACTAAAACTTAATTAATCAATTCTATATCTAACAAACAATATCAAATAAATGTTTAATCTGACATGACCTGCTGAATAAGTTTTATTTTCCTGTCGTTTATGGAGATTTCCCGGCCGCTGACCAGTCTCATTCTTGTAGGACGGACGGTGAATGGAGCAACGAAAAACATGGGGATAACCGGTTCTGTGAACTTCCGATCAACTTTCCCCAAGATTTCTCCTCTCTCCACATCAATGAAGCCGACTCTACCCCGACCCACATCCAGCACGAGTCCAAACTTAAAGGTGAACTCTTCATCAAGTGTGGGTAGAGGCAAAGTGACACACTCACCAACCTGATCTCCCCTGTACTCCTGATGTCCCCTCCACACCTTGATACAGAGACGATCGACGTGACGGCGACAGTAGCCCTCCACAGATACACAGACAGATCCGAGGAGGAGAGAAACACAGAGCCCCTCGTCAAGATTATCCTTCCCCTCCACCACTCCAATCTGCAGCAGGGGGAACCTGACTCCCTCGCTCCATGTGTGTTTGGAGTGTGTCTCCCAGTACGTGGGGAGGGAGAAAGGGAAGGGGAAAGGAGGGACGGGGACTGGGCTGCTACAAGTCCCCTCGAACTTCCTGAATTGACCCGGTCTGTGTTTGTATCCACTTCCCGCCATGCTGTTCAGCTCCTTGCTGAAATCTTCGACTTGAAGATATTCGTAAACTCTCTCGGAGCTTAGAGTCATGGCAGGAGCTGCAAACATACAACTTTGTTGTTATCTAAACATACACAAATGACATCTTGAAATGTTTATTTTACTATTTAAGATACTTTGATGATACAATATTTGACAATAGTAAAAAAAAATGTTAAAACGTTGGTTGCTACTCAAACTAACATATAGTGAGATAAGCTGAATTCTTAGAGCTGACGGTTCTGTAAATAAACACTTACAACATTTACAAATGCCATCTTAAAATTTTGACTTTAAACAAATTATTGATATCTGTCACAATAAATATAAACTTTGATTCACTCTCTATAATTGATAATACAGTCGGTTTTCAAAATAATAGGTTTTCACTGAAGATAAAACACTTTAATGTAAATTAAATATAAACAAATGACATTTTAAAACTTTTATTTTACTATTGCAAACATTTTTATGATAAAATAATTAATAATTTGGACAATTTTTCAAAACTTTGTTTGCAGCTCAAACCGACGATGATTGAGCAACTTTCTCAGAGCTGAGAGTCACGGCCGGAAATATAATCAATTGTAGTCAAAATGTGTTGTCAAAACATAAACAAAATGTTGAAATGTTTATCTTAATCTTTTAAACAATTTGGTGAGGAAATATTTGATAATTGTGACAAAAATATAAACTTTGTTTTCCACTCAAACTAACAATAAAGAGTTGATTCTGCTGACAGCTGGTTTCTCAAAGCAGTCAAAATTTTGTTATCAATTTTGTCTGCCACTCAAACAGTCCCAAAAGTTTAATTCTTAGAACTGATGTCCTGTAAATAATGTACTATTGTTATCCGAACAGATCCAAATGGCTTCTTAAAATGTTTTTTTCAATATTTTGAACACTTTGACGATAACATTATTCACCGTTGTCATAAAAAATACAAACTGTGTTTCTCATTCTGTTATATATATACAATACAGTTGATTTTGCCGACAGTCGATTTTATCTGAGCTGAGTGGTATTGCGGAAATTGTAAGTGAAGAATTTCTAAAGAAAGAAAATCACAAATAACATCTTGAAATGGTTACCTGGATATTTTATTATAAACATTCAATGCTTTTTGTAAAAAATGTTTTGCTGAAATTAGGTCATGCCATCATTGGATTGCAAAACGACGTCTTTTAAAATTCCCCACGATTGATTTATTGTACTATTATCCAGCTTGTGTAGCATATTCAGTTTATTTACATTAATAAACTACAGCCTCTTTGCAAGTCAGTTTTGTTGTCACCTGCCCGGTGCCAGACAATGGTCAAACTCCTTACGGTGTTGCAGCAAATCACAAAATGTAAAGACGCATCCTTCAACTTACAAGTGTTGTACGGAGTTCGAATGGTATGCGATCAGCTGTTTACGAGTTCACTGGGTGAAGGATTTATTTAGTATTATCCGCCACAATGAAGTTTGCGGGAGGGGTTGATATACCCCTGTCCGACCGCTTGTCCGTGCGTCAGTCAATCCGATGTGCATCTGTCCGTGCGTCCGGGTTTAGTTTTTAGACCAAACCTCAAAAGATGTGCTCACTAGCTCAGTGAAACTTGATACGGGGAACAGTCATTTTTGTCTTTTTTCGGGTTTTCAACCTTTTGGAATTTTTATTCGTTTCAATGGAAAGGTACATTATAAGAATAATGAATGAGTTGCGAGGAATTACGGATTATCTGTCCCGAGTTAATTATTGTGATAAACTCCCAGCTTTGGCGAGGAGTTTGACATAATAATTCACGAGGGACAGATAATTCGTAATTCCGAGCACCGAGTTGGTTATTCTTTTTCTTACCCATGATCATTTAATGCGTAAAAATCGAAAAACAAGACCCCAATTCACGATTAGATTTGATTAGACTGTAAAATACAAATTGTAGTCATACGCCATTCATAAACTCTTTCACTTGTTAAATTGTTAAATGTTATTGCCAAAACGGTTTACTGACATAGTAAACAACTCGTTTATATTGTAAACTATGTCGCAGAATGAGAGAAAAATAGTGAAAACGTGAATTAACAATCGCACTGTTGGAATGCAAGATAGGAGTGTAATTACGTCACCAACTGACGTCATGGTTAATGACGTCACAAAGTAATGACGTCACGGCAATGCAGCGGCGACTCTTGCATGCTGCTTCGCCTTGCAAGTTTAGTACTGTAATTACGGTCTCGGAAACATAGGTTGAACATGATTTTATATTTAATATGTTTTACTGACGTGTGACTTCAATTAGGTATGCTCGAAATTGTTCAATCATGTGATTTAGCTTAAACAGGATAGCCAAATAATTCATGAATGAGCGCAAAGTAGTTCCGTCAACCAATCAAAACCCAAGATATATTTAGAAAAACTGTAATTCCCATGACCATTATGAAAACTTTAATACACGGCATATCTGTGCCCGCTTGGGTAAGAATACCTTTTTATGTTTGCGAGTTCAGGCTTTTAATTCAGGCTTTGTTTATGTCCATGGTATCTCCGTCACACTAACCTACTTCTACTTTCTACCTTGATGATGAACTTTTCCTTACCAATTTATTGTTAGTGCGGTTACGTTGTGATATATGAATCAATAAAACATACCGTAAATCCTTGAATAATCGCCTGCCTTGAATAATCGCCGGGTCCAAGCCCTCTTTGAAATAAATAATCGCCTGCCTTTAATAATCGCCGGGTTAAATTAAGGAATTGTAAATAAACTTATGGTTATTTCCTTTTCCAAACGAAATTCTGCATAAACATATTTATGCGAAGTTTGACCTCATGACATGAACTTTGTTTACAATATTCATATCTAAAACATACTGCAATGATCTTTTTGTTATGATTTAACAAAATTTCACCTATGTATTCGGATTATGGATTCGAAAAAAATAACCGAATAACCGAAAAATCAGTCAAGGATTTACGCTAATTTATTTTAATTCGCTTCGTGTATATAAACTTTAAAGACCTATGTCAAAAAGTGTCTGAGGTTTAAGAATTTATTTGTCAGCAATTTCTTCCGATCATGTATGTTGGTTTGTTAGTGTGGCTAATATTAATGAATGACAACTGTCAAATGGCAATCCATCAACAATAGCAGACTATGTATGTTTATCATAAATGTTTTGAAAATGGATTAATGGAGGTATGTAAAACATAACGTATGTATTATACAATTATTAATAAAACACAGTCGTTTCGTTTTTCGAAATAAGATAATTTGAAGTCGAGTGTCATTTTAGCAAAATGTCCTAAATAACCATTATGTTCAACATGTACTTTCATCTTTTATCTATTCCATGTACTTTCATTTAGTACTTTCATTGCCCCTAGCAAGTTTATACATGGGCCAGTCCATTATTATGTCATATATCGCTATAGTTTACAGAATGCCTGTTTAGGAATATATTTTCTTGAAGGAAGTCTAATTCAGGTGTATATCTCCAATAAAGAGAAGTTCACAATTCTGAATTGTATTTTATTTTGTTTAAGTAGTTCTCAAGCAATAGTCAGAAAGTTATCTAATTAATATACAAGGGAAAGGGAATCTGCCACCCCCCGTCGCGAGGTAGTTGTTATGTTCACTGTACCTTCATGCTGAATCAAAGTAAAAACGTGAATATTATAAAGAACAGAGATAAGTTTGTTTCTCTAAAATAATCTTAAAGGAGGTGAACTCTCAATACACATAGCGAGTGACGTTTCTTTACTAAGTTCCCACATACCTATCCTAACCTAGAACTCATCTGATATAGGTTTTTTTTATAAACATCATATAGCTAGTCGTCTCAAAGTAAAAACCATTGTGTGACTTTATCGTCGGCATTGTGACGTCATAGCCGCTCCAGCCTAAGCCATCACTGTATTAAAAAAAAAACATATCAAATTCTTTGCAACTGCAAGCCTTTCCCAGCTACGTGGTGAATTAGTAATCGTTAGTTTCTTCTTGTTTGGAATCTCATCTTGTTCATCATTACAAGCACTGCAACTTGTATTGTCAAAATGATAGCGATCATTCAAGGATGGGGTACCCTGTGAAAGACAGTTTTGGGTGATAAATATAGGATACTAAACGACCTTCTATTTAATACCATTTTTATTAAACGAGTTAATGATTTTGTATAAAACGAGCGAAAGCGAGTTTGATACCAATCATTCACGAGTTTAATAAAAAATTGTATTAAATAGAAGGAAGTTTAGTATTCTGTTTATTACTCGCCCACGAATAATCCAGCAAAATAGCCGACATGGCTCTCAAAACTATGATTCCCGCAAGCCTGATGCCATTGTGACGTCATAACCGCAAACTATTGTGACGTCATATGTGTGACGGTATTACACTAGTTTAATATTACCGTATGTATATATATATATATTACACTGCAATATCTTACACGGGCGAGTAATAAAGTAAAATATTTGATTTTGATTTGGTCAGAGAGAACACAATTTTCTTAATTTAGCCCGTGAGTCTCAATGTGTAAAACATGCCTGTATTCTGCTGCCATAGTTAACAGCTTGCGTCAATAGGAGGTCTCCAATAATGGCCATACTTATGATATACACGGTGTCCAGAGTTTTCAGCCCAGTTTTATTCATACATATATTAAAGTGCAAAAGAAACGTCCCCGCACTTTTAAAAGAGTATAAAATGAACTATTGATGTCGGAAAAAGTAGATTTTGAATCTATTCGATAGACAAATGTTTTGTAAAGTAGTACTGTACTCACAATTTCATACATCAAAGTATGATAATTTTATTTTTTTGTGTGTTCAAATACACGTGGGGTGCTAAAACCGCTTGTTGAATTTGATTTTTGGACACAATGTTTGGTATTTAAGTTTAAACAATTTAAAAAGTAGAAATTTAATTGATAAAATATGTCGTCAACATAAATAACCTATTTGGATTATAATTTGTTGGCGCATCATTGCTGTAGGACGTCACAAAACAAGCCAAAACTCGATTTTTGACGGTTCTATCTCGTCTAGTTAAGGAGTTTTAAAAAAGACGAATTACTAAAACGCGTGTTTCTCAGAAATATGAACAGATAATGTTTTGAAAATTCATATTTAGTATTGTTGGTTTCTGAAGACATGATATATACCGCTGTTTCATTCGTATTTCTCGCAGGTGGATTGAAATATCTTGTATTTTGTATTGGGACGTTTCTTCTGCACTTTAGTTTATTAGTTTTATGCTGCCTTATCTATTTAAGATAAGATAAGATAATTCTTTATTGTCCGTTAGGGAATTTGTTTCACGTCTGAGTGAGCATAAATACAAACTTATACACATTCATTTGAAATACATGGACTATATACGTGTATGATGATGGGAACATTAACGCTTAATCAATAGAGAAATTGACTTTGGTACAAAAGACATTTTATAACGTTTGGTTTTGCATGTCGGTATATTATACCGACGACCAGAGGGTAACAATTCAAAACAGTCGTTCAAAACATGTGAAGGGTCACAGATAATGTTTGAAGCCAAGTTGTGAGCCTGTCCTTCATGAAGTTCAACTAATGTCTTAAAGATATGATTAGAATTTGTCTAAGATAGTATAACTTCTGAAATCATTCATGCGTAACGAAAGTCATAGTTTAATGTGATGTTGACCTTCATTTAGTACAATTTCCTTTGGTTTTAAAAAAGTGTCTAAAGGCTGGCTGTACTTTTCACCCTTCTATTTGAAACAGGAAGGTTAACAGTAGATATCAATTAGTCCAACCCACGCGCTCCCATCTTCTTGAACATAGCAATGCAAATACATCAAAGTCCTTTGTGCGGTTGCAACATTTGTTACAGACATCTTCAATCTTCTTATGTTAAACAATATTCTACAACTGACAGTGTGCTCAACCATCATGTATGTTGCTCTCCTAGACAAACTACAAGCTTTAGAACGAGACGGCCTAACTATAATTTGCAATCACTGTTATGTGCACATACCACATTTATGACACACATTTTTATCTAACTTCAGTCTGGCTTCAGGCTAGATATATCCGACTTGACTGCTTATACGCATGTACAAATACTACACATCTGTCGCACCTACCAAAACAAGTATTCCCAACCAATGGATTGTACATATTTGGATGAACCGTGCTGTTCTTTGAACTCAAATGTGATGATGTCACATCTTTGTACCGTCATGCTTATGACGTCATGACATTGTGTTGTCATCAGGAGTTTGGCTTCATAGCATTGTGATTCACAGCTAGCTGATGCAACATTGATGTCAGGTAGTTGATGACAGCAGAGAAATGTGCAACATATACTGTCAAAACGATATATCTCCGAAGCGATATCACTTGATCTTACTAAAGATATCTCCTGTCAAACATAATCGTACATGGTAACTTATCGACTAATCAACATGTATTTACATCTTGATACTACGAACAGTTATCAGTTCTATGGTTCTGATAATGTTGAAGCTATTGTTTATACATGTGTTGCTTATAGTATGGATAATGTGGCTGAATATGAAGATGTTGATCCCAATTATTCTAACTATAAGTACAGTATTTACCTAGCACGACGATCCTACTGTCCTGAAGGTTGAAACTACACAGGACCAGGTCAGCTGCTGATCTCTGTATCAGTCCGTCTCTCCAGGGCAGCTGGTCATCTGGTCATACGAGAAAGGTCAGCAATATTGTGAAGATAGAAACAATACAATAAAAAGACTTTCCAAAGGTGACATATTCTAATTTATTAACCAACACGTGCTCTACAAAATGCACGTAGAATGATGTTATATGTTTACTGCAGCCAGGTCAGACAGCAAGTAGGAGATCCTTGGTGACTTCACGCCGTGGCAGTAACGCGCTCGGACATCGTATCAGTCGATAGACAGTCACAAAAAGACTGTGAGAGCAGTGGATTGGAGCATACCATATATATTGTGGGGAGGCACTAACGACGGTAAACAGATTGAAGTGGGCAAGACAAGTAGGACACGATCTCCTCTGTCAGATGAAAACAGATATATATTGAGAGCTGATGTTGCAGCCGAGACGGGATGGGGAACGTTTAGTTCCTAACTGTGTACTGTAAGTTCCAGTGTATGGCAGAGTGGCATTATGGTGCGGGAAGGGAGAATTGAAAATTAGGGTAGATATCATTCATAGAAACTTCAATGTGCAGATGTACAGGGGAGGGATCAGTAGTCCTTGCATTCGTTCATCTCCACATAGTATTAGCACAATGACAACACGCGACCTCCGGCTTGACACAGGACTATATTGAATAACATGAATGTGTATTAGGGTGGCTTGCTAGTTCAGACATGAACCGGACTGAACATATGTAGGCCTAGCTCGATATGTATACATATATCTAAGGGGACGCTGTTACACATATATATGGTGGTCATCCCGATAGTTAATATAGCTTTCAATGCAATAAGCTCTATATAAGATGAGTTGAATTCATAAAACCCTTATGATATGTAACCTGTAATTGTATGATTGTCTTGTGGAAATAAAGATATGCGAATAGATGTTACAATATACTTTACTAGAAAACAGAATATTACCTTGGTCAGTGAGGTAGTCCAAGGGTTTGTATCCGAGGGAGTTGTGTTTCTTCATGTCAGTTTTAGGGATCTGCTTCAGCTGTTGTTGTAATACGTCAACATTGATTCCTCGCCTTCTGCACAAGAAGTGAAGTGGTGTGTTTCCGAACATGTCGGCCTTGTCTCCATGATGGATCAATGTCAGAATATCCTTTATCTGATGTGATCTCATGCAGAGAACATGGAGAGGTGTTATTCCATTGTCATCTTGCTTGTTGATGTCTCCCTTTGCGTTTTTGACAATTCTATGGACTACATCAATTTCAAAATTTTCATTGTCACATAGATAAAAGAGTGGTGTAGATCCATGTTCATCAACTTTATTGAAGTCACCTTTCCCTTCACTGATCACCAGATCTACAGTGTCCAATTGAAGGCCTGAGTGTGCACATAGATAGTGTAGAGGGGTACACTTGTTCTGCTCACAGTGGTTGAGATCACCTTTACCGTATGTGATAATCCACTTAATTTCCTCTGCAGTGAATTGTCGGTATTTGAACAGATAGTGAATAGGTGTGTGTCCATACTCATCAAGAATATTAAGATCACCTCCTACGTCTTTCATGAGTATCAGCATAGTGTTCATGTCATCAACGGTAATAGAGTTCTGGACTTGACCGAGATAATGCAGTGGTGTCTGTCCATACTGATCACAGATGTTAACATCCCCTCCTCTTTCAGTGATGATTACTCGTATAGTGTCCATGATCATTCGCTGTTGGTCATCACCAGCAGCAGTAGAGTGTTGGAGTTGCAAGAGAAAGTGCAAAGGTGTTCTCCCTCTCTCATCCTGTATGTTCACATAAGCTCCGGCCTGCACTAAAGTCTCCACAGCAGCCATACGTCCACTCTTTAGAGCTGTCCACAACATGGTTACTCCATCCTCTCCTGGTTGGTTGATGAATTGTTTTGAACCATCCTGGAAGAGAGGGTTAATATCAGGTTCTTTCCGAAAGCATACAGTGATATGAAGTACTTTACTAAGACTTTATTTGTTCCGTCCTGCTGATGTATTATTTGTAACCATTCCAGAAATATATTATGGTTATCTAGGAAGATGTGCTTTCTTTACCAAATATGGTCTTAAACATTATTAAATCCAAATGTAAAAATTAAAACTTTAATTTGTATATGTTGAGACCATTTTAATGCTATTCTGCTTAAAGGTCGAATATATATATATATATAGAATACTAAACAAGGTCCCGTTTGATAACATGTTTATTAAACGAGTGGATAGTTTGGTATTTTAACGAGCAAAAGCGAGTTAAATACCCATGCAATTCCCGAGTTACATAAACATGTTATCAAACGGGACCGTTTTATCTTATTTATTATTCAATGATGTAAATAGCGCTGAATTACAATAACATCGTTTTTAGTGACGCTTACATGCAAATAGGTTACCCGCTATTGCAATCCCGCGGCTATCCTTGTGATGTCAACAAAAACGACTATGACATCACACGCCAATTGTGACCTTACGGCAGCATGCGATGGTATCACACATGTTCGGAACCAAATCATTGTTATCTAATGAGTGATCTCACCACGGTTGAGTAATAAATACATGTATATATACACAGTAAAAAAAGTAAAGCACCCCCAAATTAAAAGTTGTATACCATTTTGGATTTTATGATCATGTTATTCAATTCGATAGACAGGTCAATTATGGCATTCTGGATGGGAACTGGTTTGGTTTCTGTTATGGAACGGTTCTCACGAACGGAGCTATTGGCATGCATATAATGCAACCCATGATTTCAGCAAAATGCAGTTTCACCCTTCGACTTACCATGGCTAAATAAACGCCTATTACGGCTTCAATCTCAGTTCAATACAGAAAAAATTCATGAACAATGCCACGAAGGAGATTGTCCGAGGCTACGAGATGGAAAATTATTGGACAGCATTTAGCAGGTTTCTCGTACAAGGAAATTGGGAGAAGAACTGGTTATCACTATTGGGTCATCAGTCGTTTAGTGAGGAAACATGCCCAAACTAACCATGTTCTCGATCGACCACGTTCCTGAATGCCCCGAGCTACCATATTGCAAGAGCACAGGAACCTATTGCGTCACCAACGACGTCAACCGTTTGCGTCAAGTACCATCTTGAAACAAGCCTGGCTACCCTATAGACGTATCAGCAATCAGACGGTGAGGAACCGCCTCAAAGCAGCAGGTTTAAGGTCTCGACGTGTCATCAGACGTCCAAACCTTACTAATCGTCATAAACGGGATCGTAGGATGTGGTGTGGTGATCGGCAGCGTTGGAACATGAGGTCATGGAGACGTATCCACTGGTCAGGCGAAAGTCGCTTCCTCCTCCATACCGAGTTTGGAGAGTCAAGAACAGTCGATACACACCACGGAACATTCTTCCAAAGGTTCCATATGGTGGAGGATCCGTTATGGTGTGGGGTTGCTTTTCTTTTGACTGAAAGTTGGATTTGGTGTCACTACAAGGCACTTACCGGCGCCCGCTACATTGCAGAAGTGTTGGATCCAGTTGTGATTGACCATTTTGATGATCACAGACTTTCAACTCGACCCCTGTTCATATATGATAATGCTCGGCCTCACCATTCACGAACTGTGACTCAACACCTGGAAAACAATGCTGTTTCTCGTATCCCCTGGCCAGCATTGTTTCAGATTTGAATCCCATCGAGCATATCTGGGACATGATTGGTCGACGTCTACAGAGAATCAATCCTGCTCCACACAATCTAAGACAACTGGAGGCCGCACTTCACGATGAGTGGCAGCAAATCCCCATGGAAGAATTAAAGAACCTTGTCAGGGGTATACCCAGAAGACTGGCAGCGGTACTTCAGGCACGCGGTGGCAGTACACGATATTGACACTAAATCGTTCCTAAGACAATGGCACGGGTTATTCAGTATGATTTCTTCATCATGTTTAGCCGTCAAACATGAAATGACAATACATTTCCTGTTTTTGGTCATTTGAAATATCTGAAGATTACACAAAAATGTCAACGAATAAAACAATTAATTACACTTGCTCCTGAAATTGGTTTTTCCCCTGTGGAATCTTTAGTTTTGCTATAATGGGTTTCTGAAACATAACCCTATCCAAAAAAAGAAGGGGATGCTTAACTTTTTTACTGTGTTTATATCAGTACCATGGTACCAGTTGCTACTCACCTGCTGAGGAGCAGCAAGATCAACAAACACACAGGACTCCACCAGTTCCTTACAAAAGTCCTTGTTCTCACAGAATGTGTGTCTAAACACGCTGTAGTTTCCCTGCAGAACCTGTGGATGGAATCTCTTGACAAGAGCTTTCAGAACTAGTTCAACTGGTTTCACATTTATGTGTGAAGGCGACTTAAGTTTTTCGTCTGATGTGAGAATAAGTTTCTGTCTAATCACGGAGAGAGTGGCATATTTCACACAAAACAGTGGGTCTGTTTCACAGATAACACTCAGTACACTCTCATAGATGGACGGATGAGCAAACTCGCAAATCCCATTCTTCCAAACAGTGATGTAGCTACCGTCCTGCTCACGTTCAACTTTTAGTAAATCTGACCGCCGCTTATCATCCTCAACTGAATAAGCATTAAACCTGCCATTGTTCTTTATCATCAGTTCAAACAGATCTTTACAGTTCTCGTTGTACAAAACTGACGTTGTAACATTAAGAAACTTCAGTGGTGTATTGAAGAACTCCTCAATGTCAAGGTCGCGCTTCTTAGCTTTCAGTTTCGGGTACATCATGCTGCAGTGGGGAAAACCGTGAGCAATGTCAAGTTCAGCTACTCTCTGGCTAACATCTGAACTTACTTCCAGATTATCTTGTTTCAGGTAGTATTCAAGAATCTTCAGTCTTTCATTTTGAACTTTCACTGAGCTGAGGTCAACGACATTTTCAGAATCCAGAATGGTATCTTTGAAATGTCCCAGGAAGACCCGGGCTTCATTCACAACGTTCTTCCTGCTGATAAATATGACGTTTGTTTTGTTTCCATTAAGAGTGAATTGTTTATGAATATCGTTCATCACAGTTTTCCACTTATCAATCAATACCTGGTCTGAAGTGAAAGCTCCGAATCTGTCATCAAACATTATTACACGGTTTTCATTCAACCTTAACAGTAGTTTGCATTCTTCAGGCTCTTCAATGTTGTAAACACTGAACTTTCCTCGAAGTTGTTTCAGCACTAGGTACCCCAGAGTTGTCTTCCCATCTCCAGCATTACCTGTTATAGTCACCCAGTTCCTTCCACTCTGCAGCATATCAACGACTGTGTCTACAGCGGATACGTGGATCATACCAGAGGTCAGGGATTCGATTTTATCTTGTGTTCTTCCTGCAAAGTGAAACCATTTTATTAACAATTTCACAATTATTCAACCAAATAAAGCAGTAGATCATCCATAAAAATCGTTGTCTTTGCATACACCAACATTTCATTTAAACACCTTAAGCCACTCATGCAGTTGGAATCATGAGTGTATAAACAGGTTTCAGACACACTTTTTCACCCAGATGGCATCATGCTGAAATACTCTTAGTCCGGTGGCAGGGACATATAAGTGTGCATTGCGGTATGTACAAATTTTGTTTCTGTTTTAATACCTCTGAGGTGTGCTCTTCAAGAATCTGAATGATGCCACTCTGTCATCATTGGGCAATCCGCACAATATGCAAATAAAGCCCGGCATTACTGAAAATCTTGTTTTCAACAATGTCTCAGTAACTATGCAAGATATCAAATACAGTTTTGTGTCTAACCCTTATGTTTAGAGGGTAATGAATCAGATTAAGCCTTTTCAGTAAAGATCACAACATGCTGAATATACAAATTAAGGCCGCCATTACTGAAAATCTTGTATTCGTCAATATCTCAGTAGCTATGTATGACATTAAATTAATTTTGTTGTCTATCCCCATGTTTAGAAGGATAATTAATCGGATTAATCCTTTTTAGTAAAGATCACAACATAATTTGTTCTGAATATGTAAATTAAGGCTGCCACTCCTGTAGGCAATGCAGTGTTAAGAGGATTTGTCCATGCTGAAGACTTGTCTTGTTCAGGTTATTTCACAATTTCGATGTATAGTTTTCATTACAGAATCGACTCTTCTAAACACACTTTCTCGCAATGCTATTAACAGTTGTAGATAGGTATGGGAAATGGTGCCATACGGTGCCAATGCTCAGACCTTTGGCGCACATGGATGGACGAGACGGTAGAACAGATAGAGAGAAGATATACCTTGTTCCTAAAAAGCCAGACCTGCCTTCAAGTTAAGCGAATCGTGTTGTTTTACCGTTTCGAATAATGGCCGATCCAGAAAGGGCCTTCCATTTGGACTACGAGTTCTTTAACTGTGTTTCAACAAGCACAAACCCTATCGAGGTCCGTGGGTTCAACACCAAGTTGTGTAGAGAGCCAGGGCAGAGTATGAAACCAGCGACCAAGGCCGTGTATCTGCCATTGATTGGTATGAATCCATCCCACCCGGACTCGATGCTCAACGTCTAACGGAAGAAAGTGGACTGGACATTACTGTTTTACCAAATGATCAGCAGCTCTATAGAGCTGTAGTCAATGTGAAATAGGTTTACCAAATGATATTCTCTGATTTCATACCAAACCTTGGGGGCATGCACATGCTCATGAGTTTTGTTTGTGTATTGATGACAGACAGTGAACTTGAGGATATCATGGAATCGTATGTTGGAGGTGTGGCAAACATGCTGTCAAGGACGAAACTTTCACAGAACTTTAAAGCCCTTTGGTTAATGACAAAAGATGCTCGGATCAGTTAATCTTATCTCTTTGGTTCAGAACCTGACAAAACCAGCATAAAATATTTAGAGAATAACCAACGAGGTACGAGTGATTACGGGAAATATCCATGAGTCTAAATAATGTTCAGCCACGAGCTTTAGCGAGTGGCTCTGAACATTATTTAGACGAGTGGATATTTCCCGTAATCACTCGTACCGAGTTGGTTATTCTATATATTACCCATTATGCAATTAAATTGACCAAATTACGCTTTGTTATTACATTTTCATGTTGGGCGGCCGCTGTGAAGGACCCGTCGCCACAGTAACATTGTGACGTCATAAGATAATTCGTCGCGTCAGACAATTGTTTTATGACGTCATAGTCATTCTTTCTCCGGGAAACCGACCAATCAACGTTGAGAATCACTTGAAAGCACATGTGCAAATATCACACAAATAATCACCTGTGTCTTCTCACCCGTATGGGTAATATTGTTATGATATTTACTGAAAATGCTTAATCTGATTCATTACCTCTCTAAACATGGGGATAGACACCAAAATTTATTTGATATCTTGCATAGTTACTGAGATATTGACGAAAACAAGATTTCCAGTAATGGCGGCCTTTTTTGCATATTGTGTGGATTGCCCAATGATGACAGAGTGGCATCATTAAGATTCTTAAAGGGAACATCTCAGAGGTATAGAAACAGCAACAAAAATGTGTACATTTCGCAATGCAAGGTTTCCAAAAATCAGGGGTTTGGCAAACGGACTATCCCTCCATTCACGTGTAGAATATAAGTTCCAGTGTATTACAGAAACGGGGGGTATACTTAATGCCACTTACTCTCACCACACGTGTGTAGAATATAAGTTCCAGTGTATTACAGAAACGGGAGGTAAAGGTAATGTCACTTAATCTCACCACACGTGTGTAGAATATAAGTTCCAGTGTATTACAGAAACGGGAGGTAAAGGTAATGTCACTAACTCTCACCACACGTGTGTAGAATATAAGTTCCAGTGTATTACAGAAACGGGGGGTAAAGGTAATGTCACTTAATCTCACCACACGTGTGTAGAATATAAGTTCCAGTGTATTACAGAAACGGGAGGTAAAGGTAATGTCACTTAATCTCACCACACGTGTGTAGAATATAAGTTCCAGTGTATTACAGAAACGGGGTGTATAGTTACTGTCACTTACTCTAACCATATACGTGTAGAATATAAGTTCCAGTGTATTACAGAAACGGGAGGTATAGTTAATGTCACTTACTCTCTCCATACACGTATGTAGAATATAAGTTCCAGTGTATTACAGAAACGGGAGGTAAAGTTAATGTCACTAACTCTCACCACACGTGTGTAGAATATAAGTTCCAGTGTATTACAGAAACGGGAGGTAAAGTTAATGTCACTAACTCTCACCACACGTGTGTAGAATATAAGTTCCAGTGTATTACAGAAACGGGAGGTAAAGTTAATGTCACTAACTCTCACCACACGTGTGTAGAATATAAGTTCCAGTGTATTACAGAAACGGGAGGTAAAGTTAATGTCACTAACTCTCACCACACGTGTGTAGAATATAAGTTCCAGTGTATTACAGAAACGGGAGGTAAAGTTAATGTCACTAACTCTCACCACACGTGTGTAGAATATAAGTTCCAGTGTATTACAGAAACGGGAGGTAAAGTTAATGTCACTTACTCCGGATATCCACAATCTGATTCCTGACAGTTTCTGTAATTGACAAAACAAAACAAATCATTTCATAAAGCAGAGAAATCAGTGATCGTTAATCTAAAGGACTATGATTACAAAATATGTACACATGGTTTCTATTTTGATAGAATATGTGAGGGGAAATACGTAACACAAATTGACAATTAAAGAATATACACTCATATTACTTCTATTTACATTTTCATTTACAAACACCATCACACTCACCGTCCAAGCATGCCGGTATTAAGAGCTCCTGAAGTTCCCAAGCTTAAAATAAATGTATATGTATATATAGATATATATACTAAACTCATGGAAATGTTATAACATTGTTATGCATAGAGTTAATCGAATCGAATGAAAGTAAGTTTGATTCCAAATTCTATTCACGAGTTGCATAAAAAAAGTTATCACATTACTAATCATTTCGTATTTGATTTATTACTCAACCGTAAGTATCAATATTTTACTAAATAAATGGGTAGAACAAACCATCTAGTAGATAAAACTATAAAACAAAAATATTTTTTGATGAAATATACTGGACACCAACAGAAACGCAAGTGCACTGTAACAATTTCATAATTACTGATTACGCTGTATTCAGCAAATTAATAATTTCAGAGCATTAAAATTGTGTTGATATGATGTTAATAACGTGATGAACAGCATGCACACATAACGAAAAGTTAATACCAGCGAAGAACTTCTGCAGAGCATTACCTTGTGCAAAATTGATTCTCTGGGAAAACGGACACATTCAAGTTCAAATGGTGAGGGGCCAGTGTGCTTTTAAATGCAATTGGAAAAATTTGAATGAAGTTGGTTTATGCAAACCCCCTGTCTTTGCTGATGTTGATTTGATACGTTATGGCGTCATTTTGATCTTCATTCAGAATCGTACTATGGGTCTCATTTTGGTAAAACTTTAAGGTATTGCATTCTTTATCGGTACCAAGGTGTTTCACGAGCACATCTACAGTCCTTGCAAACTGTCCAGCATGCAATCAGCAAAATCCCAGTTTCTGGAAATTGCACGCCAGACACCTGACGTCTTCGGAATGTTTGTACTAAATGTTATCGCACATTGAAACCGGACGCTGGCAAGATATTCCAAAACATGAACGTTTATGTAACTTATGTAATTCACCAGCTATAGGAGACGAGTTTCACTATCTCTTTCGATGTGAAGCTCTTCTCCAACAACGTATCAAGTATATCCCAGACAATCTAATGAAATTTTCTAACCTTTTAGCAATGAAACAATTATTGACCACAAAAAAGATTAAGTATTTAAAACAGTTGTCATTATTTATAAATCATGTCCTTAAGATCACTAAAGCTCTTAGTTAGTATTTGCACATTGTACATATTTATTGCCCTACTTGTATTTTGTATCTGCATGATATGTGTATGTGCATACGCCATCTTGATGAATTTATTCTGTATATAAATGTGAATGTATTATGCTCATGTACCACCGAAGGTGGAATTGAGTTAATAAAAACCTTGAAACCTTGAAACCTTGTAACCAACTCATTGTTATCTAATGAGTGATCTCACCACGGTTGAGTAATAAATTCATATATTGGTTAACCACGCTAGTCACCTCATAGTTAGAGGCAGTGATTGCATTTGAGCCAACCATACATTATGTATCATGTAACACAAAACAGTACAGTAAACTGTTATTGTAAAAACGCTCTACACAGGAATACAGTGTTTGTATAATGCGGCAGTAGAAATTGTAATCGTCTTTTAAAAGAAAGAACATGTTCCGTTTTGTTCATAAGAGAAAATTAAGCCACAATGCACGCAGTAAATATAGCGTGCACATAGCTATGTATAACAGTGTTTTATTGTGACTTTTGTGGTAGAAATTCCCGATTAGTTTTCTGTTAATTCTTTTATATACATTTTTGAAAAATAAATCAAGGTGCTTTTTGAAAATATGATTCATATCACTAGATTGGTAGGACATGACCTGTACATGAATGAGGACAAACTAGTATACCTTTTTTTTTTGGCAGTGGATATAAAGTCGGCATTGGACCACTGTGATTTGATTCATGTCATCACAGAACAAAAAGGGGTGATATGCGCCTTGCCGGTTCCAACTAATTTGGGGCCAAATCCGAAAGGATCTTATAAAGGAATTCCACCACTATTTTTATGTGTATGATATCTACATTTCCTAACATCTGTCTTGGAGTTTCAGGTCATCAACACAATATATGAACACATATGTAAACAATTGCAGTTCGATTAATGGCACTATATAAATACTTACACTCTGGATCATGCCTTCTTCTCCTGGAAAAATATATAATTCACCAAGTTAATTAGAAGTCCAAACATGCATCCAAACGAGTGAAAACAAACAAGTTTTGATGAGTTTAAAGAAATAATTCCTTGTTATTTTTTATTTTATTTTAAGTTTGAACAATTCCTGAGACATTTTGTCAACAATGTTTTAATGGTATATAAAATAAAGTCAAATAAGGACTAAGAATAATAAATATTGTGGTATTTATTGAATTTAACTGAGCAACCGAAATATGCCAAACAATTTAATCAATAAAAGTTTGCTTTTAAAATTTTATTAGGAGCTTTACAATGTGAATACATGTTAGTGTAATCATTTTTACCTCAGAAACAATTTTCTCCTGAAGATGACAAAGAGAGCGCATCCCACTGCCAACCTGAAATCAGAAAGTATCAACATGTAAACATTAAAGTCGATTTGAGGGGCTCCTTAAATGATATGTCAATATCTCTCGAAAATAATTGCCACAGAATAATAAAATGAGGACGAAGGGAGTACTCATATTACAAGTCAGTGCCACTGCGAACTTCCTTTGTAAAACATCACCTATAATGCTCCATATAGACATAGCATGTTGTATTTTGTTAAATTTACATCGGCATCTTCTCGAGGAAGTGACAACGTCATAACTATTCTTCAGTATGTTGATAGTATGAACTATTCAAGTATACTATTATAGTGTTGTTTATACAATTTACATTGTCAGAAAATCATTTATGATAACAACACTCAACACTCAACACTCATGAATGTGTCATTTTGTATATATGTCAGTTTATACTCTCTAATTGTCAACATATATATATCATTTCAACCTGTGCACATTTCCCGTAATCATTCTTTACTCGTTGGTTATTCTCTAATTATCACGCTTTTAATAAAATAGATGTGACATCAGACGATGACAGTTCTGATCTGCAGCTGGTGACGAAGTTGATCCTAGGAGGAGATGTGAGCAGGGTCATCACCCCGACTGAGATGCAAATGTTAGATATTGCGAGCGACGCATCTGATTGGTCATTCAATGGTGATGATCCGAGGTCAAGATGGCGGGACTACTTTTGACAGTCATAAGCTAATAAATATATAAAACTTGTGGGAATCAAAAGCTTGAAAACAGTTGTGATATTATATGACAACGTGCGACAACAACCACAAAGCCGAATGCGCTCGTCCTGTCGTAACGTTGTGGCGTCACACACATCAACTGTAAATGTGAGTTGTCTCCCTTCAACCATCATGTCGACCGAGTCTCGCACCTATGTAACTCGTTACTCGTTCAAATACATGTATATTCAGGGGGACAATCACACCAACTTCTTTGGTCATAATGATCACGATGCAAAGCAATTTACGGTGCTCTTAAAAGTTTTGTTAACAGATGCGTGTATTTGAAGTTGTACTCAAGTAGTAACCAAATGATATGGTACCAGGCCCATGGTAAAGGTGAAATCAGTCTGAATAAATAGAAAACGTGAGCTATTCTTATGTTCAGCGATTTAACACGCGACACAAACACGTTCTTACCTTATGTGAATAGATGTTATTAATTATCCTGCTTACCATTTACGACTAAAAGTATATTATAGGCTGAAACAAATATCGCACTGCAGTTTATCCGTCACCCTTTCTGCGCCCATGCAGTTTGGTAACGAATTGTCCGAAATTTGGCCAACCCTGTCCGAACCAAGGTAAAAGCTGTCCGAACCTTGGGCGAATTTGTAGTCGTCTAAAATTGCTAAATTACATATTCATTCCTATAATGAACTAAATAGTGTTTGGAATTTTGAACAATAACCCCATTCGACTTTGACTACGTATTCTTGGCTGTTAAAGAGTCACATATTGAAAATACGACGAGGGACAGTATTTTGATCTGAACACTGTCCGAACCTCGGTTATTTAACCTGAGTAAAATAATTATCGAGTAAATACCAAATACATCATACTTCATAAATGTTTTGTAAATAATATTTTGTAAATAAAATATTTGTTTGAATATCATTAATAATCGGCTAAAATTTGAACCCTTAACCAAATACAGCATGTGCGTCCACTCCAATACGTCACAAGTTATATATTTATATATACATCTTTGTAACCTGCTCATTTGCGCTTAAACATATAAATTAATCACTTGTTTGCCATACAAACTCGCATACTTGTTTGTAATGACATAATAGACTATTCAACTGAATCGTAATTTTCTTAAAATATTAATGAAGAATTTCAGATGTAATCAGCGATTAAAATTTCTCAGTGTTAATGTGAGGGCAAAGGCTAACATGTACTTACAACACAAGCAGAATCACGACTGGTAAGATTATGGCCAAAACCCCGTTGTCTGAAGAATCATTTTCAACAGCTGAAATAGAAACAGAGTCGTCACAGGATGACAAGTCTCAATGCACATGCGACTTCATGAAGACACACACGCATGCATACGCAGGAACATATCGGGATGCAAGTGTAAAGTTTGTAAAGCATGGATAGCGTGTTCAATCTTATGTTTTAGATTGAAAAGCACATTTTGAAAATATAATTGTTTCGATTTACTGCATGACATCAACATAATTTTTTTTTTAAAAACCCCAAAAAACTGGCTGCATTTTGGAAATGTTGGCAATTTTGAAAAAGCCAACACCTGAACTTTGCAGAACGTTGTGCCATTGACATAAGGATGGTGTTTTAAGGAATCCAGTACAAAATCAACTTTCCACTATTATTCCACCTGGTGTCTAACTGTCAGGGCCCATAACACCCTTCTCCTGTTTAGATCATTAGGTCATATAAGTTAATACTCACTAAATGTGACTGACTGTGCATTAGCAACACGCATTTTCATTTCAGCTTTTAATAAGCAAATTTATTGTTTCTTTTAAATAATAACTTTTGCTAAAGACACTTGTAAATGCCATATGTTCACTTCACAGACAGCAAAAGCAAATTAAATGGCTTAAGATTTCACAAAATACTAATACTAAACCTGGACACTAGAATATCATTATTTTGTCAAAAACAGCTTCTCTAAAAATAGTGAAAGGTTATTTTATAATAATAATAATAATAGACCATTTCTATGGCGCTATAATCCATGCACCATGACATGCTCTAAGCGCAAACATTAGGAGATGTTAAAGGCAGCTCTGAACAAATGAGTTTTAAGCCTGGTTTTGAAGGTGGTGAGCTCCTGACAACATTTGAGTTCCATGGGAAGTTTGTTCCACTCAGTTGCTGCTGTGTATGAGAAGGATCTCTCCCCATACGTCTTTGTCCTGACATGTGGAACAGTGAGTAGGTCTTTCGACTGTGACCTCAGAGTCCTTGCAGGCGTGTATACTGTCACCAGGTCACAGAGATATGCTGGTGCTGTTCCCCTGATACACTGGAACGTCATACAGAGAGTCTTGTACAGAATCCGGTACTGCACAGGAAGCCAATGTAGTTCCTGGAGAACTGGTGTTATGTGATCTCGCTTGGCACAAAGAGAGACAACTCTTGCAGCCGTATTCTGGATTTTCTGCAGCCTGTTGATTAGGACTTTTCGAGAACCTGTGAGCAGTGCATTGCAGTAATCCATCCGAGAGATGACAAGAGTCAGCATGAGCTTGATAGTGGCACTTCGTGTGAGGAACTTTCTTATCCTGCCGATGTTTCTTATTTCTTATTTCCTTGGATTGTACGATTTTAAAGTATTGGTAATTGTTCTTGACTATAGCACTGCTTTTTATTTTCCCCTTTGTTATCAGAAAAAACACGGTGATATTAAATAAATGTATATTTGTTACTGATTTTGTTAACATGGTAAATTTGAATATTGCTGATATTAAAAATGTGAAATGTCTTCTAGTTAAAAAGCTTCATAACAATATGGTCGGTAAATGAACTCATTTCTACTCAGTTTCATAATGTTGCAGATATGAAAAGGCATAGCTTCATATAGTAAGTATATAGCCATGATTGCTCTACACTTTTTCATCTGGTTAAATGAGACTTCGATGACTTTCACAGTCCACGACTTGCTTTTGTTTTAAACTAGAAGTTATTTCCTGAAATACGTACCTGTAATGCTTGTTTTACACGTTGTGCCTTGATATCCAGACTCACACCCAGCAGAACATTCTCCTGTTGTTTGGTCACATATTCTGTTGAAACAATGTTCACTACACGTGAAGTTACAGGTAAGTCCGTGATATCCAGACACACACCCATCAGAACATTCTCCTGTTGTCTGGTCACATATTCTGTTCAAACAATGTTCACTACACGTGAAGTTACAGATTAGTCCGTGATATCCAGACACACACCCATCAGAACATTCTCCTGTTGCTCTGTTACATCTCCCTGGTTTATCACACCCAATTTGACATTTCAGCTCACACGAGTTTCCATGGAAACCAGGAGTACATGACTCTGTATTGGAAAATGCAAAATACAAAATTAGACAAAGCTAATAGAGGTTAGTAGAAAGTGTATCAAGATGATTACCATCGCAGTCTGTTGTTCAAACGATTTAAGTAAACACGGACCAATATCACGTAAATTGATGCATATGACCAGAAATGGATTGCACCAAAATGTGTCAAATCAAACGGATACACATACTAAAACAGTATTTCTATGTTCAGAAGTGTCATTGCTAATTATGATGAGTGAAAGTACCCTTTTAGTGGCCAAGTGTTAGCAGTAAAATAATTCAGTTGGTTAATGCAGATGTACAAACGAATCCACACTACGAGGACCATCAGGTCGATAACATTGATTTGCTACATATTCCAGAGAGATGAAGGAAGTTGTGACATTGAGAGTTTGGTATTAATGCGACTGACATTAAAGTATACATCAAATCAATAGTTTATAAGCATACCTCCAGATTGGCATTTGTTACACCCTGACAGACAGTCATCAATAAGATCATCTTCTCTGGTGAAACATTCGGGGCATTGCCGGGTACATTCGTCCCCGAAGTATCCTCGTCTGCATCTGATGCACTGTCCATTGTCTCTGTCACATTTCTCATACCTTGGGTTGCAGAATTCACTGCAGTCAGCTCCATAACGACGTTCAGGACAGAGAGTCACATTGCATGAACCACACTGTCTGTCACACGTCAGACAACCTCCAGAACAGTCACGAATACATTTCGTACCACAGAAGCCTGGTTCACATCCATCTGTGCAGGTGACTGTTCCTTTGATTCTCTCTATGTAACACTCATTGTTCACACAATTAGTTGGGCAAATCACATGACAGTATTTACCTACATACCCAGTTACACATCCGACGATACACTCACCATTGTCATAGCATCGTCCTTGCAGACATGTTGAACACAGCCCCGATATGAGTGGGATAGAGACAAGCACAATGAGAATTCCTGAAAAATGATAAGAATATGATTCTTAATAAACAAAAGAAGGTTCCACTTTGCCAACAAATCTGATATATATACATCTTCATGTTAATTTACATACACATCTTCATGTCCATCTACATCTACAGCTTCATGTTCATTTACATATACATCTTCATGTTCATTTACATATACAGCTTCATGTTCATTTACATCTACATCTCCATGTTCATCTACATCAAAGATTTTATCTACATCTCTGCAAACATCTACCTCTACATCAACTCATAAATCAATACCATATGTTGTATCTTCATCTACATCTATGCGCAGATATGTACCATCAAGATCTACTTCAATGTAATGTTCATTTAGATATAAATCTATATATGTATCTACGTCCACCATTATGTCGACCGATCACTCCAAAAGTATGGCAATGGTTAAATTTCTCACAAAAGTACTCAGAAAATATAAACACGATCCACATATGCGTATCACCGAAGTATATCCAAAGCATGTATAAACTTTCAGAAAGATTGGTCAAAAACTGTGGGAGGAGTTGATTTTAGAACACAACCTGACGGACGGACGGACTTCCTGCGCCACGACATTAACACCTATGATCTATGCCAGGGGTTTACAAATCAATGAATCCGCCTAGCCGGATCCTGTCGGATCAACCAATGTAACTTATTGTCCTGTTCAGTGTCTTATTATGTATACAACCTAGGTACACATCTAAGTAACAATTAAGTCAACTATCTCCTTACAAATGGTGTGGTTTTAGAAATAGTAAAAAAAGGTCACTGATCTGTGTAGAGGGATACACAATATTAGGGTATAACAAAGTTATATTTGGGATAACAGTATCTTCAATAGTATACAATGTTATATTTGGGATAACAGAATATTCAATAGTACAAATTCTTGTACTTGTACTTTGTACCCATGCGGGATTCGAACCCATGAACTTTGTTTTAGTACTGAGAATATAAGAAAAAACAGCAGAAAGCTGTTGATTTATCTGTGCACATCGTTTTAAAATAAGTTGGTCGTTATAAACCATACTTTTCATTAACAGACATTTATCATCACAACATTCGAAATTAAACATTGAATTTAATGAGTAGTGAGCAGGAAACAAACCAAGTACATAGTTGACATCATGCCCCTACTAGTTTCACTCTTCTTCTCCGTGTTTCCACGCAATGATGTTGCTGATTACTGTTGTACTACTCATGGTCTCCGGTGTGTAACTGATTGTCTTTCTTTATGTGGTAACTTCGTGTTAAATTCTAATATGCCGCTTAATGTATAATTCTCAGTGCCATTCTATCTCTTGTGTGATTCTCGCGAGGGTAATATGGTGTGGGGTATCACATTTGTACCAGTTTTTTCCTAGCTGCTAGGCGAGGGATGACACTGGTACAAAGATGGTACCATATTACCAGAGGGAGAAACATACATTAGGCTACTTCTTTTCATTGTATTATGCCTTGAGCTTGACCCTAAACTTAAACAATATTGCGTCATCAGTTACGATTGAAATTCGTGTAAGTAGTTTGAGTGTGCAATCATTTCTGTGTGACATATGTCTCTAAACAACGATGCGACAATTGGAAAATAGTTGATGAAGCTGTTTCAATCTCTATGACACTTACGACAGCGAGGCACATTAAATGTTTACACCGTGAGACTCACAGGGTTCTTAAGGAATATGTATCGACTTTAACAGATAGTGTTTTCGTTTTTTTTAACTCTGGCTTATTCTTGATGTGATTATTCGTCCGTGAAAGATCCTGAAGTTTACTATTTATACAGAAATGATTAACTTGTGTAATGCCGACGCAAATATGGCATCACAATAGTGTGGTCTAGTTAGTTTCAGAACATTGTCGACAATTTCTCATTATTATTTTGGGTGAGTAATAAACACAATACTAAACAGCCACAGGATGCTAAACGTAAATACCAGTATAATAATAATTATCAAACCGTTTAATCAAAATATGAAATTGAAGGTCTTTTAATATTCACTGTTGCTGTGTACGCAATACATAATTAGAAACTTTATTACTAAGAACTTATTTAGTATTTACTTTCAGCTCTGGAAGCAAATAGATGCCCAGAGTTCTGTGCAGGCATATATAACGATGCAGACGAGTCCTGTAACAGAGCCACCTTGGCTTGTTTGGATGGGTGCAAGGAAGGCTACTACGGGAAAACCTGCAGTTCAACCTGTGACGTCAACTGCCTCAGTAGATCCTGCCAGCAACAGGACGGGGCATGTATTTGCAGGAGTGGTTACAGCAGCATGATGGGAAAATGTCAACGTACAGAGGGTATGTACATGTTTGACTATATAAAATAACCTCGGAGATCGGACGTTTTTGACATCATCAAACAGAACGTGTCAATGCGTTAACTTTAGAAAATGACAAGTAAAGCAGTCATAAAGATTCCTTGATGAACACATCAAAGTGTGGGAATTGATATAGACACTCTATGGTATTCATATACATATAAACTCTACCATATGATAAAACCTATTTATATGTTTAAGGTACGACATGCAAATTGGAGTATCACTGTAAAGAAAGCATCTGTAAAGCAGTGGGAAGAAAACAGTGTGTGTACGGCTGCGTGGCGGGCTGGTTTGGAGAGTTTTGTGACAGAAAGTGTACAGACACTTGTGTCTGCGATCAGATATCAGGAGCTTGTACTGATTGTGTGACAGGATGGTACGGAGCAGAGTGTGGTAGTCGCTGTAGTTCGGGTTGTGTGGGAGGAAACTGTAACAGGAACGGAAACTGCATACAAGGATGCAAATCTGGATCCTATGGAGAGAGTTGCATGTTACAGTGCTCCCAGCACTGTATGTCTGATTGTGACAAGCTGTCAGGAGAGTGTGTCCAGTGTGAAACAGGTCGGTATGGTTCCACCTGTCAGTGCAGTGAAAGATGTGCTGGGTCTAAAGCAGACTGTGACAAAGATGGTAGATGTATCAGAGGATGTATCAAGGGTTACTATGGAGAGAAGTGTGAGTCGGACTGTCAGCAATGTTACGATGGTTCGTGTTATCAACATGAAACCTGTAGGGCCTGTAAGAACGGATTATTCGGAACCTCCTGCAACCAAACGTGCCTCGGATGTACAGAGGGAATCTGCGATGTATCAACAGGAGAATGTCTCAAGGGATGTCAGAGTGGCTACTATGGATTCTCCTGTAACCAGGAGTGTGAGAAATGTAACGCTGGCGACTGTGATAGGAAGACTGGTGAATGCCCAGGTAATCAATTTTGTTTTCCTTTTTAAAGTTGTAAAACTGTGAAATATTCTATGAAAGGATTCAATGTAGATGCGTTCAATTAGTAAGATGTAGAACACTTTTGTAGTTACACGTAAACAACAACGGACGGTTTTACTTTAAACCTCTAAACTTCGGCAATTTTATGGAACCTTCTGTATGCAACAATGTTTATCCAATTCAATCTATGTTTTGATTACACGGACTGCTTCCTATCAGTTCATCAAAATATTAGCGAGGATATAGATAGAAAGTTAACAGCACACGAGGGGAAAGGTCCACTCAACAGTCATCCATATGGCAGAAAAGCGCCATGCATAATACTAGGGATTCTGAAAGCATTTCCGATGTGCGTCATTGTGACCTACGGCGTTCGCAAGAACCACGAGGCAAGGAAGCCTGAATCTTGTTTCTAATTGTCAATT
Source organism: Gibbula magus (assembly GCA_936450465.1). NCBI lineage: Eukaryota > Metazoa > Mollusca > Gastropoda > Trochida > Trochidae > Gibbula > Gibbula magus. The sequence continues at coordinate 10,920,316 of OW388302.1, forward strand.
CTTTAGAAATAGAAGTATATTGAGCACATTTGGTGTTTTAGTTCTATTTACGCACTTGAGAAAAGTTCACTTACACAGGACAAAAAGTGGTGGAATCCCTTGCCGGATCCTTCCGTATTCTTCAGGATTCTTTAGGATCCGCCAATATTTGAGAGAATCCGGAAGGATCCGGCAAATGGATTCCACCACTTTTTGTCCTGTATTAAGGATTCACTTGGCTAATAAATGATAAAACAAATATAAAATTCATAAATCAGATCATCAGTCGAGCTTGTCAAGCAACCATCGGTATATTTAAGTGACCGTCATATCGGCAAAATCTGCCACCATTTTATTTTTTCCATTGCCTAAAATGAAAGCCTATAGTATACCTAATTTTACATCTCTTTGATAATAAAATATATGCACTGATAGAAAATTCACACAGTAACAAATAAGTATAAGGTGTATGCTTCTCACGAGGGTAGTACGATCTTATGTACCATTTTTGTACCAGTGACTCCCGAGTCTTCAGGCGAGGGATGACACTGGTACAAATATGGTACAGGACCGCTTTACCCGAGGAAGAAGTATACAACGTATTAATATTTCGCTCATGTCAATAAAATCAGTATTGTTATATCAATTGCATTTTGACTGCCGATGACTGTTCAGCTGCTAAAGCTTGAATGACCTTGACCCTAAACGTAAACAAAATGGCGTCATCCGTCTTGACTGAAGTGTTAAAAGTCGTATTACATATTATTACAAGCTTTTAAATGCTTTAAATCGAGTTCATGTTAGTGTAATGGACTGCACAGGAAATTCAAAAAAAGACTTGTTTCAAACCAAGCAGCAAATAAGGCAAAATAAGTAATTACTATATTACTAATTGTAATTACTAGACCCAACTAAAAGAACTGTTTAAAACTTCATACACTGCGTGGGTCATGATATAATGTCATCTGACCATTATGCGACACCTAATGTGGGCTAAAATTTGTTTCCGAGCGGGGTAATATGGAAACCGTGAGACTCGTTTGGTACATGGAAATATTTATCAACCGTTAGACAATCGAAAAACGAGTACTGTGAAGAAGGATAAATGCTGTTATGCCTTAGCGAAGTTTTCCCCATCGCATTGCTTGTGAAATATAAAGTCAGCAATATACCACCTGTATTGTTATATTTCAAATTAACTGTATTAATAGCATATGCTAGCATATACCAGATATAGGACACTTGTGTATTTGGATCTTTTGTATTGTACTCGAAGCTCCTCCGCTTCTATGACATGTTCTCGTTCTTCATATATACTATTTCAGGAACATGGATGCCGTACATTATAGGAGGAGGAGGGTTTTTTCTTTTATTCATTGTACTTGCTGTCTTCATGGCCTGCTGTTTGAAACGGTCAGTAACCCAACATTTCAAACGAATAGCATGCATAGTGGCTGGTCAATTACGTAAATACCGGGGATGTAGCTGAGTTGGTAGAGCGTCTGCTCATCACCAGGAAGGTCGGGGTTCGATTCCTGGCCGCGTCACACCAAAAGACGTTAAATTATGGGAGTTGTTGCTTCCTTGTTTGGCGCTCAGCATTATAAGGATAGAACAACGCTTGAACTGATGCTGCACTGTGACTGTCGAGTGCAAAATGCACAAACCAAATTTCCTATATACTTTGTATTGCGGACAATAAAATGTTATTATTATTATAATTATTATTATTATTGATACCAAATATTAAAATACAAATATGTTTTCGAGGTAAATTAAGTTCAAAGAATTAAATAGATAAATATTGTGTTGCTACTAACAGATGGATACATGGATTACCCTTTCAGAATGCGTGATATAGTGAAGGATGGCGTGGACAAGATTGGTCAGAACACTGCAGTGCAGTTTGTACCAGGTCATGGCAATCAGCTGAGGTCGATAGAAATAGGAAGCGCTGAAACCAACTCCTTTGGAACTAACCCCGATGACATCTACAACCATCTGTTTGACATCAAACCAATAGAGACAACCTTCTCCCTAGCTGTGGATGATCTCGAAACATCGTCTGGTTACTGCGCTGTACGCCCCTTGTTCCGTGGCTGCTCTGGTATACATGATATTGATAACGGGAGCGATGATGCAAGTGATGGAGGACGCAATATCGGTAGGAGCTTGATCTCGCTCTGTGATGAAAATGGAAGTGATGGACAGGATATGAAGATGGATGAAGCAAAAGTCACGGACGAGGAAGATCAAAATCCGAAACCATTCCAGATAGTGGTCTTACAACCTGATGAAGAAGAACGTATTTCAGAAACAATCCATGTGGTGACGCTACCTTCTGATGAAGAACACCTTATCCAAGAACGGACCCAGATTGCGGTCATGGCTTCTAAGGAAGAAGGCGCGTGTGGTGGCGAACAGATGGAGGAAGAAGAGACCACAGATGGATGTCCTACTGTAGATGTGGGTAAACATGAAGAAGAGGAAGATGATATGTCTGCAGCGAAGATCAACAACAATGGCCTTAATATTGGCGAGGGAGATTCAAAGAATGATGAAATGTCGATACAACCGCCAGATAAAGAACTGACTATGACACCAAAAGGACAACATACCAAGAAATATGTAGAAGTGAAAGTAATGAAGCAGTTTTAAATTGTTATACCTGTCTCAGTTGTACATATGGCTGACTTGTTGAACTTTGATTTAAATGCATGTACATTTTATGCTGATATGATGTTTATGATGCTTATACATCTATGACGTCATTTATACGACTATGCAGGATTGTGCACCCTTAATGCGACCTCATAACATGGCAAAGTGATTAAAACTCCACGCTCCACTGTATATATATATATATATATATATATATATATATATATATATATATATCCACTGTTCTAGATTGTAGATAAGTTAACTTGCCTCAACAGACGTTGCTTACGGTAGTCAATTAAAAATGCATGAAACTGGTAGATGCATGTAACAGTCACTTACAAAATAATTACTATCTTTGCATAAACAATGAGTGTAAACTAGTCTTTAGTCTTAAATATTCTTTCATGATTCGTGTTAAAATTGTGTTAACATTACAACATAAGTCTTTTTATATTTGTCGGGGTGTTTTCTGGAGGTTAGTTAAAGATCTGATTATCTTAAAGGCTTATGCTTCCCTTTACTTCACACGATTGTTATGACATATTGGAAACTCGTTGTCTAAGTGTGAATATACTTTAAACTAATTTGTCATGAACTTGTAAAGTTACGTTCAAAATAAATATAATTATCATAATAATAAATAACCGTTGTCTTTATAAAATATATCAATCAATGATACAAAGATTGAAATTTGCTTCTAACGTTGAAACTTCTAGAACGAGTCTGAATTACAAAGTGATGTATGTTGTCATGAGTGGAATATCTACGGAAGCGTATTAGTGTCACCGTGAAAAAAAAATCTGTCAAACTATCTCCTACGTAGGAGATAGTATCTCCTACATAGGACTTAGTATCTCCTACGTAGGACTTAGTATCTCCTTCGTAGGACATAGTATCTCCTACGTAGGACTTAGTATCTCCTACGTAGGACTTAGTATCTCCTACGTAGGACATAGTATCTCCTACGTAGGACTTAGTATCTCCTACGTAGGACATAGTAAGCCTATGTCCTAAGTTAGAGATAGTATCTCCTACGTAGGACTTAGTATCTCCTACGTAGGTGATAGTATCTCCTACGTAGGACTTAGTATCTCCTACGTAGGAGTTAGTATCTCCTACGTAGGACATAGTATGGTTATCTCCTACGTAGGACTTAGTATCTCCTACGTAGGACTTAGGAGATAGCATGATAAAGCACTGATCACTTCGTTTCATACTTATCCACGAGTAATGGAGACAACTAAGCATCTTGCGTTTGTCCTTTTCATAATAAACATAATTATGTTAGTCTGATTAAATCATGTAATTTCGAGGTTCCGTCTTGATTTTCAAAATAAAGTATTGTTCACTTGAAATGTTATGGAGGGAATATTGTCTTTCGGTTACTGCTCCCTTAGTGTCCATTTCGTTAGCGATAGTTTGCGAATATACTGTTACAGTTAGTTTCAAATAATTATAATTATGTGCTCATTATGTTTTTCTCAGATTTGCCATTTATTATTAAAGATTATACAATATTGTGTTACGTTAGAGGGTAAAACATCCTATTACACGACCCGACAGGCCGCATGTATAGAAAACGGTTATCCGTATTGGTAGAAAATGGGGCGACGTATAAAGGGAGCATTTTATGGAACTCTTCAGTGTGAGAGATAGATTTGTAGGTGTCATGCGAGTTCAGACAGATTGTTGACCATTCCGTTATAGTGTTATAATAAAAACTATATTATTGGGGGATTAGTTCTCGCTACGTCAGTCAGAACACTTGTACAACATTCGAGCGGCCATTTTCATTTGAACACTTTAAAATGGCCGCTCGAAGGGAAATGGACTCGAGTTGCTTAACCAAACCATTATTCGTTTTAGAACTCTTTTTATTGATTCAGGAGTGGTATTTAGCCATTGGTAACACTTATTAACCTTTTTGTGAGAACACTTTATTTCAATTCATTAGGAATAGCGTGCTCAAACGCCTTTAAAGGGTTAGGGTTTGGAGACAACTGACAACATAACACTTTGTTAGGCATTGAAAGGGGTCGTGGCATAGGATTGAACATATGACAAAAGTTATATTTTTTGCTTAAATGAGGCACATTCTTACCTATTTGATATGTTTATTTGTCTTGTCTACTTGGTCTCAGATTGTTTTACAAAAAGTTTGCTTTGAAATCGGATAAGCATATATTTCAGACCTGAAAAATGAAATATTGATGTCGGAGAAAGAAGATTTTCAATGTATTTGGTAGCCACATGTTTTGTATAGAAGTATTCACAATTTCATACATCAGAGTATGCTTCTTTTATTTTTTTACATCTGTTCAAATACACATGGGGTGCTAAAATCGCCTTTTAAATATGTTTTTGGCCCACAATATTTGGTATTTAAGTTTTAAACATTGAAAAAGATATCCTCGACATAAATAACCTTCTTTGATTTAAATTTGTTGACGCGTCATTACTGTAGGACGTCACAAAACAAGCCAAAACTGGCTTTTTGAGGCTTCTATCTCGTCTAGGAGATTCCAAAACGACCATTTCTTAAAACTTGTGTGTCTCACAGTTATGAATAGTCTTACTTCATTTCACTTCATTAAAAAATTTATTCGAATTATATGTAATTAAATGAAAGTAAAATAAGAACAACCTCATTTATTCAAAATTAATTGCCCTATTTCACTTCAAACCTACAAAATACCATTCAAATAAGTTATATGTAATTAGATGTATACACCTCATATCAGCAGTAGTTCTACTGTCGTTCTAATGACGACATGCTATAAATGACAATAAAAACACTTAACAACTGAGGTAGATTTTGAAATTCGTCACTTCAGATGGTTAATTTACCCATATGGTAAATATACTTGTCAAAATAGGTTAGGTATATTGGAAGTTTATTATTGATGTTTAATCAGTGTGTAAATGTGCAAATAAATCAATATGAAACAATTCATAATTTACATTTATCGCTAGCTATTCTTCTCCAGCACATTCATAACATTCAAGAGTACAGAAATTCATTAACGGTAATTAATTATGGAAGCTGAGATCCTTTATTGTTGAGTAATGTTTTGAGTGACGTCGTGTAACAAATGTCCAACACCAGGTTCAACGTGTAATTAGGTCGCTAGTAATGACCGTGGATTTTCATTTCACGGAAATATTGACTGTATTGAAGGAGTTTAAAACTGATATTCCAAAACATAAATAGGGAAACCGCAATCATATCGCAATCAATGTAGAGATCTACCATGAACGTTTGAATTAATATCAGTTTATTAAATATAATCGTTCAGTGCAAAACTATAGTGGATTGCATAACACATGATGACTCAATCAACTCTACTTCTATAGATACCAATATATAAAATACTTAAAGGCGCTCTAGCATGTTTTTCTTAATGAAAACATTGATCTCACGAAAAGGTAATTAAGTTTTACCAATGGCTAAATAATACTCCCGAATCAATAAAAAGAGTTCTACAACGAATGTACACTTTTCGACTAAGCCATGCGAGTCCATTTCCCTTCAAGTGGCCATCGAGTAGCGATAACTAAACACTCAAAGTAGAGTTTTGAATATGGGACCATGATAGAATAGTCAATTGTCTTGTTGTCTGAACCCTCAAATGACCTACAAATCTACCTCTCACACTGAAGAGTTCCACACCACTGTCACTTTATACGTCGCACCATTTTATTTCAATAGGGATAACCTTTTTCTATGGATGCAGGCTTATCGGATCGTGTAACGCTATGTCTTACCCTCTAACATAACAATATATTGTTTAAACTGTAAAGTATATGGCAAATTTGAGAAAACAAAATACAGCGTCTTTAAAGCTTTGTAACGGTCATATATACTATCATATACTTATATATCATATGTTTAATACAATTGTGAAAAACGCTAGATGTGATAAAGTGGTCCAGGCATTATAGATGTTATCTCCTACGTAGGAGATACTATCTCCTACGTAGGAGATCCTAAGTCCTACGTAGGAGATACTAAGTCCTACGTAGGATATACTAAGTCCTACGTAGGAGATAATATCTCCTACGTAGGAGATACTATCTCCTACGTAGGAGATACTAAGTCCTACGTAGGAGATACTAAGTCCTACGTAGGAGAAACTTAGTCCTACGTAGGAGATACTAAGTCCTACCTAGGAGATACTATGTCCTACGTAGGAGATACTAAGTCCTACGTAGGAGATAGTATCACAATTTTTTTTTCATCGTGACACTAATATGCTTCCGTAAATATCAGTATAAATACATGTAAGATAATACTGCCATAAACGGTATCACTGACGAATGCTTGTTAACATATAACAATAACAGTTAACATACAACAGGTTCACCAACTATTGGTGTTAATATCGATGGTGTGTTATACATTATCTTTTTTTTTAATGAAACTGAAACTTCCTGTCTATTTAAATCCGGTTATACACTTAATGTACAATGTTTACTCAAACGTCCTCAACAAGGCGTATCTCGAATTATATTTATCACTGGCTAATTCAGCTTTGCTGCATTACGTCAACTTTTCTGTGCCAGAGACTTCTTATCGCACTTCCAAGTCAAGAGGCGTGCTTATTCACTTGCAAAAAAGCTGACGAAATGCCTTAAATATAGTTGCTCACCATTTGTGAGTTATTTGAATCATTTGAGTCACCTAACAGAATTACTAAAAACTAATGTTGTTACACAAAAACGCATCCTGCCACGACATAGGCAATATCTGCATGCAACTTATGAATACATCATCTTGCCATCTGTTTACTCCAACCTAAGCCTCGTCATTCTGCTACATAACTCACTGGTTGAAAATAGCGTCCAAGTCGCAAAGTCTAATGTGAAGATATTCAGGTTTGACCAATCACATATTTCCTTTGTAGATACGCAGATAATGGTTGAAAAATGCATCGTTGATTTAACTATATTGTGGTTGTCTATTCAATATAAAGTCGCCAGAAACAGCATTTTACACCTGTGACTTGAGGAAACAAAGGCAATATAGATTCTTTAAATATTACTACAGGTAAAATCCTGATGTAGCTCATTGTGTTTGCGTGAACTACAAACAGTTGACTCAAATCTGGTTGAACTATTTGTTTCACCAATGACTGATTGACCAAGGAATGTTTATATTTCTAAAGATTTAAAGGTACATCAATTGTGTTGTTTGGGGTCACATATGCTAAACTTTATGAATTGTTTTATGTTATCGGGAAGTACTGACTGTTACCGAAATTTGTGATACTTGTGATACCAACTGTTTGAACACATCCTGTCAGCAGGAGGACGGGGCGTGTATCTGCAAGAGTAAACAGTAGGGGGAGATGCCAAAGTACAAATGGTAATATTTAATAGAGGCTGGTTATACTTCTGTGTGCCTAACATATTCATACACATGCACGCACCATCCACCCCGCATTTGTCATATTAAATACCTTCATCAATACATATTTTGAAGCTGGAGGATACAGTTTACAAATTAATACATCTTATTTGCAAGGTATCGATTGCAAAGTGGATAAACATCACTGTAAAGAAAATAAATGTAAATGTGAAGGAAGAAAACAGCGTTTGTACGGTTGTACGACGGGTTGGTTTGGAGAGTTTTGTGATAAAAAATGTCACAAAAATGTGTGTCTGTGATAAGATATCAAGAGCCTGTACTGAATGTGTCACAGGTAGGTACGGAGCAGAGTGTGAGTCTACCTGTAGTTCAGGTTGTATAGGAGGAAACTGTTGCAGTGATAGATGTGCAGGGTCTAAAGCAGACTGTGACAAAGATGGAAGATGTATCAGAGGATGTATCAAGGGTTACTTTGGAGAGAAGTGTGAGTCCAACTGTCCATAGCAATGTCACGGCGATGTATGTAATAGAAATGGAACATGTAGTGGGTGTAAGAACAGATTCTTTGAAACATTTTGTCACCAACCGTGTCTTATGTGTACAAATGGAAACTGTGATACATCAACAGGTGAATGTACCACGGGATGTAACAGCGGTCACTATGGATCACTCTGTAATCTGAAATGTGAGGATTGTGAAAATGGCATGTAAGAACGGATTCTTTGGGAATTTCTGTCAGCAACCGTGTCTTGCATGCATATAGGAATCTGTGATCAAACCACCGGAGAATGTACGGAAGGGTGTCTGAGGGGGCACTTTGGATCTTCCTGTAAACTGACGTGTGAGATCTGTGACGATGGAAACTGTGACCAGAAAACTGGAGAATGTACAGGTGATCAATATAGTAGTCAAATATAAAAGAATATGTTTGAGTTCAATTATCATAACAGGTGGCATTTGAAAGGATGTTGACGCATATGTTAAGAAAACTTCCAAATGAGAATGAACTTATGAATTTGCAACACTAAAATTCATTTCACAATACATGAACAAGCATCGTTTATTTGATTACAGTATCTGATATAACCACATCAGCTGAGTGTAACAAATTCATAACGAGAAAGCATGCGTTAATATATTGAGAGAAATGAATAAGGGAACGTTTGGTTAGCTTATGCTTTTTTAATGATCCTGCATGAGGTTCGAAAACTTAATGTATTAGTTGTTTGTGTTGTTTTCAGACAAGTCAAGTGGAGTGAACTACTGGGTTGGGGCAGGTGTGGCTATTGTCATCATCATCATTGCAACGGGGCTCGGGTACATGTTCTGTCGCCTGAAACGGTAAGATGATCAGATCAGAACGTTCTTCTTATATAGATATGAATTTGTTTTAATATTATGAATTAATCAGTTTTAAAGATATGTTATTTTTTGTGATTTCATAAGGTGGAGGCAATAGAATAAGAGGATAGTTTGGTCAGCAGTACGAGAGATACAGCACTGTTCTATATTCAAGTTTCTGGGGGAGAGCTTTCCATGGGAGGTCCAAGAACGCATGTAAAATGTGTGCAGAATTGACTATTCGTTATATAACACTGTTAGTGATGGATTGTTCTGCTCAAATCGTTAAGTAGCACCTTCGATGATGACCCAAGGTATTGATATACTTCATCAGCCGTTTATAAATAGTCAATAAAGGTTGTGGATTATTTTCAGAACTTGAATAAGAAATATGTCTCAATCGTAGATTACTTCATAATGCAACTCGTGACCTTTGTACATGAATATGATATCCTTGCGATGGATCCACAGGTTTCCCAAAGACGAGTTGAAGGTTAATAATGCTCACAGTTCAAAGGAATATTACTGAGCAGAATGATCATTTTTTTGAAAATAGAATAAAATCAGGCGTCGAGGCATTGGGTTACCAATTCTATCCAGAGAGTTATATTCTTATTGTACATGCAATATGCATCGTCTCACAACACCTGGCTGACAATGGCATCAAAAGTGCCTCTTATTGCAGAATATTTCGGAAACACAGAGACTGAGGAGTCGTCACCTGATGAAAAACCTCGACCTGATGATGAGAACTATAATCATCCATTTAGGGAAGACTACGGATAGTGCAATCTCATTTAAATCAGATCGAACGTAACATTCGTACCTCGCTACGCTTCTGATCCGAGTATTGTATCATAGAGGTCATGCTCAATCAGCGAAGAGGCTCAAGGGAAATCGGACCGCCTTGAGGTGACAAACTAAACACCATTATCTCAACCTGGTCTTAGTAAAGGGCATCTGATATGCCTCTCTGTGGGGTTGTACTTTGATCGAAGGTCGAGCTACGTGTGTAACGTTCTATCTGGTTTAAATCGAATTTATTGTGAGTGAATCAAACATTATTCATCCTGAAGGGAATCGGCAATTAGATCACGGTCAAGTGTCCATGTAAGTGGTCGGGACATAATAGGATAGAAACGAATGGATGGACCAATTTGCTAACTCAACATTTCTAGTTGTAAAATTTTACACATGCACATTTGTGTAAATGCCTGTTATGTAAATACGTGCTACGTGCTACGTGAATACGTCCTGAGTAAATATGTGCTGTGTTAATAGGTGCTGTGTCAATACGTTTTGCGTAGATACGTGCTGTGAAATGCGTGCTATGTAAATGCGTACTGAGCATATACATGCTGTGTAAATACGTGCTGTGTAAATATGTGCTGTGAAATGCGTCCTATGTAAATGTGTGCTGAGCATATACATGCTGCGTAAATACGTTCTGCATAAAAACTTGCTGTGTAAATACGTCCTGACTAAATGCATGCTGTGTAAATAAACGATACATAAAATGCTTGTTATTTTGTTCACTTTATTCGTGTGAATATACAAGTTGTATCATGTTAATGTTATGATTTTATATCCAGACTTTCTTAATAAACATTTAAACCATTACACGTTTGATACATTTTATTCTCCACTGATATGAGTAGATATGAATAGAGTTACACTTTACACCTGAATGTAGAACTTATACAATGAAGCTTGACTACCTTAATGTGGACCTCAAAATCAGAAAAGGCGAATGAAGACTTGTGTAAATATCAATAGTTAGTGATTACATTTTTTTCATTGAAGATGCATCCTTCCATTTGATATTCTACACTGTGATGTTATTGTTCTCTCTGAAAATGTTAATATGTTTATGCTAAATCCGTATAATTGTCTATACATTGATATCCTAAAAAAAAGGGCGTCAACCATGTTTAATTCAAGATGATGGATAACCGAAATATCGTTGAAATTGAACATTTATAGGATAAGATAGTGTAACATTCTTTGTCTTTTTGAAATAAGTCCCATCGAACACCTCTTTGAGACACATGATCACATGAAGCACATTAGATAGTGCAGCTATATGTAATCCTGCTATCGGCCTGCACCACATATCACCAATCTTTACTGTTAATTATAGCATACAGTGTTGCAGTGAAGGACACTAATATGTGGTGCACGCCGACCTAATTAAAAACAGCTTAGAAGCCGTTGATACCTTGTTGGGGTAGTTTGGTGACATAACCAAACTATATTATTGAAATCAACTAATCTATTTCACAACTGTTGAGGTTCATTTTCCCCTCAAACTGACCCTTTTTTAATGAAATGATAGAGGGTTCTTTACGCATATCATTGTGAGTACTATTATCAGAAGGGAGTAATCGGCAAACGGGGCACAATACAAATGGGGACATACATTCTGATAAAGTGTGTATAAAATAAAGATATCAGTCTATACTATATACTTTATGTGTACCAAATAAATATGTGACATTGGTTCGTTTTTTTTTAAATGTTCATAATGTCACCTTTACAAACATTATCAAAAACAATAATACCTGATGAACTTAATTTTAAAGAAAATCCGATCAATTAGCTATTACGTGTAGCTATGCAAGATGCTAATGAGAATTAAATGATTATAATGTTATAGTACTGTTTAAATTTAATGTCGTGTGTATACATATCAAGAGGAGATATCGTGTTAGATTTATAACCAAAACATTCGGACAGAATTGCTGATAAATTCATTCAAAAGTGGAATGATGATATGGCCTCAGATGTTAGAATATCCCTAAACAATTCATACCGGAGTCGACATATGATTGATGGGTCGAGGCGAACGTCAGTAACAGTCTTCATAATATGTTTATAAATATTGTTCTTTCTGAATGCAAATTCATGATAAATAGAGGTTATCATGAGAGTGTGTTTTGGGACGGTCAATATCCTGCATTAGGAATAAACATTGCATTTTGCGAGCCTTGGCGAGCATAACTTCTTTATCATACAATGTCATTCTTCGTTCATTTTGTGCAAAACAGCATGACAACATTAATTTCAAAGTTGAACTTTAGTGTAAATACACGTATTGATATATGCAAATGAACTGCGTGCTATTCTCACAGTAAAATGACACATAATGCTTCCTAAATTATGCTTTCAGTTAAAATAATTGATTTTTTTTGCATGATTTTAATTTTCAATGTTTAATACGTTTCAAAATACGTTTTTTAAATGAAAATTATTTAACGTAAGGACGGCGAATTCGATTTTGCGTCCTCTGGCTTTAGTGAAATCATGTTTGTGGGCGAGTCTCAAGAAGACACAAGAGTTGCTGCCTTTCCGCTCGGTTGCAAATGGCTTCTCACATAATGACATATCACACGGATATCTAAACTGAATATTAATCTGCTAGTTCTAAAATCCCCTTTACACAAGTCACATCATGGAACTGTGATTGACATTCGGTAAATGAATACCTGTGAGTATGTATAAAGTGTTTGTTTGGTAGATTGCAACCCACGATGAACATGTTTAGGAACTGCTCGACATAAATAAATTTTGCGGCACTATTCATTGCACAATCTTTGTGTTGTCATTTCTCAAAATAAAGTATTTGAAGTGAATCACGTACATTTACATGAAGCTGTTACGCTATTTCAACTGTTACATCAATTTACGTTATTACAGGTGTTCGAAATTTTAAGGCATGTGAAGTCATTTTAAAAAGAAGATCCACCATTTTTTACCTCTGTTATTTGCATCTTTATCGGTATATGACCCCAACGGATATATAAAATATGCGTAGCCTTTATCCTGCCGAGAACACTATCCATTGTATGATACAAATCTTGATCGGTAAGTCCTTACAGAGGATTTAATGATTTCGAATGTAAAAGAAAAGAAACAAGAAGCAAGAAGCAAGTTATCATTTGAGAAGATTGAGAAGAGATAACTGAAATGTAAATAAACGTACTTCACGATGAGACATTTCTCCAATATATGACCGATCCGATCCCTTTGATGTTTAAAACGCATATAATATGACTTCCAAATAGGAAAAAGAAACATAATATCACAGAAAACATAGATAATTATAAAGAGTTTAGAAATATTTCACATCAAGACAAGAGATTTCCCAATACACAACCTGGTTGCTGGTTGAGCCACTTCAAAAATATTTTCAAAAGCATGGAGTGTGTTAATTCTGTTCAAGATGATACACTAGTTGGTGTTGTCGAAATCTGACTTTATAGAGGGCTGAATATTATAGTTGGTTTTGACTATTTATAAATTGACGAGTAATATGTTTAGTTCTGGCTGTTTATATATTAACGGGTATTCATGTTATTCTGAATATTTATACAGGGTATATTTGAATTCAGTATATATATTTTTTTTATCAAATACAACTTTCACTTATTTATTATAACCGAAATGAGAACACACACACACTGTAACAATGTACCAATGCCAAGATCTCAGGACACAAGGAATGAACTCTTTTGACTAAATTTCATTTTTCTGATATTTCCCTTCCTTTTGTATTTTAAAGTACAAGTGGAGAAATAGCAAATGCTCAAGAACAAGTTGTTTATATAACATTTTAAATTCCTATAACTATTAGGGGATGTTAACCATTTTTACCATGGGTATATGATGCCATTTGGTAACGTATATTGGGCGATTGTATTGTTTGTTGCTAATTGCAGGGGGAAAGTTTCTTATTTGATTATTTCTAGTTCAACAGGAGCAATTGCATTAATGTTCCTGACTATTTATAGAGGGATGAGTATGCTTGGTGTGCGTTACTATTGATAGTATGTTAATTTTTGCTGACTATATATCATACATTTGTTTGACTAATCAAATAGATGTAAATGTTATCTAATGCATGTGACTATTTGTGACTAATTATTAATTATGTCTAACTTTTTATAGACAAGCAAGTATATTTTATGTTTGCTACTACTTTTGATAGCTACTATTATAAACTGACGCAATTCAGAATGTGCGTCTCTCAACTTCATCAACTAAACATAAAAACGACCAAGATTGACTTGACACGGTGTCCAGCTTCACACAGGACAAACATACAAAAACGAGTACTCTGACAATCATGTTTACACTTGAAACCAAATCAGGTTTACACACGAAAAAAAACCAAGAACTCAAACTTTGATCTGAGAGAATGCACACAAACATCTTAGAAATATAAGCGATAATTTGACATTGTTTCATAAATTAAAGACTTGACTTTGATAATAAAGGCTTGACTTTGATTTTGTTTTCAGTTATATTCTATTTCGGCAATAACAAAAACACATCAAAATCCTATTCTCCAAAATATTACCTAATCGAGACGTGATAGTTTGGGCATATGTATGCTGTTGATATTATTTCAAAAGAACTTCCCGAAACTATGAGTCATATTAGAGCAACGCCAATTATGTATTGGTCAATATTGTCAAGAAACAACTCATTATATATATATAATGACACATTCTTTATATCCCGTGAATTATTCAGTTTGTTTATCAAATATCATACACAAATAATTATTAATTCCATATCGAAATCCTTTATATTAGTGTTGAAAATCCATCGAATTTGTGTGAAAAGCAAACTACATTTTGGTTTATTTACACTTTATTTACTTACTGATTTATTTACAGTGTCATTGAAAAGATGTTTAATGTAGCTTTAACAATTCAATATTTAACTATGTATATGTGGTTAATAATATTTCACGCTTTACTCTTCATAATTTCTCATCTCATTACGGATTTGTTACATGCAAATTTCACTGGGATTAAAAGTAAAACATTATACTTACCAAGAAATGTCATTGCAATGTCAGAAATGAAGATTTCACTGGTTTTGGCTGCATATCTGAATAATCAGCTGAAGATCTTTCCCTGCGGGTTTTGAACTTTGAGTCTATGGAAACATTTGAATATATCCACCAGATGTATTGTAGTTCTCAGTAGACATTTGAATATCTTCATCTGTGTGTGTTGTTGCTTGAATTCAACATCTTCCCCAGTAGTTGTTGAACGTCTGAGATTGTCTAATGAACAACCATGTTCTGCAATGATACAATACGTATTCATTTGTAACTTTAATGAAATACTCTTTCAAGGGAACACTGACAATTTCTCGGCAAGTAATGAATTTATTTTTAAACATGATCAATATTACATCTATCTATTACATACACTTAAAGAATGCTGCACCCCAAATATCCCTAATTCAAATGAAATAGTGGGGGAATGTTAAGATACAATGACTGTACACAGCTTTAGTGAATCCCTAAAGAATAGGACACTGTACATCAAATGAAACTTGTTGATTATGCTCTATTAGGAGAGCTAATATTTGCTTCTCATATCCCAAACAATTAGGATATATTTCGAAAGCGAGTTTTGTTATTTTACCCCGACCGTTCAGTCTGTCTCTGTGTCTTTGTCACTGTCTCGCATGCCCGTATATAATGGCCAACATTGAATTATGAGACGTTGTTTATCGAAACTACATTGAACGTTCGCATGCACACTATTTCCTTGTAGTGGAGATGAGAAGTGATCCTTCCAATTCGCTCGCGTTCTACAACTATATTGCAGCTCTGGTAATCTAATAAAGTGTTAGTTTATAATTATAAATTTAGCAAAGATTTTATATTATGCGTCCATTCACACAAAACGAATGGAGAAAAACACTAACTTGGTGTTAGAGTAGCATAAAACTCGGAAGAATTATGATTTATGATTGTGCCTCACTCAATTTTAATGATTAAAAATCAACACAGATTCAGGGTTTCAGGGACATGCCCATCGCAGAATTAAAACTGTAAACCCACGATGTATCTTATTCCAGAAACTAACATAATTTAGTCTTAGAAATACACAACCACAATATGTAACAAACGCTTCAAATAGTTACACAAAATTGATCCCTTAAATGAATATAGGAATCTAGACTTACAATAATAACATTTAATTTAAATTTAATTTCCGTCAATTGAATATTTTGCTCTAGGGTCTGGAGGACAGACATCCTAAAGTATGTTTTGTTTACATGCTGCTAACAACAACATGACTCATTACAATTACAAACAAGATCCTTTGAATAATTGGAAAGGAATGGAGCTTAATATGTGATTCTAGTCTTGTAAAGAATCGTGGTACAAAACTATTCACAGGCTTACAAATATAAGAGTCTCAAATATTTTAATGACCAAGACATGACTAAGAAATATTCACAGGCTTACAACTATAAGAGTCTCAAATATTGTAATGACCAAGACATGACTAAGAAATATTCACAGGCTTACAAATATAAGAGTCTCAAATATTTTAATGACCAAGACATGACTAAGAAATATTCACAGGCTTACAACTATAAGAGTCTCAAATATTTTAATGACCAAGACATAACTAAGAAATATCACAGGCTTACAAATATAAGAGTTCTCAAATATTTTAATGACCAAGACATAACTAAGAAATATTCACAGGCTTACAACTAAAATATTCTCAAATATTTTAATGACCAAGACATGACAAAGAAATATTCACAGGCTTACAAATATAAGAGTCTCAACTATTTTAATGACCAAGATATAACTAAGAAATATTCACAGGCTTACAAATATAAGAGTCTCAAATATTTAAATGACCAAGACATGACTAAGAAATATTCCCGGCAGATTAATGTGTTTGAACGCAGCTGTTTGATTCCCAAGAAAAGTGGAGTAATACAAAAACTGTAGGGTGACTTCAACAACTTCAACATTGGACTGCTTCAATACTCATTATAGAACTTGTCACATTGGTGTAGCTAAAGTAAGATTGATTTGGGTACACTGTTCATAGTCTGTATTCTATGGAACTTAATTTTATTGCAAAGTTCAAACAAGTTTCCTAATTGGGAGTAAATTACATTTTGTTTCAGAAATCAGAGTATAATTAAGTTGCAACAATTCAATCGATTAACTTAGGCGTAATTTAAAAAAGAGTCTACAAAAAAATCCGCCCTTTTAGTAAATTCATATTTACAATTTGCAAGACTGCTAAAGTTATTGGTTCAATTTTGCCAGCAAATTCCAGTCTCAAACACATTGACATAACAGAAGGAAGCAATGACTACCAACTTGTGATAGTGTTGTTAAGCAGATGAATTACAGTTAATCCTTGTATGGCGGAGATCAGAGCCTAGTGGAGACATGCTCAGAGACGGAAACAGAAGCTATCGTTACCTCTTGTGCATATTGACTCAATATCAGGTTTCAACAGGTCATAAAATGTTGCAGCTATAAATTACATAACTTTCTACTTGACACTGTGACTGCAAGTTTCAATGTCCGTGTATCGGATAGATCAGGTCACGACGACCTGTATATTCATGCAGTGGTATTATACATATATTATATATCAGCACATGAGTTTCAATCTTCACTTTTATTTGATATCAATAAGACAATATTGAGTCTTTATGTCCACACATTGCATTACAAAAGTATTGTCTTCAACAATACGACGGTGTTCGTGTTTACTTTTATTTGTCGAAACGAAATTAATGTGGGGAAAACAAAATGATAAAATGGGAAACGGCGTACATTTTCGAAGCAAGTAAACCATCATTTTTACATTAGATGATGAGCATATTTTGCTATACAATATAAGAAATGTATCCCTGACATATCTACATAACTGCAGACAATGTGACTAAAAGTTTGTGTTCGATAATAAATGTTTGTATCTAATGATCATTGCTTTAGACTTTCTTTCCAAAAGAGGCACAATGTCACACGTGGCTTACCTGCAACAAAGGTTTTAATGGTAATAAACAGTTTATTTTCTGATGGTGCTGGTAATAAATTTGTTACGGATCATAGTACTAATGTATTATTTGTTCATCTAAAACACTTGTTTGATACCTCTACTGTACAAAGTGTTCAAAGCAAAATCATTGAGATTCTGTTTAAATATACACAAGATTTTACTATACATAAGGTAGATGCAAAGAGTTAGATGTGTAAGGTTAAGTAACAGACATGCATTATTTATTTGTTTAACCTTTGTCATTCGTTACAATTAAAAACAGAAATGTATAATGTCAGAAATACCTTATTAAGCTTTAGGGAAAATGTACTGCTATTTCTTCTAGTTGTTAACAAGGAAGAAAACTACTGCAGTGGTTTAAAATAAATACATATGAAGGTAATGTCAATTAGTCTCGTTTATACTTTCATATTGTTTCATAAACTGGTGTACAGAAATGATTGTGACCATTGCATCTTGTAGATAATAAAACGTGTTCCCGGAGAGAGCTGAAGGTGTTCCCGGAGAGAATGAATGGTGTTCCCGGAGAGAATGAATGGTGTTCCCGGAGAATCGTTCAGGAAATAATATGGATACTGTGACACCTTGTTCACCTGCATGCAAAAGTCGCCTGGTCTAAACCCTAGTTGAAATAAATAATCGCCTGGTCTAAACCCTAGTTGAAATAAATAATCGCCTGGTCTAAACCCTAGTTGAAATAAATAATCGCCTGCCGAGCCTTAGCAAATGTAAACAAACTAATGTTGTGTTTGTGCGTAAATACTTATATAGACATAATTATACAACATTCCATAGTATTATAATATTCACATTTTTAAAAATTATGATAATGATGTTTTACTTATTTAGAATTGCATGCAGATATTATGACTTCAAAAAAATTTGCATGGGTTGAACAATCGCCTGCCCGGAATAATCCCCGGTTAACACTTTTTTCAAATTAATAATCGCCAGGTATGGAAAATCAATAATCAAAATCGTATTTCTCTAAAATCATATGTGTTTCGCCTCATTTTGTTTCCCCTAACAATGTTATTAATTTTCAAAATATATACATATATATTCAATATGAGATATACTTAAACATAACACTGAACAACAAAACTGTACAACGACTTTTCTATCATCATGCACTCGTTTGTAGTGCACGTTTGTAAAATTGTATTAATTATTTAATAAGTAGTCAATTCCAATGCATTCTGACGTTTGTTAGTATGAAATAAGTAATTTCAAAATCAAGAACCTAATTGAGCAGAATTTAATTTTCAAATAATGGTAATATGGTTGGATTCGTGCAAGGTTGTCATAATCAATTTCAGTTAAATTTTGTTGAATCAATTGAGGACGGCTGCTTTCACCAGAAAACGCATTTTTGAATTGTGTCACATACGATAGCAATCTTTGGTAAACAATTTGCTATTTTGACATTTGATATTTGACCCAAATGATAAAATCACATAAATACCCAAGTTGTTTGCCGTATATTATGTCAATTACTTGTTTGGTATTGATGTGTTATTAATGAATATGATCTATCAACATAACTGGTGTAAAATAGTGTTACTGGTTATATCGCACGAGAAGGTCAATACAATTGATAAGGTGGTGAGTTGATGTATATACGTACAACTGCTTATATTTCACTAAAAGAGAATTAAGACTGTTAACTTGTTTTCAAACTCATGAGTAATTGGCGTGGCATGTTAAAATTACATTGAGAGCCTATAGATAGATAGATATTCTTTATTTCCTCCAGCATTTGAAGATTGCATTACAAAATACAGGAATATTATATACAGGACATTTCACATGTTACACACAGCGTATATTTATAGTAGGTTTCTCCATTTACTCACTGTAGAGCTAACAATCAACATTATATTCTTCCATGTATCATATGTTATCACGTCTTCACAGAAGACAGGTATACTTCCCAATAAAAAAGATAGAAGAATATCTTCTTCATCATTCCATAACATGACAGACATTTCAACATCTAAAATATCAATTATATTGTTAAAAAGCACCTCCCTTTCATTACAGTTGATTTTACAATAAAGTATGACATGTTTGATGATATCGTGGGCAACAGTGCCGCACACACATTCTCTGGAATGCAATGATTGTGCGCCTACACGTACAAGTGTGGCAATGTCAAAAAACTTATGTTCATGGTCTTGAGCTAGTTTCCACAGGCGATGTTCTCTACCTGATCTGATGGACATATAACGTGATAAGGAGAGTCTACATTGGAGCTCATTAATTATATCTTTATTATCTGCAGCTTTGATCTTACGTTTTACAATATCAGACCATTGATGTTTTGGCATAAGCTGAGATGTACATATATATTTATCTATCTCACCATACAGATCATATTTGTGAGTAAGATTAAGCATATGGAATATGGGGGACTTGGTGTCCCATTTGCATGTTTGAATCAGCGATAAACTGCTTTTGTATTGCCCAATCCTTGTAAAGAAAAGTTGCTTGAAGATAAACTTGGGGCTTGCGTTACATAATTTGCCTAAAAAGACAAGGGCTTGTTGTTCTACATGTTTTGCAATGGAGATAAGGCCAAGTGTGTCTTTAACAATAACATTGGGGGTGGTTTTTGAAAAACCCTGTATTTTCTTGCAGAAGTATCGCTGACTCATTTCTAGCATATCATACTCTTTGAGGGACAGTTTCCCCCATACATGACATCCATACAGACCACAAGGTAGAATTACTCTGTTCCATATTCTTACAGCCGCTAAAGGGTTAAGGCCGCCAAAGTGTAGTCCGAACTCATGATTAACATTGTACAAACGTCTAACCTTATCACATGCTCTTTGAGTACGCTCAAGACTGGACTTAGCTGTTGATAATAATACACCAGCATAAACAATAGATGATTTGACTGGAAGTTGTGCATTACCCAGATACAATTCAGGGTTAACATGATGTTTCGATGTACATACAAATGATAAAACTGCACTTTTACCTGCATTGTATCTAAGCTGCCATTTGTTAGCATAACCCTCGGTAGTATGGAGCAAATTCTGTAGGTCAGATGGGCTACTACTAAGTAAACTTGTATCATCTGCTAGAAGAATAGCGGGACAGTTACTCCAGGGAAGACACAAACCACTGTTTGTTGCATTAAGGTCATACAGTAAATCATTAATATATAATGAGAACAACCATGCAGATATAACTCTCCCCTGGCCGACGCCCTGTCTAACATGGAAAACATCTGACTGAAGTCCAGCAAATATAACACAAGAATGCATAGACATGTAAGACTTACGCAGTATTCTCCATAGTTTACCTCTTATACCGATATTGTGGAGCTTATAGAAAAGTCCATCAAGCCATACACGATCAAATGCTTTCTCATTATCAAGGAATGCACAATAAACATTTGATCTTCTTTCATTGTAATAAGCTACACTTTCACACAATGTTAAGACAGCTGTATCTGCACCTGCACCCTTTCTAAACCCAAGCTGGAATGGATGTGGGAAATTAGCATCTCCTGTTTTGAGTAGTTTTAATTTAGCAGTTGTATAATAGTATTACTACTAGTAGCAGTGGTAATAGTTGTAATAGTGGTAATAGTGGTAGTAGTGGTAGTAGTGGTAGTAGTGGAAGTAATGGTAGTAGTGGTAGTAGCGGTTGCAGCAGTAGTAGTAGTAGTAGTGGTAGTGGTAGCAGTGGTAGTGGTAGTGGTATTGACAGTAGTGGTAGTAGTGGCAGTAGTAGTAGTGGTAGTAGTGGTAGTAGTAGTAGTAGTAGAAGTGGTAGTAGCGGTAGTAGCAGTAGTAGCGGTAGTAGTAGTAGTGGTAGTGGTAGTAGTGGTTTTAGTGGTAGTAGTGGTAGTAGTGGTAGTAGTGGTAGTAGTGGTAGTAGTGGTAGCAGTGGTAGCAGTGGTAGTAGTGGTAATAATGGTAGTAGTGGTAACAGTGGTAGCAGTGGTAGTAGTGGTAGTAGTAGTAGTGGTAGTAGCGGTAGTAGTAGTAGTAGTGGTTGTAGTGATAGTAGTGGTAGTAGTGGTAGTGGTGGTAGTAGCGGGAGTAGTAGTAGCAGTGGTAGCAGTGGTAGTTGTGGTAGTGGTCGTAGAAGTAGTTGTAGCAGTGGTTGCAGTGGAAGCAGGGGTAGAAGTGGTAGCAGTGGTAGCATTGGTAGTAGTGGTGGGAGTATTAGTAGCATTAGTAGTAGTGGTAGTAGTGGTAGTAGTGGTTGTAATGGTAGCAGTGGCAGTAGCGGTAGTAGTGGTAGAAGTGGCTGTAGTGGTAATAGTGGCAGTGGTAGTAGTGGTAGTAGTGGTAGTAGTGGTAGTGGTAGTAGTGGTAGAAGTGTTAGTAGTGGTAGTGGTAGTAGTGGTAGTAGTGGTAGTAGTGGTAGTAGTGGTAGCAGTGGTAGTAGTGGTAGTAGTGGTAGCAGTGGTAGTAGTGGTAGTAGTGGTAGTAGTGGTAGTAGTGGTAGTAGTGGTAACAGTGGTAGCAGTGGTAGTAGTGGTAGTAGTGGTAGTAGTGGTAGTAGTGGTAGCAGTGGTAGTAGTGGTAATAATGGTAGTAGTGGTAACAGTGGTAGCAGTGGTAGTAGTGGTAGTAGTGGTAGTAGTGGTAGTAGTGGTAGCAGTGGTAGTAGTGGTAGTAGTGGTAGTAGTGGTAGTAGTGGTAGCAGTGGTAGCAGTGGTAGTAGCGGTAGTAGCGGTAGTAGTGGTAGTAGTGGTAGTAGTGGTAGTAGTGGTAGTAGTGGTAGTAGCGGTAGTAGCGGTAGTAGCGGTAGTAGTGGTAGTAGTGGTAGTAGTGGTAGTAGTGGTAGTAGCGGTAGTAGTGGTAGCAGTGGTAGTAGTGGTAGTAGTGGTAGTAGTGGCAGTAGTGGTAGCAGTGGTAGCAGTGGTAGTAGTGGTAGTAGTGGTAGCAGTAGCGGTAGTAGCGGTAGTAGCGGTAGTAGTGGTAGTAGTGGTAGTAGTGGTAGTAGTGGTAGTAGCGGTGGTAGTGGTAGCAGTGGTAGTAGTGGTAGTAGTGGTAGTAGTGGTAGCAGTGGTAGTAGCGGTAGTAGTGGTAGTAGTGGTAGCAGTGGTAGTAGTGGTAGTAGTGGTAGCAGTGGTAGCAGTGGTAGTAGTGGTAGCAGTGGTAGTAGTGGTAGTAGCAGCAGTAGCGGTAGTAGTGGTAGCAGTGGTAGCAGTGGTAGTAGTGGTAGCACTGGTAGTAGTGGTAGCAGTGGTAGTAGTAGTAGTAGCAGTAGTAGCGGTAGTAGTGGTAGCAGTGGTAGCAGTGGTAGTAGTGGTAGCAGTGGTAGTAGTGGTAGCAGTGGTAGTAGTGGTAGTAGTGGTAGTAGTGGTAGCAGTGGTAGTAGCGGTAGTAGTGGTAGCAGTGGTAGTAGTGGTAGTAGTGGTAGCAGTGGTAGAAGTGGTAGCAGTGGTAGTAGTGGTAGTAGCAGTAGTAGCGGTAGTAGTGGTAGCAGTGGTAGCAGTGGTAGTAGTGGTAGCAGTGGTAGCAGTGGTAGCAGTGGTAGTAGTGGTAGTAGCGGTAGCAGTGGTAGTAGTGGTAGTAGTGGTAGCAGTGGTAGTAGTGGTAGCAGTGGACAACAACATATATTTTAAAACACAATCAGTCGCATTTCTGTTTGTAATAACTAAGATACGTTCATCTTCCACATCTCTTAGGCACGTGAACAGTTGTCATGAACAACTCGAAACACAGGTTCAGAAGAGAATTTGGACCCATGAGTAATCAAAACTGCAGTGTTTACCTAAACTATTTACCTGCAATGGAGGCATCAAGCAACTATATTAAAGCTTTGATCATATAATGGACATTAGACAAAAGTACTTCGAGGTCTAAATGATGACTGTTCATTTATTAAACATGGATAAAGAGAACTGAAGTAGTTTTATGTAGCAAATATACTAGACTACTAGATAACGTTGAGGATATTGTTTTTTAATAATTGTTATAATATCAGTTTGCATTCTAGATGTTCGGATAAATCTTACTTTTCAATGTTTTTCTCTAATAGCAGCTTTAAGCTGTGAAAATTGATCATCATGCCTCTTATTTGATTGAGTTCTTAATGTTACAACTAAGGAAATTTCACGAAAATCGGCACTCTCGTAATGACCAAACTGGGGCTGAAAATACCCGTTTACTTACTCATAAATGTGCACCCAGAACGAAGAAGTTGCTTATCCATAAATGACTGTGTCTATTTGACTTTCAAATTTTAAAATGCCACTCAATGAAGAAATTATTAACTCTACATGTATTTATAGCGATCACAACCAATAAATGTCTGACTATTTGAATCAATACCTCTTCATGTCTGCAGTACATGCAATGTAGGAGTGCAGGAGTGCAAGGGAATATCAATACATCACTTGTCACGTGTTGCTTGACTACGTTTGCATGTGTGTTGCTAGTAAGTTTACACACTTGGATATGAATCTGCAATCTGTCTCTTATTGCTGATTAATTCTCATTAATTATGGCCCAAGAATGTGAAAGAATCGGGTAGGACGTGAAGCAGGTGATTTTGATATAATATTGTTTCTTTAAAGAAACGTCTATTTGTAACCCAAACTTTCGGCACTAGACTAATCTCTTATTCAGCATCAATAAAATAAGCTACCAGACCATATACTCACAGTCTCGCTTCTGTCAAGACCCACCTTTTCAGAAATTATTACCTATAATCAATCGAGCGCACTGTGCACTTAAATATTGTTAAGTTGATGCACTATACAAATGAATGTTTTATTATTTTCATACTTTCAGTGGACTGTGATATGCCCGATAACGGAATAAGGATCCACACCGAAACGTAACATTGTCACATAAAGAAGTCGATGATCCATAAATATCCATGTCTTTTCAATAACACCAACTAGAATGCATCTCGAATAGCTGCTAGTGGTCTGATTATTTCTACCAGGTTTTGTTTCATGTATAAGTCATCCATTAATCAGAAAGGGCTGGGATAAATATGCATTA
Source organism: Gibbula magus (assembly GCA_936450465.1). Classification (NCBI taxonomy): domain Eukaryota; kingdom Metazoa; phylum Mollusca; class Gastropoda; order Trochida; family Trochidae; genus Gibbula; species Gibbula magus. The sequence continues at coordinate 10,945,500 of OW388302.1, forward strand.
ATTTAAAAAGTGTTTATTGGGTAAACAAACATAACTTATATTCTTGCTGCTATGTCAAGGTTTACCTGAAACTGAGAATTGTCGAATACCAATCTCAGAATGTTTAACATTGTCCCTGAGTTTATTCTTTATGGTTTTAGTCTATAAAGAACGTGGTTCATTAAACAGTTTAATACATGCATTTTGGGATTATTCCAACAATACTCTTAAAATCAAATACAAAGAAGTAACAGCCTAACAAATAAACTAGTGAAGCGAGAATTATTTGTAAATAGTTCTGTGCGATCATATGAATGTACACCTGCAACATTAAAACAAATGTATATTTACCTTATTCTTAAACAATGAAACATGCAACATGGCGGATATACACCTCTCCCAGGTATCGACCAGGAAACTTTTCAGGTAAACGCAAGCCTCATGCCCACAATTGTCAGAGCAGGTAAGAGTTTCACAGTGTATATTGTCAAGGTATTGAGTTACAATCATTTAAGAGCGCCCGACGAGGGAGTGCACTGTGGATCATTAAGATATGTCTATTCAAAAGTGTCGACTCAGTCTGTTTCAAAATATGTTAAATAATATATGTAGTGTTCATACACACGTGGTAAATGTTGAGTTTGCAAGTTCTCATATTTATTAACTTCGGAGATAAAAGAGTTAGCAAGAACAATGTGTCGACCACCATCAGTTTTAACTATTTTGAACTCCGAAGCTCATCAACCTTTAAATAATACATTATGAGGTAGAACATGTTCAAGCAGTCGGGGCAACAAGGTAAAGCACTATAAGTTATAAACCCTTAGAGGCTAACTAGTCTGTACTCAAGATGTCAGCTTTCTATTGTTTTTCATTCTAGAAGATTTGGCTGATTGTTTTGGTCGTGGGACCCTTATTATGGGCCAATAAATATTTACTTTGTTGCTTACGTTGAAGAAGGCACCTTTACAAAATAGTTCAACTTTAATAGGCCATCGATTTAGGAAAGAATAAGAAAATGCGTGTTTAGGCTGTGACCCCTGAGACCCTTAGATGAAACCACAAGTAACTTTATAATCCCATACGACTGCCGAGTCAATATATTCCGGCAGCCAGCCCTTGTGACTGGGAAAGTGCGTCCATAGAAAATGGTAGGGTGGGTGATCCTCGGATTTGCCTCCGACAGAAGATAGATGTTCGAGATGAGTGAATCCCCTAGTACATGTTTGGATGATGCTCTGGTCGCGGTTTGTTGCAGGTTGTTCCCTTGTAATGTCAATCACTTATTGGAGTTTTCTTTGGCGCCAGTTGTTATTTGTTGACAAGACTGTGGTAGCCTCCCAATTGATAGTGTGATACTTGTTCAGATTCCTGGTCAAGTGTGTTGCCATACGCTTTATGTTCCTTGATCCTTGTGTTGATAGGCTGCAGCATTTCTCTGATGTACTCTTGTCCACAGTGGCGTGGAATTTTTAAGTGCTGGTTCCTCTGCTGTTGAGCTGCTTGAGGATCTTGCACATGGAATATAACATCAATGCTTACTTTGTTCTTGACGAGGCGGCCAATCTTGTAGCTGAGATAGCCGATGTATTTAGGGAATTGTTACTCGAATTTTTCGGTTAAGGCTTGTGGGTGGTGTTGTATCCCAAGTTTGGATCTATATCATCTTAAGATGGGATAGTTCTCTGGTTAATCCCAACTGTGGATAAATCACGTTCTCAAGTTGGGATATGGGATAGCAGAACTTTTTAGAACAAAATGAGTTTGATGAAAAAACTGTTTTTCATGAAAAAACTGTTTTTCATGAAAAAACTGTTTTTGATGAAATAACTGTTTTTGATGAAAAAACGGTTTTTGATGAAAAAACTGTTTTTGATGAAAAAACTGTTTTTGATGAAATAACTGATTTTGATGAAAAAGCTTATTTTGACGAAAAAAACGACCTTGATGAAAAAGGGACTTTGATGAAAAAAACGACTTTGATGAAAAAAAGCAATTTGATGAAATAAACTGACTTGGATTTAAAAAAATGAATTTCATGAAAAGAATGAATTTGATGGAATAAGATTATTCTGATGAAAAAAATCATTTAAATGACAAAACGACTTTGATGAAGAACTGACTTTGATGAAAAAACTGACTTTGATGAAAAAAACAACTTTGATGAAAAAATGACTTTTGATGAATGCATTGAAAATCGAATTTGATAATAAATGAAATTACTTTGAAGAAAAAGATTTAGAATACACACATGATTGTTGCAAAAATAAACAGACTTTGAAATACAATGATGAGGATCATTAAAAAAATGGGCAAAATATAACTTTAAAGGGGAAAGGGATAAATTCAATGCTTAAAATAATTTGATAACACATATTAATTTTGATAAAAAATACTTTTATGAAGAAAATGAAACCAAAGATAATGGTAGAGGAAAGTCTTGTTGGAATTGGCTATTACTAATAAGATAATTCACTTTAAAGCTATATCGATGCTTCCAATAACTACTACTTAGTGTTTAGACACCCCGAATGTGGATAGATTAAATCAAATTGGGCCAAAACAGTTTCATTACAGACACTCCTTTTCATAATTCAACAAAGATGTTGATAAATTGAGTACTTACAAGTTATGAAAATATCTTCTACCATTAAATTCTAATACTTAATGGTGCTGTAGCACGCAAGTCTTACTGAAATAAAGTAACCTCACAAAAAGGTAAATACATGGCTAGATAAAACTCATTTATAAAAATAGGTAAAAAAACGAATGTACATGGTTCAGTTAAGTCCATTTCCCTTCGAGTGGCCATTTTAATGTGTTCACATTGAAATGACCGTAGTTCAAGTTATCTGATTGATGTTGGGATACATAAACAGTCAGAGTACAATTTAAATTATTGCACCATGATGGAATGGTCATTCATTTTGCTGTCTTAATTCTCAAATTAGCATCAGACATACAACTCTACATCTCACACTGACGAGTTCCATACCACTGTCGATTTATAGGTCGCATTGTACATATAACCATTTTCTATTGATATGGTTTATCGGGTCGTTTAATAAGATGGTTTCCCCTCTGACGTAACAATATATGGTGTAACTTATATAAGAAATGGAAAATTTTAGAAATTTGTTTGTTGAAAAAACTGTGCTACAGCGCCTTTAAGGAGGTTAGGGCAAGGTTCAACAATCCCAACTGTTGGTAGATTCCCAACCCACCAACGTTAACATGCTTTTAATGATTACATAAAAGATTATCGTAGAGAAGCTATTTAACCTTTAAAAAGACTAATTTCAATATAACATTATTAGAGTAAATGAAGTTAAGTACCGGCTAGTCTAAAGTTAAGCAATCCCAACTGTTGATAGATTACCAACACACACAGTTTTACATAAAAATGCTATTAAAGACATTCTTTTCAGAAATACATAAACGATTATTCCAAAGAAAATATGTACACGTTAAAAAAGCTAATTTTAATATTATACTTTTGGAATATATGAGGTTGGATACCCGCTAGTCTAAGGTTTAGCTATCCGAACTGTGGATAGTTCCCAGAACACACAGTTTAGCATGGACATGCTATTTAAGGCATTATTTTTCTTAAATACATAAACTATTAACATAAATGAAGTGCCTAGATGTTAAAACATGCACATTTAACATTACACTATTAAAATAAATGAAGTTTGATACCGGCTAGTCTAAAGTTTAACTATCCCAAATGTGGATAGATTCCAGAAACACAGTTTAGCATTGAAATGCTATTAAAGACCTTTTTTTCTTAAATACATAAGCTATTATCATAAATGAAGTGCTTAGATGTTAAAACATCTACTTTTAACATTACAGTATTAAAATAAATGAAGTTTGATACCGGCTAGTCTAAAGTTTTGCTATCCCAACTATGGATAGATCCCAGAAACACACAGTTTAACATGGAAATGCTATTTAAGACATTATTTTTCTAAAATACGTAAATAATTGTAATAAATGAAGTGCTTAGATGTTAAAACACCTACTTTTAACATTACACTATTAACATAAATGAAGTTTGATACAGGCTAGTCTAAAGTTTAGCTATCCCAACTATGGATAGATCCCAGAAACACACAGTTTAACATGGAAATGCTATTAAAGACATTATTTTTCTAAAATACATAAATTATTGTAATAAATGAAGTGCTTAGATGTTAAAACACCTACTTTTAACATTACACTAATAAAAAAAATGAAGTTTGATACCGGCTAGTCTAAAGTTTAGCTATCCCAACTATGGATAGATCCACGAAACACACAGTTTAACCAACATCAGTCCTTACAATGCACAGTGTGTAGTGTCCCATTCTGTGATGCAAGTTGACTGATGGGGTGCCTCTTGCATTCAAGATTATTAGTCAATTGATCAACTTTACTTTTGATATAATTCCTTATCATTTTGTGTAAGATTATCATTCTTATAAACAAAATAAATGTTAAATTAATCTCAATAGCATATAATAAAACATCACCATTAATTTGAGCAATTTAACTTTCTTTATAACTCCCTATACTTTTCTTATATTCTGATATCACGTTAGACGTTAGTGAGTGGCAGAAATAGTTTTATGCAATGATAACTTATCATCATTCTGAATTGTAGTGTGTTTGACCTTTACCAAATGATACACGTTTTAAAAGTGAATATTGTGAGTATAATATGTACAGGGGTAATTTTCAATTTCGTTGACTCAAACTTGAAGTGATGAAAAATGTGTTTAACAAGCATAACACATTTCAGAGAAACTTACTTTTAATGTTATTTTAAAAATATTTACTTGAATTACAAAATAGTCAAGTAACACGTGGTAAACGAGTGGTTTTAATTTGAAACAAACATACTTGGATAGTCAAGCAAAAAGCAATGTGAGACACATAGCATGTGACAGATTTATATGCACTTGCACCTCTCGTAGAGAGTACTGCAGCTTTGCAGATATATTGATTTCGGTTATAAGAATATTTAGGCAAAGCTATTGAAGCGTGAGTTACAGAGTTATTTAACACACCTTGTGCAATATGTAAGAGTATTAAAAGTTATCAGACAGTGATATAATAATCTCATATAGAGATCCTGTCCAAACAAAACAAAGAATGTGTTAAATAGCATGGGGACACTGGTTTACACATTTTTATATTGCTGAAACATATACAATCTCCATTATAGAAACGACGCCATGTTTACATGTTCTTACTAAACCATTAAAACACATAATCGATAGTATGTAACGACGTCAGATTAACATTTTATATCTAAACCTCTCAACATTTATAATGAACAGTACCAACATGATCTCGTATTTATATTATATATATTGAATATTCGAATTATTATCAAAATCATGGAGATTAAGTGATATTTACATCTTCTTTGTCCCGGACAAAAGTATAATGTATTTAACAATTGGAATGTTGTTATCAAAAGAAGAACTTGGAATATGTTAGCCAGTATTAAAGACCCTGTCTTAATTGATTTTCTCTCTGGTAAATTTCATCTCACTTCTTCTACACTATGGTATCCCTTTAAGTAATGTTCAGAAAATGCATACACTGTTACACTTCCAAGCTATAAAACGGACTCAAGGACGTCCATTGATATACCAATGTGAAGTTTCACTGCGGGAACATGTTACAACCAGCTGGATAGAATAATTACGTCATTGAAACTGAAATACGTCCTGGTGGGTTTATTTATTATCTTGTTGTTGATATGTGTAATATGTTAAACGTTTGATTAAATTTACAACATGTAGTGGGAATATGAAAACCAGTCTCAAAGGGTTTGTTCAAATAAAATATTGTATCGCTCCCCATACCCCGGATTTACACACATGTTGGTTCTTCCATTTTCCCTGTTATAGAAACATGCAATGTTTCTCAGGCGTTAGCGCATCACTTTTATTTGTGCACGTGACAACTTTTTATTGTCATTTAAAACAATAACTTACGAATTTGCTGCATCATGTTTGCTTATCCAAAAATCCGTTCATGTACCAACTAAATGGTCTGCAGGAATGGATGGGCTTCTGTTTTGTATACTTCTAGCATTTCCAAGCTATATTCTGATGAAAAAAACACTATGTATTATGTATTATATTATGTATTCCTTTGACACTATTATTTCCAACAAAAAGTAAAAAGAAAATCCTACCGCCCTCATCACTTTTAAGAAAAAAGTGACCGAGAAACATTTAATTTTTTATCCTTACATGAAGTGTTCTAAAACCTGTATTGTAGGAGGATGATATCTAACTTAGCATCTATAAGCTTAACAGAGTGTGAAGTATAACCTACTTAGTATTTTCAACAATCACTTTTTAACTCATGATGCAGCCACTAGTTAACGATTTTAAGATCTTAATGTTAAATGTCTTTGTTAAACATGTGTTTAGATGAAACGGATATTATAACTACTAGTTTTAAAATCAATCACATACAATGACACCAAAAGTGATCGAAGTAGACACCAACAAAAATATATACAAATTTATATAATATGTACATGTACACAAAATATGCATTTCCACAGGGCTCAATAAAACATGGAGTTACTCGAGAAGTAATATACTTCTTGAGAGAGTAGGGAGTTTTCAATCTAAGTAAATTTAGATCGACTGTCCTATATCATGGATATACAGTCGGTATAACCTAATATACTTGTTGATCTAAATTTATTCAGATTGGGGAGTGTTCAATCTATCATTAATATTCTAAAAACTTGCTATTCTAATTCAAGTGTGTCCCCGTTTCGGTCTGTTCCACAAGTAGTTAGAAGAACTTATAAATACATACTGGGGTCCCATGATTATCAAGTTTGCAATTTATATATCCCATCATTTAATGCCTTATTGATAAGGAGATGAAATAGTTTCTAAGGGTGTGACGCTAGTCGAACCTTAAGTGATCTTTAAGTGTAACCAAGTATACAAAAAGAAATGTGAAAAAAAAAAAATCTACAGCAAGTCTAATCTTACACAGCTTCTCAGCAACAACGTTGCGGACTCTGTGAACTCCAATTCTATTTTACTACTATTTTTATGGAATATAAACTATGCATAAACATGATAGGTATTTGGTTGTAATAATGTGAAATATTGTCTTGTCAAAAAGGGTCATTTAAATCTTATTACTTTAAATCTTATATTAAATTATATGAACATAAACGTTCATAAAAAGCAAACCTGTTTGGAATTTTTGCTACCAGTCTTGTAACAAGGTTGAACATTAACATGGGTAAAATCACTCAGAAAACACTTTTAAGTTAATGAAAATAATTACCCTTGTATTCGATATTTTATCAAGAAGCCATGTTGTAGTTATATTTGATATCTTTGACAGTCATAAACAAGTTACACAAGCTTGACCGGGTCTTATTCTCAATTGGAGACAGTAAAATGCGCACATGACACAACAAGCAATACATTTATAGTTCCTTTAAATCAATGCTACAACAAGCCAGAATTTATACCTCTTATCAGTCACGAGAACAAGCTGACATTGAGGCATGAATCATACCAGGTCAAGGCCATTACAAGCTTTACATGAAATACTAAGAATACCCTGCAGAACCATTTTCGGGTGAAACGTCTCGCGATGGCTATCTCACGAATATTCAGTGACCATGGAAATACCGGAAGCTCAATAGTGCGCCTTCATTCACTCCAGCTTTTGCAGGGTGTAGTTTTAAAATGCTTTGAGGTGAGGTGAATTGGGGTTTAACGCCACTTTCAAGAGTTTTACACTCATATCACGGCTGGTAGTCTTATTTGAGGGAGAAAGCCTGCAACGCCATGGGGTCTTTGTGTTGCGGTGAAATGTTACATGTGCATGTTTTAACATCTAATCTAATCTATTCCATTCTAAACTGTGTGTTTCTGGGATCTATCCTTAGTTGGGATAGCTAAACCGTAGACTAGCCGGTATCAAATTTCATTTATGTTAATAGTGTAATGTTAAATGTGCATGTTTTAACATCTAAGCACTGCATTTATGATAATAGTATATGTATTTCTGAAAAAGAATGTCTTTAATAGCGTTTTCATGTTAAACTCTGTGTGTGTGTGTGTGTGTGTGTGTGTGTGTGTGTGTGTGTGTGATCTATCCACAGTTGGGTTAGCTTAACTTTAGACCATCCCGCACTTAACTTTAAAGTGAATTATCTTATTAGTATTATTGGTGAAACAATTGTGTGTTCAAATTTAAGAAATAAAAGTCAATTTCAACAAAGAAGACTCTCCTCTGCCATTATCTTTGGTTTCATTTTCTTTATAAAAGTATTTTTATCAAAATTAATTTGTGTTATGAAATTATTTTAAGCATTGAATTTTATCCCTTTCCCCTTTAAATATATATTTGGCCAATTTTTTAAATGATCCTTTGTACCACCATTTGATTTTGATGTCTGTTTATTTTGCAACGATCATTTGTGTATTCTAAGTCTTTTTCTTCATAAGTAAATTCATTTATTATCAAATTCAATTGTCAATGTCGTTTTGTCATTTAATTATTTTTATCAAAGTCATTTTATTCCATCAAATTTATTCTTTTCATAAAATTCTTTTTTTAATATTTTTTCAAAGTCAATGGATTCATCATCATTAATTTTTCATCAAAGTCGTTTTTTTCATCAAAGTCATTTTTTTCATCAAAATCAATTTTTACATCAAAATAAATTTTTTCATTAAACTCATTTTTTTCTAAAAAGTTCTGCTATCCCATCTTAAGATATCCAAACTTGAGATAGCGATTTATCCACTGTAGGGATTGCCCTTAGAGCTATCCCATCTAAGATGGGATAGATCCATAGTTGGGATACAATAGGTGGTAACTGTTATGGTGAGTTTTTTTTCATGGTAGTCTTGATGACTAGGCTTGGTGGATATCCATTGAGTGAGGTAAATGTGTCCTTTCGATGTTTTGGTTCTCTATTGAGGGCATCAGGTTGACAGATGGATTTTATCACGTCATGTGAGTGTGGCTATGCTTGATTAGTGGATGTTAACATAAATTGTATTGTGTGTACTGGTCAGTGTGTGTGTTGGCGTGCGATAGTCAGATATTCTCAGTCCATGCCCAGTAGTTTGCAAGGAGACTTATGAGAAGGGGAGTTGGTGGTTAGTTTTTGTTTCCATGGTCAACCTGATTCTTGGATGCTTGGCGTTGAGATGTTGTAGGAGATGATTGCTATGGTGGTGAAGGTGTCATCAACCTCGTGGAACCAATAAAGGAGCCCATTGGAAGTCCGTGGATCTTGTCAGTGAAGATAAACTTGAAGTAGCTGAAGGTTAACATCATCGACTCACCATCTTGTGCCAACCGTGCTGCACAAATTATACCCTTTGGACAATCATTTATAGTTGAAATCAACGTGATATCTTGAATCTGCAGCAATGTAAATCACTCATTGCTCCGTTGATTCGAAAGACAGTACAGTGTTCTTTAAAATCAAACACATTATTGTCCGTACAACTGCACAATTTCTTTGGAGAGGCCAAGCAACAGTTTTTGTTTGTTATTTTCGTTGTCTCTGTTATCCTTTTCTTTGCGGTTTTGTTTTTGTGTATAAATATATTCATATAACCTATGAAATAACAAGGTGTTTGATGTTCCTGGTTCAAAAATGTGTTGCAACGTCTCGCCTACACCATTAGTGTTATCTCAATAAGGGTTTGAATATGTGCACGCCAGCATTTTTTAATATCATTTTTCAGGTCATTGCAGTTATACGTTTAACGTTTAAGAAACATTCTCGCTTTTCTTCTAGGGAGACTACTCTTGTCAACCAGTAACTTAACTTTCAAATTGCCTAATTTCAGTGCCCGCTTCGTGTTGAAATCTTGGATCTAAACTGACTATTTCCTGTTTTTGTCTCTTGCAAATTAACTCTTTGTGATAAATGTGTTGTTTGGTTAATAAAACAAATTCATTTCAATACAAAATAAAAAAATTCTCACCACAAGAACACTAGCTGAAACTGTATCACAATTTCTTTTGATTATGATTCAATAATCGTAATTATAATCAAAAGTAAATTATCATAAGAATAATCAACGAGTTGCGAGGAATTATGGATTATCTGTCCCGAGTAAATTATTGTGATAAACTCCGAGCTTTAGCGAGTGGTTTGACATAATAATTCACGAGGGACATATAATTCGTAATTCCGAGCACCGAGTTGGTTATTCTTTTTCTTACCCAAGGTCATTTTAATGCGTAAAAATCGAAAAACAAGACCCCAATTCACAATCTTTGATAAGACTGTAAAATACAAATTGTAGTCATACGCCATTCATAAACTCTTTCACACCTTCAAGATGCGCATATCTAAATAGTTTGTAACTTGCTCTAAAGTAACTGTTGAATTTTATTGCCAAAATGGTTTACTGTCATAGTAAACAACTCGTTTATATTGTAAGCTATGTCGCAGAATGAGAGAAAATTAGTTTAAACGTGAACTAACAATCGCACTGTTGGAATGCAAGATAGGAGTTAATTACGTCACCAAATGACGTCATGGTTAACCACAAAGCAATGGCGTCACGGCAGTGCAGCCGGCGACTCTTGCATGCTGCTTCACCTTGCAAGTTTAATACAGTCATTACGGTCTCGGAAACTTAGGTTGAACATGATTTTATATTTAATATGTTTTACTGACGTGTGACTTCGATTAGGTATGCTCGAAATTGTTCTATTATTATTATTATATTATTATATGTGATTTAGCTTATAATTAAACAGGATAGCTAAGCAATTCATAAATGAGCGCAAAGAAGTTCCGTCAACCAATCAAAACGCAAGTTATATTTAGAAAAACTGTAATTCCCAAGACCATTATGAAAACTTTAATACCCGGCATAGATGTGCCCGCTTGGGTAAGAATACACCATTAAATCTAATTTTACTGTAAAAATACCAAATTTGCTCAGAAACCTCGTTTATCCAGACACATTATCAACATTTTGGCCTTACGTTTTTTTTTTTTAAATGTTATACTTTTTTTCATAATACTTATAGACAACACTTGATAAATACCTGCCTTAATTTTATTTCATTTTTGTGAACACTAAAATATAATTACTTGATATGTCTGGATAACTGTGTAACAAGTGTACCCTATCTAATTAAAACATGTATTATTTAAAATGCTCAATGATGACAAAGTGTCATCATTCAGTTTCCTATAGAATATACCCACAAGGTTCAATTTCTGTAAAAACATTTTCTACGGACGCACTTTCCCACCTAGGGTGAAAATTGGGGTTTGGCTGCCGGACTAATCAGGGCCATGATTCTATTGATAATAAGTGGGAAATATTTTTTTTTTAATCATGCGGTTAGTGACCTTTATTTTGGGTCCCTGAGTCACCAAATCTACGTACAGATGCATATACATGTTTAACAAAACCTTCAGTCACAATACACGGTTCGGGAAACGGGAGAAGTATGTTTATCTATAACGTTGTATCACTGACAATAGCTGATGTATGTGCAAGATACCCCCTCCTCCTCCCCCCCCCCCCCCCCCCCCCCCCCCCCCTTCCTCTACCCTAAAAAGTGCATGAAATGGCATTGATAATAATTATGGGCTGTTGTTGCTTTACGAAGTCTCGCAAGGCAAACAAAACCTGAATTATAACAAACAGACGTTATACAATGGGGAGTGAAATCCATGCAAACAGTACATATTACAATAATGCTTTAATTAAAAAATAGGAGACGAGGTGGCGTGCTTTATCGTTGAATCGTCGCAGCCCTGAGTGTTTTATGCTCTCTGCTATGTTTTATTCTACGATAAAGAACAACAACGAGTCTTCTATTTCTTATATGAGATGCCCTTAAATAGTCACTCGCTTTTCTATAAAAACCGCGGAGATATATTGTTGTTTGCATAAACTATACTTTGAAAATATTAATGCCTCCCGTCGTAGAACACATTCTCTAACATTAGACAATCAAAGTGACATAAAATATGACGTCATTTGCTAATCGACGCTCTAACTGTCGTCTGAAATCATAAGCATGCTGTTGGTCCCATTGACCGCTTGTGTTTTATTGCTGTAGGTACCTTATACTTCGTTTTATCATGTACTCAGGAATGATGTTCAAAGATACCGGTACTACAAATATATATAACTGAATACTTTTGAATAGCACTATAAAATAACAACAATTTATATAAGAAATAACTATAATGAGTTACTCTTTTATTAAAAACAAGCATAAACAGCAAATTCGAAAGTAGAATAATCCACATAGAAATGTAAATCAGTACAAGAGCATCTCAACTTCTATATGGTTATATTTGGCAGTAAGTTCTACCAATGAAAAACGCGTTCGAGACAGTTAATTTTGTAATGCAAAGGTGTAAATGTAAATTAAGCTTTTTCGAATTGATGTCCGAAAGCAATAGTCAGAGAGAGTGAGGTCACCACGACCTACCTGTGCCTAACATGTACAATTATACTGAAGCTGCTCATCTTTAGATCAGGTATATCTTAAACTAATTTATATAAATGATATACTGTTCAGAAACAAAGGTACTCAAAACCAACAACTTATCATTCACCACAGGCTTCATTTCTGTCATTTAAAAAATAATAATGTACATATATATATATATATTTGTGATAAAAGACAGCAGTCCTGTTCTTCAATAAAAACATGATAAAGGTTAGTTTGGTTTGAAAAGTACAAATGTATGTTTAGGAACTATTTGCAGCATGCTAGTTCGCCAGCCCGCTAAAAGTAATTAATCGAAATAAGCAAGGATTTCCATTTGACAAAAAATCAAATACATATTTAGACAAAGATATTTTAAAAGATGCATAACTCAGCTAGGTATTACTGAGTTCTTAAATTAGTATTCGGGCCATCTGTTATCTCGATTAAATGTCTGTCTGGTTCACTTTGAACTCATTTTAATACAGTTCGTCTTAAACCATTCACAAGTGGAATATCAAACCTAAACAGCTACTGTTGTGACTGTTAGTTTCTATGTCCGTGTAGTCAGCGAGCATGCACGATGAGATTAATCTAAGGTCACAGCAGAATATTCATGATAAAATGAATCAGCATTGCTGAAATATATGTATATCTAAACATAGCCAAAAAAGTGTTGCAACCCCTACATTTATACCTAAAATATGATGTTGTCGCAAAGTTAAGATAAATGTATTGAAATAAACACTAAAGATAGGATAGTAAATAACTAATTTCTTTAACGAAAAATATTCATGTTGACATTTAAAGAAATTACGACAGAATTTCCAATGGTACGGTTTTTTTGGTTTCCAAATAACTATTGTTCCGATGCCCAAACTACACAAGGTACATTAGGTTTCAGAGGACGAAAACAAAAATGTTGTTACCAAGGTGATTTTCACGCATCAAAATATCTTTTATCAGCAAAATATGGAAGTTACTGGTTCTTAAATTTCAACATATTTTGACAATTGGTGATCAAAAGGGTATATTCATACGATTTTTTAATTATTCTTTATGAGTTCGATTCGTTAATCCAACACCTTTCTGTGATTTAAAGGTGTCATTACAATAATAAAGACCGAATATCGTTAGTAACCAACTTTATTAAAATTTATCTTTTTTCAAACAGTCTGATTTTGAAGGTTCATACTGCTTTAACGAGTATTTTTTTAAGTTACTAAAGGTTCATCCGTTCAATTGAAATAATGGAATTACTCACATTACAAGAAGCAATACTGACTTTAAATTTTCAGTATAAAAATAATTGTTCCTGGACACAAATAAAGCATAAGTTTATATATGCAAATATCACAACATTTTAGTGTATGCAGTTACAATTTCTTACAAACAGATAGAACAATAACCCTTATCAAACTTTAATTTGATTTGAGTATTTGTTATGAAATAATGCTATATTGATTCCGAGAACCAAGCCCAACAAAAATGAATTGAACTTGTTCTGGCAAAAGCAACCCAAATTGTGATAAAAGTACGGGAGTTGAAGTTGAGGCTTAATTGTAGATTAACCCTAGTCTGAATTCAATTATATATGTTATTAATTGATTATATAAGCGTATATGATGGATCATTCTAGCATATCTGCCATCTGAAAGTCATTGTATCATTATGAATATCAAATATGTTTAATTTAAATTGTTAATAATAGTAATGAGTATAGTTATACTGCTCTGAGAACCACACAACGAATGAGTATGCTCAAAGCCACCAAACACATTATTACCCCAGTATCGTTCCTTTTCCATTCTCAACTCAATTCGAGTATGAAACCGAGCTGACAAATAACACACATTTTATGACTGTCTCTACAAATCACATTTTGTGTAAATCACCTGAGGGTTAATTTTTTAATTTCCTTATTCACTTCCTTGTTTAATTAGTAAAAATAAGACATTGTTTTATTTTCACTTTTGGTTTCAATTTTATGTTTGCAATCCAACATGAGAAACGGAAATTAGTTGATCAATGCACATGAAATGTGTGCTATAGGACCAACAACTTGACACACTTCGTTTTATTCAACGTTGTGCTATATTGAGGATAACTGTCTGTTCTTGACATTTCTTTTGTAGTTACGCCACAACAAGGTCGTTTCAATGTTAAGCAGCGGCTAGTGACTGGTCACAGTGAACATATCAAATATCTCCATGTAGCTTGATACACATATTCTTCCACTACTAAATCCCCCTGTATTTGATGTTAAGCAGCGTCTAGTAACTGGTCACAGTGAAAATATCAAATATCTCCATGTAGCTTGATAGACAGATTCTTCCACTACTAAATCCCCCAGTGTTTGATGTTAAGCAGCGGCTAGTAACTCGTCACAGTGAAAATATCAAACATCTCCATGTAGCTTGATAGACAGATTCTTCCACTACTAAATCCCCAAGTATTCATTTCTCATCATCTAATATAAAGCTATATCAGTTGTTTTACCAGCCATACAGCTTGGGTCCAACATGATAAGGTATCAGATGGTGGGCACACTCTGCTTCTTTACATATTCATTATGTTTCAAAGATGGGAATATCCTGAGATACATGAACAGCTGAGTTGTTGGTATTGTGCTGCAAATACAATATAAATCATAAACAGATTAAATGTGCCATTAGCATGCTCATACATATACGTAGATCCATTCCATACCTGTAATGGAAATATTTATCAAAATTCAGACTTTGTTCCCCCAACAGCTAAAACTGGCAGATATAATGAAATTAATCTTGTTAATCGTAAATGTCCAATGTGGAAAGGTTTAGGCAAAGGATACGTTCACAAGTGCAGGGTCAGAAAAATGTATAAAATATGGGGAAGGTCCCATTAAAATAGACATGAATATAACTATATTTCTTACAGAGCCTGATAACTTATTTCAAAACATTTGATAAAAGAAACAAGAAAGAAAGAAACATCTATCTTTTGCTTTGATAAGTTCAGGATTAACAAGATTGCTCAATAAAACACTCCCTTGAGTTGTAGCCCTTCTTCGTTGTTATTTTTAGAAAAAAAAATATACCAAAATAGATCAACAGACCTGACATATTTTTCATTCAGGTAGTTTATATTCAAGGCTTGTGTTACTGTTTTGTTTAATGTAATATATGCAATTTAACAGTCACTACATAGGCTGATACATATTACACAACTATTCAAATAGGACATATTTGAATGAATATAATAGCCTATCTTAACGATACAGGTATAATACAAACAAACTATGAAACCTATAACAATCTTAATTTTTTCAAATGTTTTACTATAGACAAACTTTATATATTCCGATACCAACGATTATATTTAAATGAAGGAATATTTCTTACAACAGTATATATATATATATATATATATATATATATATATATATATATATATATATATATATATATATATATATATATATATATATATATATTACCTCTTCCTCAGAATGTTAAGAAGTAAAAAGAAATATTTATATTGACGTGCCTTGACCAATGTGAATTATACATTGTAAAGTTGGTGCCAAGGTAAGGGTTTATTAATTCATATGTTAATATTCTTTAGAAAATATGTTGAATAATGGAATACTTGTAGTAGTGTGTATCTCATGAGCTTTAGGGCCAATGACTCTTATTTCTACAGTTTCTTATCACTCTATGTTAATTATGTTAGACCCATTTTTGGTATATCAAATGTGTATGTCTTAAACTTTCTTTTCCGTCCATGTAAACCTTTTCCTTGAAGTGTCTAAAACGTTAATCGAAGAACCGAATATATCTTCAGAAGGCGAATTTCAAGAAGTTGTATAGATGATTGCAGGGCTTATATGCTTATATAGGAAGAGCCATGAACATAATTACATCAACATACACATACCCAAGTATATGCTTATACCCATACCCCAATTTGCGATAAATAGCCGCTCACTTACAGCAGGTGTTTGATATCCTCGAGGTCTACATTTCTTTTGGCTTACTGTCTTAGACGACGCCGACATGGAGAGTTTCAAAACATATCCTTATGTTATAGAATATTATCATTAGGACAAACTGACCGAAGTTCGGACACCACCCGAAGTCGCCCGAACTTGGACACTTTTAACTTGGAGCAGACGCAATAATAACTGCAATAACTGTAATATGTTTATTTCAAAATGTTCCTTTTCGATATGTTCTATTTGTTATTTCTTTTGAGAAATACTTGATAGAGGGGATTTTTTTAAAATATCAACTTTTGCATGACGTTCATTTAACGTTTTTGTGAAATAAATTTGCCAAATATTTGTTTTAATGTAAATGTTGGCGCACAGTTCAGAACATTTAGGACACTCCAGATATATCAAATTGAATGAATATAGAAAATGAAACTTTAGATGCGATTCTGGGATTAAATATTGAGATTGTGGTAATATGTCAAAATGACCTTGGTTCGGACAGTTTTGACCATGGTTCGGACAATTTTATATTTTATTTGTAAACACTTGCATCGTTTAAATGACAGGGGGAAATCTAGAAAATATGTAGAAACATTACAGTTTCAACATGACAACAACATTAAGTAAGAAAATGAGAAGTTTAGCGCTCAAAACCTTTTTTGCGTCAATGCCTGTGAATTTGATTATGCCATCATATATTCTAACGACGCGTGCGGCAGTTGCTAAGAATTTATCATCGGAAAGCATGCCCTGTATTAGTGACATATTACTTCCAGTAGTCTAACTACGAATATATTATTTTTCAAGGACTATTCATCATGTGTTTTTGGACATTAGGAATCATTTTGATAAATAGTTTAAACCATTCACGCATGATGGAAAATTAAGGTGTTACTGTCCGAACCTCGGGCGAATTGGTATACACAACTGAAACCGTTATTTTTCGGTTAATATAAAGCAATTCAGCATATTTATGTTGCAAACGAGTTAAATACTTTATATGTGATATTATGATTTGCTGAAATTGCCATTTTACAGAAAATCATTTATTTCAAAGTCTCTCATATTATTTGAATCGGAACACTGTCTCAACCTCGGTCAAATTGCCCTACACGCTAGCTGTAAGTTTACAGTGGTATATAAACTCAGCCCAACTTCATGCACACATCTTAAGATCTCCAAAGTATGTGTTGTAACTCAAACCTAAAGAGAAGCTGTCAGGACAGATTCGGGACAGAGGACAGGGGGCTTGGTGGCGAGATAACGTTGTTGAAATCTTGTCTGTGCTTGTTTTGTGTTCTACAATTATACAATGACACAATCACCTAACTCTCCCGCCATGCTTTCTTAGAGAACGCTTATAGTTTCTCGACAAGGCATATCTCCTTTTAACAAACAAAATAGTGAGCATGGCTCACTGATACCTCGACCTTTATGTGCAATATTATCATAACAAATACGTTTGATGCGATTACATACAGCTCCATGAGATTCAAACATTTGTGTTGTTTTGTTGTTGTTGTAATTATCATTATAGCAGATGATTGAAACATTGAAAATAATTGCCTTAATAGCTCTTCTGCTATCGGGCGGACAACAATTTAGATTTGAGAATACGAGTAAGTACAACATACAGAAAGTCGTAAAAAGTAGAGCCATTGACTATGTAGCTCATTGGGAAAAGCATAATTCATTATCTAAGGTTAAAGACCCAGTGAGTGAGTGAATACGAATACGAGATTGTTTTTTATGCAATTATAACTGCTGGAAAATATTTCAGCATTCATGTCATCAGTAAAATATAGCCATGTGCTTTGATGGTATAGACACGAATAGAATAAATAGAAATAAACAGATCTGATAAAGCATAATTTATAGACATAAATTTTAGAACACAAAACTTGAAAACTGTCGACAAAACTTTAAAACTGTCGACGAGTGTCTGTGCATGAGACCAACATGACTTAACACAAACAATAAAGAAAATGGATCACATGGTTGTCTACATAACAACATTCGTGCGGTGATCTAGAATTCACTACATTCCCCATATCATGACAAATTATAAAAAAAAACAGTACAAGATTTCAGGAAAATTATCATTGTGAACCAGGTTTCTTGACACCACTTCGTCTGTCCTGAATAATATTCCGTGTGAATATAAATAAGCATATATCGTATGTGTCCAAGTTCAAGCAATGTCGGATAGGACTAGATAAGTGTAACAGAGTGTCACGCGATTGACAGAAACCTGCTCTGAATAATATTTCCTTGTAGTTACAAGCAAGCTGACTAGATCTGAAACATCTGTCCAATGTTCTAATTTCATTTTTTCATCGTGTAAAGACTGAGGGCCGCTTGTTATTGTTTAGTTGGAGAATGCTGGCTATATCCTAAGGGTTTCTGTTTTGAAAAGAAAGGACCCCCTTAACTGTCATTTAAATTTACATTTTGGGCCTCTTTAAAATATCAAACTGAATATATGAAAGTGGCAGATATACTACCACTTTTCTACACAATCTTGTTTCCTAATCTGGTTATTATAATGATTCTACTTGCACAATCTAGTTTCGTAATATTCTTGTTTAAATGCTTCTACTAACATAATCTAGTTTCCTAATCTGATTATTTCAATGCTTCTACTAACAAAAATGTAGTTTCCTAATCTGATTATTTCAATGCTTCTCCTAACAAAAATGTAGTTTCATAATCTGATTAGTGTATTGCTTCTGCTAACATAATCTGATTGATTATTTTAACGTTTCTACCAACACAATCGTGTTTCCTAATCTGGCAGTTTTAATGTTTCTACCAACACAATCGTGTTTCCAAATCTGGCAGTTTTAATGTTTCTACCAACACAATCGTGTTTCCTAATCTGGCAGTTTTAATGTTTCTACCAACACAATCGTGTTTCCTAATCTGGCAGTTTTAATGTTTCTACCAACACAATCGTGTTTCCAAATCTGGCAGTTTTAATGTTTCTACCAACACAATCGTGTTTCCTAATCTGGCAGTTTTAATGTTTTTACCAACATAATCGTGTTCCCCAATCTGACAGTTTTAACGTTTCTACCAACACAATCGTGTTTCCTAATCTGGTTGCTTTAACGTTTCTACTGACACAATCTTGTTTCTTAATGTGGTAATTTTTCTACCACAGGAGTTTGTATTGTCCAGCCCCTTATACTATGAAGGACCACACCCCATGTCCGTTTCAAAGTATATTTCAGAATGTTATCATCATACTATCATTCAATATTATTTTCCACGATAAAACCAATATATTTTACTTTGAAATAAACAATCAATTTGCAAACAGAGCTCAAAGCTTTGAATATTAGCAATTTAGGGTCACTAAATTGATAACAAAATTCGCTTCCTGTCAGCTAAAAGTCACTCAGTTACAAGGTAAAGTATCTGGTGCATCAGATCGCGCTGGAATCTCAACATGACGGACACTGTAATTGTTGTACCTTGCTTTTTATTAATTCTACAACGACAGTTTTCATCGAGGACAGCCATGATTACTTGACTTCCGATCTCTCTGCAGCCAAGTTACCAGAAGTCCCTGATAGGCTCAAATTGCTCTATGACATCATTTCGTTTCCAAAAGTAGACCAATGCCAAGGTAATTCAATATGGAAGACCACTACCGAAGTAAACACACTTGTGATTATCTAAAATCCATGTTTGTGTATAAAGAATATGGTTCTATAAACCAGTCAATACTAAGCTTAACCTTCTTATATAATAAACATATTTAACATCCTAACTTATAACCTAAATAATCGAATGGATCGAGAATTGTTGCTTAGCATATTTGTGTTCAATTGTAAATTAAATACCAATGCAAGCTGAAAAAAAGAGATCTAATTTACCTTATTACAAGTCTATGCTCTTTGTTGTGACACTCAGGTAGCCACAATGTCGCACATGTATCCACCAAAAACAGACCGGGTTGAATTCGACAGGACACGTTTCGCACACAATAGAATTGGGGCGAGTGCAGGCCTCACTGCACACTTCACAGCCTGCATGTGAGAGCTGATAAGGGATGCACAGTCTAACTTGTGCAGGTAATATGATACAGGTATCAACTGTAACTTAACAATGCCATGTACTCTTTGGACCATTAGTTTTACGAAAGTATGGAGTTATACAGGTAGATTTACATTGACAGAATTAAGATGGTTATTATGTACATATGTATGATACATGCAGCGGACGAGAGTACTTAAGTTAATCAAGCAGTAATTTTTACAATAAAGCTGACATTAACTACACCTAGACAGCTTATATGAGAGTTAATATTCACATCATAGTGTAGATCGTTTATCTTATTTCAGTCTTATACACACGTAGCGAAGATAGATTATTGGGTTCATTGAGACTATTTCATTGTCTCTTCTATCTCACCGGGTGGCGTGAGAAAGTGATATTGTTCTCAACTGGCACAAACTTAGACCAGTTTATCTTCCACTTTTCAAACCGTTTATAAGTCAGACAGCCAAAATGATTATGAAAACTATTTCTTAAACATGGATATTTTGGTTTTGCAACACATAGTTCAGTTACGTGACTCAAGCTTGCCAGCAGTGTTTATATGGTTGTTGACAATCACTAAGTCCTACCACTCAACACAGTCATAAAAGCCGCCGTCATAGGATTCACCACTGCAATAAATCACATGTACTATCTGTATTGTCTGCCTACACAGTCCCTTTGGTCCTTGCTTGTTATTCTTTTGGACTGATTTGGTAGATGAGTCAAAATCCTGAAAAGTGCAATTTTTCGGTCCGGTCATAAATTTGTAATTAAAACTATGTTTTTATTTCTATGGAAGCGTATTAGTGTCACGGTGAAAAAAAATCTGTCAAACTATATCCTACGTAGGACTTCGTATCTCCTACATAGGATTTGTATCTCCTACGTAGGACTTAGTATCTCCTACGTAGAACTTAGTATCTCCTACGTAGGACATATTATCTCCTACGTAGGACTTTGTATCTCATACGTAGGACATAGTAGGGTTATCTCATACGTAAGACTTAATATCTCCTACGTAGGAGATAGTATATCATACGTAGGAGATAGCATGATAAAGCACTGATCACTTCATTTCATACTTATCCACGAGTTACGGAGACACCTAAGCATCTTGCGTTTGTCTTTTTTATAATAAACATAATTATGTTTGTCTGATTAAATCATGTAAGTTCGAAGTGCTGTCTTGATTTTCAAAATAAAGTATTGTTCACTTGAAATGTTGTGGAGGGAATATTGACTTTCAGTTACTGCTCCCTTATTGTCCATTTCGTTAGTGATCGTTTGCGAATATACTGTTACGGTTAGTTTCAAATTATTATAATTATTTGTACATTATTTTTTTCTCAGATTTGCCATTTATTATTAAATATTGTACAATATTGTGTTACGATTATTGACCATTCCGTCATAGTGTTATATTCAAAACTATTTCATTGGGTGATTAGTTCTTTGCTACCTCAGTCAGAACACTTGTACCACAGTCGAGCGACCATTTTCATGTGAACTCTTTAAAATGGCCATTGGTTACACTTATTAACTTCTTTTGTGAGAACACTTTATTTCAATTCATTAGGAATAGCATGCTCCAACGCCCTTAAAGGTTTAGGGTTTGGAGTCAACTGACAACATAAAGCTTTGTTAGTCATTGAAAGGGGTCCTGGCATAGGATTGAACATATGAGAAAAGTTATAGTTTTTTGCTTAAATGAGGCAAAGTCTTATCTATTTGATATGTTTATTTGTCTTGTGTACTTGGTCTCGATACTTGGGGGCGATAGCGAGGTGGTTAGCGCGTTCGGCTTCGGATCAAGGGGTCCGGGGTTCGAATCTCGCCAGAGGCACGGCAACTTTGTCTGCAGTAGAGAACTGTTCTACACGCAGTAAGGTTTGGGTGCAATGCTACACTGAGTTCCAGCTGCTGGTCGCAAGTTTCACCGCAATGCATAGCCATATGGCGTTGCAGGCTTTCTCCCTGCTATAATATTAACAGCCGCGATATAAGTGAAATACTCTTGAAAGCGGCGTTAAACCCCAACTCACTCACTCACTCACTCACTCAAGAGTACAGAAATTCATTAACGGTAATTAATTATGGAAGCTGAGATCCTTTATTGTTGAGTAATGTTTTGAGTGTCGTGTAACAAATGTCCAACACCACGTTCAAAGGGTAAGTAGGTCACTAGTAGTGTCAAGGACCGTGGATTTTCATTTCACGGAAATATTGACAGTACTTGAATTATCGAAGGAGTTTAAAACTGATATTCCAAAACATAAATAGGGAAACCGCAATCATATCTGTTTTGCAACAATGTAGAGATCTACCGTGAACTATTGAATTAATATCAGTTTATTAAGTATAATCTTTCAGTGCAAAACTATACTGGATTGCATAACACATGATGGATCAATCAACTCTACTTCTATAGATATACCAATACATAAAGTACTTAAAGATCACATGGGAAGGTATAATTTGAATATAATATAAAACTAACCTTGAACAATATTTCACAAATACAAAAGTTCGTGTATATATATACCTTCAAAATGATGGCGAGCAATCCTTCGAGGGTTACGAGAAACACAATAAACACAAGTACAAAATGTCTATACAGCGTAACTGGCAACTGGCTTTCTATGGCATCTTAATAATGTGAAAAAATTCAATTAACATTCACATGAAATGCTTGCTTAATGCACCACAGTAAGAATATCTTATGAGAGATGTAAATGCATGTTAATTTACAAAAAAAAGAATGTGTGTATTTAGTTATATGATGAATAAGGACGCAATATCGGAATATCAAATTAACTTTTTTTAATAATTTATATACTATCATTTTACAATATTTACTACGAAAACGATTGGCTTCTTACATCATTTAATGTTTAACCCTCGAGAAAATGCATGTGTCTGTGAACTGGATATGTAACAGTTAATTTCTGATATCAGGAAATGCTTGTATATACTAAACATATTGTTTCATTAACTTTTTGTATTTTCTCTAATGCCAAGGGAATATATGTATTTACATGTACTGAACTAGAAGGCCATAGATTTGACATATTCAATATATGCAGCAAGTGAAGTGATTATATGGAATAATCATGCTGGAAAAAGTGATGTGATGAGAAATAAAACATATACAATCTTTATTGTCACTCGAACCCAGGTCAAATATCATTAAAACATTCGAAGCCGAGTTACGCTACAAGAAGTAGTATCAACAACACAGTCATAAATAAAATCGTCACCAGGTGTTTCAGTTTGAAATCGTTGCTATAAATCTATATAACTGTAGTTGTTGCAACATGTTCACATTGTGAAACCTCACCTTGTAATGTCATTGTATGTCCTTGGTTGAATGTTAGACACTGACATACTAACGAAAAAAACAGCCAGGGCATTGTTCATACCACAGTTAACATAATTCCTAGTTTTAGCTTGCAAAATGTTGAAAACATTTCTTCTAACATTATGTATCAACTGATCTAGTTGTTGTAACGTCAGTTGCTGTAACGTACATGTATAAACTGCATGTAACTATGTTGTCGTTTACATACATAAACTCAAACGGTTTAACATATATTCTACTTCTTTGACAAACACTCTTTGTAGGATATAAATGAAAAGTATAATGGCACGAAATAGTCAGACTATTCTGTGAGCTGTGTGAGTTGTATTGTTACTTATATTCGTACTATTCGATCAATAATCTTGGATCTTATAACTGGCATGTATGAGTAATGTAACCCATCAACAGAATTAATTACTGATTAATATGCTATTAATATAAAAAAATAAAGTTAATATTTCGTGTTGTCTGCTTTTTAGTTCTTGATTTTAAGGTTTAATGTTTAATTTTATTATTTTCATTTCGTAACAAAAATAAGAACTTGAGACAATCACTAATAACAGTATTCGGGATATATGTCATGCCCGGAGATATAGAAATAAAGACAACAATACACAACATTAAACAGATATCTATGGAATAAAATAAGTTAACCGAAATAGGTTTTACTTTTCATGAATTGGTGCATTCATGTTAAGTTTACTTTTAGAATGCAAACTCTGTTGCGAACAAAATGCTTTGGTGCTTATGAAAACCCAGCTGTAAAACCAAGCGATTTAATTATTGACAGAAAATGTTCATATAACTCTTTACTTTCGTTTATATATGTATATATATTTGTGGGTGGCCAGTGTATGATTTTCAACACTTAAAATAGTCAAAACCCTAAAGAACCTGAAGGTACATGATGTTGTTGGGTAGAAAACAGAGCATGTTTCGTTATGTTTTGTTTTATCTTGTTATCATGTAAACAGAGTCCGGTGAGCAGTGGCTGTGTGGTAACTCGGTAGTGGAAAAGGGTACATGGTGTAAGCCCACCTCGCCTAACAGTCCAAATTACCTGAAAATATCTTATCATTGCGTCTGTGTATATGTTTATAATCAACTTGAATCATCACTGACATGTTATTTTATTAAAACAGATCAGAAGACAGAAATAAAACGTTGTTACATACTGTTGCAGTAATTTGATACAGTTTCATTCCTTCAAGTTAATACATTACACAGGGAGATAAACAACATAAAACTCTTAAGAGTAGAGAAAATATTTATTCACTGTTTCATGGTATCAGTAACTTTGATTAAACATATAGATAATCAAATTAATTACACAAACGCCTAAATCTATAATATGAAACAGATAATGTCAAGGTTTTAAAGGGGGATATAACGCCAGTGGATTTATAACTCATCAGGAGTTGCCTGATTTAGTATCTAAGGGTGATTAATTACAAAAAATAGCATTCTCAAGTAACACATTGTCAAATTGTTCGGTCATACTGCACTGTAACATTTGGAGCTTCAACTGGTTTCTAAAAAGAAATATAAGAAAACGTCAAACATTTTAAAGGTTTATGAATTTAAAGGTATCGGCAAAAAAATGTCTGTAAACTGTAAGTGCATGTAATGATTGTGACTGTTTCACTTCGTTGCATGTAATTATAACATTGCATTGATGACATCACATTTCCAACATTGATGATATAATAATCATGTTCATGGATCAAGTTAAGTGTTTATGAACACATATAACTATTCACTAAGTTCGATGATACACTACATTGCATCACTGATAAGACACAAAGATTCTTATTTTTATTTAAAAAACAAACTTATTTACACATTTAAACACAATATATATGTGCACACATACTTATTTACAAATCTTGATGATAGAATACTCACTTTCATTGAGGACAAGTAAATATAGTCATTAAAAATTCCCGCCAGACCAAACAAATCTGAACAAGGGCAATAATTCAAGGAAAATGTAATGTGCGCTTCTCAATCTCGTTCAATCAAGGTATCGATAGCCCCAAGCCAAATAACTGATTTGATTTTAAACACTTTTAGAGAAATGCTATCGCCTTTGAAGATACCTGGAACAGAGTCGAAAATTCGGATCAAGGGCAATAACTCCGGAAAAAATAATTACACTATTTTTTAAACTCAACCAAGGTATCTATACTTAAAGCCACACACCAAAAATGATATCATGTCTGAAATAGTTTTCGAGAAAAGATATCCCCTTTTGAGATACCATGAACACAGTCCAAAAATACGGAACTAGGGCAATAACTCTTCAAATGATAATTGCGCGCTCCCATGTTTGAGATTTATCAAGGTATAAATGCCCTCAAGCAACACGGGCGGACAGAGTGAGGGGCGGAGCTCAAACCTATATCCCCCTTCCACTTCGTGGCGGGGGATAAAAACATACAGTATTTATGTACACATATAACCATTTACAAAGTTTCATTGTAAAATGACAATATATATAGTTCTGCTAACATACTTATTTACAAACTTTAAAGTTGTAATATTCAATTTCATGGATAAAACACAGTGTTAATGTACACATACTACTATTTACAACTTTGGTGATACAAAACTTAGTTTTTTTTAACAAGAACATGTATGTACACATAATTATTCACAAACATTGATAATATAAAACTTAGTTTCACTATACAAAGAGTGTTCATGTTCACTTAGTAACAAGACTTGACGATTCAATAATATGTTTTATTGATTAAACACATTTGGCCTCTGATTTGGAACCACTTGGAAACCTGTACAGTCAAAGAGTGAACCTCTATATATAATACATTCAACTACGCCACATCCACATTCGGAGATTAGGGTCGAACAATCTGAAGATTGTTTAAACAATCTAGGAGTGGTTCAATATATTCAATATTCCAAGATTGTGTCCTCACAATCTGCATATTATGATAAAGATAGTTGGAAACATGTACACTGTAACATGTCACCTCAATGGTGTTTTGTGAATATACATGTGCGTACCAGCAACATTTCTAGTCCAGGAGTCTTCAGTTTTCCGATACATATGTTTGAGGTCTTTTGGTTTCCTGGGAAGGGTCAACACAAAAATACGTGTTTTGTCCGACGCATTTAATATACAATATTAATTTACTTACACACCACAAAAAATCATGACTTCCATGTAAGAATAGTTTTTATGGAGACTTGAATGTGTCCCAATATAGCTTTTTATGCAAGTTGGTGAAACATTTGGAGAAGTTATCGGTGAGTTAAAGGTGCATCTGTTGTCTTTCATAACATTTTAATAGGCTTTAAGGATGTTCGCTCCTCAAATTTATAGTATTAAACTTGTGTTCTAACTTATATTTTTAAAAGATCAAAGTTTATGATTGAAAAATCAGCATAAACAAATAGGGGGTAGTGTGGGTGTTTTCGAGATATGACGCCTGTAAGATATTGGGGTGAAGCACGATTTTAACATGGGAGTCTATGGGAAACTTAGAAAAAACTGCTAAAACTTTAATATACTACATTTCTAGAAATAAATTTTGTTTCATGTCCATGTTCCCCTAACGAAATCGATGAAAAACTATATATGGTAGTGTGGGTTTTTTAAAGCTTTGACACAAAATGTGTGTATGATGTTATGGAATATGTTGATGAAATGGTTACAGACTATATCAAACAACACATCATTGAGCCCACAATAAACCCATTTTAGCGAGATCTATTATCATCTTGGGGTATCTCCGTAGATAAACAACATAACTTTTGAAAGGATGTATACTCCTAGTATGTATGGTAATGCACAAATCGATAATAAGTACATATATTGTGGGGTACTGCAGGAGTAAAATACATCAACAACTTAACAAAAAGGCCAACTTCTCTCTTCCTTAGACTTTAAGAATAGATAATTATAGTGTCTTGGTATTCAGTTGCCCTTTTACGGAGTGAGGAAAGCTGTAAGAGTGTATCTGAAAATCTGATGATACTATGATCCCAACTGATAGCGCCATTTTACCATTCACTGTTTATACGAAGTACCAATAGTGTGCAATTACGTTTGCTTCAATTTAGAGTTATTAATCTAATCCTCCGAGTTGGAAAATAGTTGTTTAAGATTGGATATACACTGTCGGCCAAAGAAACGCCTACTTGACATCTTATCAGATATCGTAAAAACTATAATGAACAGCTTAGCAATATTATAGCATAATGAAGTTGCACCATTTCTGCATAATATATTTGAATTTCAGAAGTTCATGTCACGAAAGAATGGCGATTGTTGAAATAAGAAAACAATAATTGTTCAGTTTTCGATCAGTGTTTGGTAAGAAAAATACTTTTAAAATATTTTCATACAACCACGAGCAACAATACAGACACGCATTCGCATTAAAGTGGTGATGATGCTACAGATGTACGTGGTTACGGTGCGCAAGTGAATTAACGGAAAATAGCCGTCTTCATTGGGCGTGGATTTCATAAATGTTATTGACTCGAATCACAGTTTTCAACGATTTTAATTGACTTTCATATTAGTTATTGGTACAGAATGACATGGAGACCACCATTAGTTATACTTAATAAATTATTGCATCATTCATTTTAAGGAAAATCAAGTAGGCGTTTCTTTTGGCCGACAGTTTACAGATTCTCCCGTTGTAATATATCCACCTATATGGTGATATTGTTCCTGATTTTTGGAATTGAGAGCGTCTTAATTCACTCTGGAAGTTGAAACATCGATAAATAACAAGGCGGAAATTTATATAACCTTTACAAAAGAAAATATTCCACTGGGCTTCTCTCGAGAGGAAATGATACATTAAATATGATACAAAAATATGTCATTCTCAAATTTAACATTAACAAGATGTGTTTGTTAAACATGGATGCCCCTTGATGTACCAAAATTATGGCAACGGTTAAAGTTTCATATGCACATACCAAGTATGAAAGCCCTAACTCTGAGCAATCCAAAGTTATGGCCAAGGTTAAGGTTTTTTGAAAATGTCAACTGCGGCAAGGTCAAGGTCACAGCGTCAGATATGATGACCTAATCTGAAAGGTCTCATCACAATATATCCACATGCCAAGTATTAAAACCCTAGCCCTGAGCAATCCAAAGTTATGGCCAAGGTCAACATTTCGGAAAATGTCCACTGCAGCAAGGCCGAGGTCACAAGGTCAAACTATGATCAAAATAAGATATGTACAAAAAGAAGTAAAATCTCGTCCAGTTGTCACAAGTTATTTTTATGACCACTCCAAATCAAGTTTAGTCATCTGTATACGTTTTAGCTCTCAATGATGTTGAAATACTTCACAAAGTCCATATCCAACATAAAAAGTCATATTCAATCTGATAAGACCTGCTGAATGAGTTGTATTTTCCTGTCATCCATGGAGATCTCGCGGCCGCTAACCAATCTCATTCTTGTAGAGCAAAGATGGGGGGAAGAATCAACATTAAACACGGGAAAAACAGATTCTGTAAAGTGCTGATCAACTTTACACAAGATTTCTCCTCTTGCCAAATCAATGAAGCCGAGTTTACCTCGACCCACATTCAACACGAGGCCAAACTTCAACTCAATTGCTTCACCAAATGTGGGGCGAGGCAAAGTGACGCATTCACCAATCTGATCTATTTTGTACTCTTGATCTGTCCTCCACACCTGGATACAGAGATAGTCGTCCTTGTGAGTGTCGTGAAGACAGTAGTCCCTCACAGACACAACGACTGATTTGGGGAGGACGGAAACACAATCCTTCATGTGCAGATTTTCCGGTGCCTCTACCACACCCATCTCAAGCAGGGGGGTTTCGACTTTCCCCTTCCATGTCAGTTGAGAGTTGGTCTCCCAATATGTGGAATGTAAGAAAGGGGAGGGGGGAAGGAGGACAGGACTGTTTGATGTGTCACTGTATCCACTCCATGCCATGTTGTTCAGCTCGTTATTGAACTCGTCAACTTGGAGAGCTCCATGTACATTCTCTGGGTCGAGTGTCATGGCTGGACCTGTAAATATACAACGTTTAAAAACAACACATGTAAACAAGAAGACATTCGAGAAGAAATAATTGTGCACTTCCCATGTTCATTCCGCCAAGGTATCGATATGCTCAAGCCACACAACTGATTTGATTTTAAACAGTTTCTGAGAAAAGCTATCCCCTTTGAAGATACCTGGAACAGAGTCGAAGAAACGGATGAAGGGCAATAACCCCGTAAATAATAATCACCCGCTTCTTATATTCGAACTCCATCGAGGTATCGATATCCTCAAGCCACACACTAACATTTGTTTATCCTATCTTAAATAGTTCTGAAAAAAGTTGTCCCCTTTGAAGATACCACGAACAGGGTCCAGAAATACGGAACAAGGGCAATAACTCCGGAAAAAAAACAATTGCGAGCTTGTGATTTTCGAACTCCATCAAGGTATTTATGCCCTCAAGCATCACACCAAATTTGGTTATCCTATCTGAAATAGCTTCTGGGAAACGCTGTGATACCATGAAGAAAGTCCAAAAGTACTGAACAAGGGCAATAACCCTGGGTTAAAATATTGCACGCTTCTCATTTTTGAAATTTGGTTGTCCTATCTTAAGCGGTTTCTGAGAAAAGCTGTCCCCTTTATATCAGACGGACGGACGGATGGACGGACGGAGCTCAAACCTATATCCCCTTTAACAGGAAAGAGCGACCATCTTAGAATGTTAAGTGAAATATGTTGAATAATTTCATTAAATTGGCTAAGACAACTCAACGTAAACTGATACACTATGTTTTCTAGATTCGGCCACGTTCACACGATATGACGTCAACCTTTTTGCGTCACTGTCACAATAGTCTAGGACAAGTTTAAGATAAAGAAGATGTAAACAAATTTGTGCATTCGGATTTGATTATTGGGTGTTTGGAGACCTAAACAGATATGTGATAAGTTATTTATTCATTGGGTGTTTTGGAATTCAAACACAATGTAAGTTCAGTCTATATAAATGTATGTCTGTATTCAATTAGAGAACATTACTTCTAATCATGTAGGCAGGGTAACATGCCATCTAACTATTATAAGCTGATTAGCAACACGTGTAGTCATTCTCTCTCTAACTTCTCGAAGTCTATTAGGGAAGCTCTTGAATTTAGAAAATGTTTTGTGCCATCTGTAAAAATGTAACTACAGTTTATTTTGTTAAATTAACTACTCTTGTATATACTGTATACTGTATTTTGATTGGACATGCACCGATGGCGTACACAACCGAAATAAATTAATTGAATTGGATAATTATGTTTGTATTATAAGGCTGGCTGCGTCACCACCAAACATAATGTGCATAGCTAAGCGACCAAGAGTGGTCTCCCTTGTCTTACGTATTGGCAGGTTGCACCGTGCGCATGTACACACCAGCCACAAATAAACCCTGAACCCGAAAAAAAGTTCAATACTGATCAAGTTACACAAACGCATGTTCCATCCATTGTTTATGGGGCGGGATAGCGGGTGCTTAGCACGTTCGGCTTCGAATCAAGAGGTCCGGGGTTTGAATCTTGCCAGGGGCACGGCAAGTGTGTCTACAGGAGAGAACTGTTCTACACACAGTAAGGTTTTGGTGCAATGCTGCACTGAATATCAGTGAAGTAGCACCTGTGGTACGCCAGTTCCAGCCGATGCTCGCAGGTTTCACCGCGGCTTTCTCCCTGCCATAATACTAGCAGCTTGAACAAAATCTCACTTGATATGCATTGCCGTTCAAAATTACTTTGAAAACAAATTGTAATAATTCATAAAAAAAAATATCCCGAATTTCACATCACACACAGTTTGTTAGGTTTTCACGATATCAGATGATCGGTATTGATATTATTTAACACCATGTGACAATCGGGTTAATTCATTGTTAATTCAAGAAGTATTTATCGGTGCTTTAACAATGTATTTATTCCATTTAAAGGCGCTGTAGCACGTTGTCGTACAGAGTAAAACGTGACCTCACCAAAAGGTAAATAAATTTAACCAATGGCGACATAATACTCCAGACACAATACAAATAGGTTTAAAACTAATGTACGTTGTTCGGTTTAGTCATATGAGTCAATTTTCCTTCGAGCAGCCATTTTTGACATTAAAATGGCTACTCGAAGGTAGTTCAAGTGAGATGACTGCTGTAGCGACACCTAGACACTCAAAGCAGAGTTTTACATATGGTACCATGATAGAATAGTCAATTACGTTGCTGTCTGAACTTTCAAATTCACTTGATACCTACAAATATACCCCTCACCCTGAAGAGTTCCACACCACTGTCGCTTTATACGTCTCACAATTTTCTTCCTTTACGGATAATCTTTTTCAATGGATATGGCATATGGGGTGGTGTATTAAGATGTTTTACTCTCTAATATAACAATATGTTGTATAACCTTTACCGACAAATATCAAATTTGAGAAAACAAAATATGACAGAACGTGCCTTCAATGTACATAACACGACTTTGTTATGGGTAAGTATATGTGAATTGTATACCATGGTTGGTATGTAACACGGCTTTGTTATGGGTAATTATATGTGAATTGTATACCATTGTTGGTATGTAACACGGCTTTGTTATGGGTAATTATATGTGAATTGTATACCATGGTTGGTATGTAACACGGCTTTATTATGGGTAATTATATGTGAATTGTATACCATGTCTATTCTGTAATCATTTCCACAGAAACAGAACCCTATTTGATGCCTTCCATTGTGCATTGGAAGGCCAGTTTCGTAATATTGTGTTCACTACTACTTCTGTTATATTATAGTATATTATTACTACCATTAATCTAGCTTGCTGGTAATATTGAGTCCAATCAACGTCCACAATCCCATGATGTCCATGACAAGACTCTTACACTATTTCGTTGAAATACTAGACGTGCAATAAACAAAATTGATTATCGTAGCGAGTATCATTCAGATAATAACAGTGTTCGCTTCACGAAAACATTAAAGGATTCACTAAAATTGACAGGTTACCAGGACCCTATTTGCAAACACAAAAATGAAAATGGTAGGCATGTCATAATGATATGTTATGATAGCATTTAGGGGATTGCAAAACCTATATATTATGAAACGATAAGGATACAACTCTACCACCCAGTCAAACCACTAACCATGTGTTAAGTATACAGAGGTGCATAAAGCCAAAGTATTTTAAAGGAGAGCATCTAGCAAGGATAACGCGAAACTGATTTTCATAAACGTACATACACTGTATTCAAATCGCAACAGTAAATACTTGTATATGCTATGTTGATGCTGACCATGTGAACATAATAATTCTGCAATCTCAGAGTTAAAATCTGTTCTTGGCATGTATCTGTATCCACTGGAATAAATCCACATTTGCACTGTATGTATGCATATATGTCAAAGTACAAACACATTTACTTACATTGACATTTTACGAGCTGGTTGCCTTATAGGCACAATCATGTAATAGATAATTTGCAGCTTATATATGAATAAATATGGTATTTCAATAGTATATATATTTTTGTGTTATATTGTTAACACAGTTTCAATGCTTTCTAATTACAACTAGAAATATGTGCATGTGATGCAGTGTGATGTCCCGAGCTCCAACTTTCAGTCATCTTACCCTAATTTTCACTCATGAAAGAGACAATCCACAAAGGTTAATATATTAGAACGAAATGAACTTGTTTCCTCTTAGTTCAAATTGTGTCCCTTTTCCGGCCGTTTTGCTAAACATTGTTTCAAAGGAAACCCCCAAAAATATATAAATCAAAATAACCTAAGTAGCAAAAGGCACAACTCCATCACTAGACAAACCGCACACCAAGTTTCGTAAAAGTTCACTAAGTTCAAACTCTGTCCATGGAACAAACAAAAAATCCAAAAAATCAGAATAACCTAAAAAGGCACCACTCCACCAGTAGGTCGTCTATCCACATACCGCATTTCGTAAAAAAAAAAGCCCATATTAAACGTTTTTTGAGATATAGCCCGGAAACTTAAGCATTTCGGCATCACAGAATTATGGAATTAAGGAATTATGAATGAAGGCGAAAACATTATGTCTTCCGCAAAGCTTTGCAGGGGACATAATAAAAGTTGTTGTTTACATTTGGGTACCTTTGGTCTTTCTTCCAGAACTGGACATAATCAAAACGTCACTTCAAATATCCTTATGATTTTAATGAATTATGAATTTAAACATACTAAAAGGAATAATTTGTCATTGCAATATTACAGTATAAAAATGCTACTCTACCAAACATTCAAACTTGTAATTTAAATTAATCATATAATACACATATTTATTAATCACCCGTTAAAGATATCGCAGTGTTATAAATCTACTGTGTTATTACACTTAGTGTAATAACATCGCACGCTGCCGGAACTACTTGCACTTGGTCACATGACCAAAGTAACGTGACCAAAACAAATACACGGTCCAAACACTGTCGGAAAACAACATCCCGCCGAATCAAATAATAAATAATTTGTGGTCACAAGAACTTGCAGAGTATAAACAATTATTCTCACATCTCTGACAATCAACATCGTCAAATCAGCGACTTGATCAACCGTCCAGCTGATGCGGGGTCACGGGAGTGCACTGTTGTTGACATTGGTCCAAATCGAGCAAGTGTTTAAAATTTGCAGCAAAGTGCAAACACAAACACTCTAAATGTTAGCCGTTCTCAAATGCAATCCCTTGGTCCTATCTTTGCAGGACCAATAAACAACTCAGTGATCCATGTTAACTTTCATTCTTCTTAAAACTTTTCAAACTGTTTCAAACGTTCGTGCCACACGAACAGCCACGCTTCTTTGAGGCGGTGCACAACTTGGAAGCTCTGATACCAAGCACTAAAACTAATCCCGAGAATTGAAATTTGTGATTCAAATAGTTATGTCAAGTTGTTGTTTTTTCATTAAATATGATGTTTGTTTCGTAAAATCGTGTTAATCTTTAATTGTTTAAGATCGTTGTTCACAGTGTTAACGTAAAACGGAATGACAGTAGCCTCATCACAATGTATTCATACACCTGACCTAGTTATGCTGGCGTAATGCACTCGAACCGACCTTTCGTTTGCGAATTATGTTGTTAATGTTGGGTGATTAATAAATAAAATACTAAACTCTGTCCTGTTTAATAATATATTTATGAAACTCGTGAGATGGTATTGGTATTTAACTCGCTTTCTCTCTTTAAATACCAAACCACTCACTCGTTTCATAAATATGTTATTAAACAGGACATCGTTTAGTATTTTCTATATAATGCAGTAGAAAACGTTCCCCTTAGCAAAATCTGTTGAAATAGGAAAACGGATAATTCAATCATTAAACATATAAACTATTTGAGATAAGCTGATTATTTCATATTTATAGTTCTGATAGTAAGGTCCTATTATCAACTGCATCCACAGCCTAATAACACGATAATCAACATTCAAAATACGAACTAAATGAAGAAATTAG
Source organism: Gibbula magus (assembly GCA_936450465.1). Taxonomy (NCBI): domain Eukaryota; kingdom Metazoa; phylum Mollusca; class Gastropoda; order Trochida; family Trochidae; genus Gibbula; species Gibbula magus. The sequence goes on from OW388302.1 coordinate 10,980,875, forward strand.
TATGGATTGTAAGAAAAATGTAATATCTTATTATACATACTAATTATTATTACAGATAGTACACATACATATAATTAATATTAAGGTTAATGTTGTCATTGCCGTCAATACAAATTTAGACAGGTAATTCAAAGTCAGTGAAATGATTAATCGAAATATACGCAAAATAAAGTCAAATATACGCCACAGTTACGCCAAAGAAATATCAATGGATTTAATTAATCAGTATAAATTAGTAAATTAGTTATGTCTCAAATAACAGTCACTTAGTTCTAACTTACCGAGTACAAATATATACTTGTCAGTCTTGTTTAGTCTGCACAACACCACGTCTTCAGGTGATCTCTTTATAACCCCATCGATCCAGGGCAGTCGACCGTCTGATCAAACAGCAAAGATCAGAACAGATTATAAAATGACACTCTACATAAGATTCGTTTAAAAAGGAAGGCTTACAATATAGAGTTTGTGTTTGTTATAATTTACCATAAAATCGTTGTAGAATAATACATGTTATATTTTTATAAGGGCTGCACTTACTTTTATTTTGAAATCTATTTTAATACCCAGCCTCTTTATTGTGATATTATTGCTACATTTTACATTTACATTTTAGATTAAATGCTTTGCATAATACAGACACTTTTTCAAATAGATAAAATAAAGTTTCATAGATTAGATTGAAAAACGACAACTTACACTTGCAATACTGCCCAACAATGTTCTTGCAAATCAATGGCATTGTTACTTGTATTTAAAACCTGCAATTGCCTCTTAGATCAAGATAGTCTTACAATATGTGAATATATTACACTTATAATTTGGTCCGATAATTTGCCAAATGAAAAACAAATTACAATAAGGGTGTTCCACAACATGTATTGGTATATAATCGGTATCATTACCCATAGGGTTAGCAAAAACCGAGTAAATATAATTGATATGAGCACATGTACACATAGCACGTTTGCCTAGCAACCATTGTTTCACCGCGACTTCGATTTCCACAATTGTGACGTCATAAAACGATTGTCGTCACCAGAGAAATTGTTCCTTTCTTGATTGACTTTATGCAAAATCAAATGGGTAATAAAGTAATTATGACACTCGAAAATGTGTCATATGACTTTTACAAAACGATTGTGAAGTTTTGTTATTTCACCTTTATATATTTTACACAAATGAGGCATGCAAGGCGAATCATAAATATTTGTTTTACCATAAATTAGAGTCTTCACAAAAAAGAAATGAATTCTTACAGTTGCACAAAAGAACCATTTGCTTGTAGCTCTTCACGTATCGCATGATTCATTATCTCTAAGGTAAAGACAAACAGTTCAAATAAAAAGGCATTAACAGTGTTGTCTCTATTTTGAACAGTACTCAAAATTACTATTTATGTTCAACACTGTTGAAGGTATGTCAGCACAAGTGTGTTGAAACTTTGTTTCCTGAGTGACACAAACACAAATACATATTTAATGAATATTTTACCATTTTTAATTCTGTCTGTACTTAAATCCATAGGATCTTTGAAACTGAATAAAGCCCCCGGTATTGATGGACCGCTAGCTGAGCTACTGAAACATGCTCCCTATTTTACATCCTACTTGCATTTATTGTTCAATTAAATACTCGATAACTTGAATGTAGGGATGATACTTCCTATATTTAAAAAAGGAAACCCGTCTGACCCAATAACTATAGAGGCATATCGCTGCAAAATTCATTAGGAAAGATTTTCACTTGCATCATAGAACACAGACTCCGAGTTTAGCTTGAGATAAATGGTCTGTTGTCAGAAGCACAAGCCGGTTTCAGACATGATTATTCTACCACTGATAATTTATTCGTCCTTCAGTCTTTAGCTCAGAAATATTTGAGAAAACCTAAACATAGTTTTTATACTGCCTTCATCGATTTTCGAAAAGAATTTGATTCAGTTGAAATAAATAAATTACTCTATCTTCTCCTGCAAAATGGTATTCATGGTAAGATATATAACATAATTGAACATATGTATAGAAATGTTAGTGCGTGTGTTAAGCAAGGGCAAACTATCACTGATATATTTAAAACATCAAGCGGCGTTCGCCAAGGTTGTATGTTGAGCCCCCCTATTGTTCATCTTCTTTATTAATCATTTGTATTTGTAATTGAACTGGAAACTGATTCATCCAGCTGCTGCTGTTTGCAGATGATATTGTATTAGTTTCAGATTCAGTAAACGATCTACAAAGAAAGTTAAATGCTTTAGAATTATTTTGCAGTACAAATCTAATATCATTGTTTTTCCGAAACAGTTGAATTTCAAAATCATGTGGAGAAGTGGTTTTATAAAGGCAAACGAATGATTACAGTTACTTATTTAGGAATTGTTTTCTAGTCAAGGTTGTGTTTGTCGAAAGCATGTGAAACATTAGCTGTACAAGCATCAAAAGCCTGCTTTCCTATATATCAGCTTATGAAGTTATACCCACGCCTTAAGGGTGTCCGCTCCTCCCTGTTGAACTTCAAAAATGAAATATGATTATGTAAAGATGTTTTCTTATCTTTATTAACTTCATGATATTCTACATCATCTACATACTTTTAAAAAAACAAATGAAATAAAGAAAATGTGACTTTAGAACCTCTAAAAAGTGCTTAAACAGCATAAATGGCCTATTTGACAAAAAAGGTTTTTTTTCAGGTACATAATGTGTCAAAGCTTACAAAAAACCACACAACCATATATATTATTTCATCGATTTCGGTAGGGTAACGTGAACTTTGTAACATATCAAAAAAGAAAAAAAAAGTTTAATACTAGAAATGTAGTATTTTAAGTTTTTAGCAGACTCCAATGTTAAAATTGTACTTCACCCCACTATCTTACAGGCGTCATATCTCGAAAAAACCCACACTACCCCCTATTTTTTAATGCTGATTTTCCAATCATATACTTTGGTCTTTTAAAAAATATATGTTAGAAAAAAAGTTTAAAACTATAAATTTGAGGAGCGAACATCCTTAAGCTCAATGTTTTTACTTCAATATTTGATAGTAAAATAGCACCTATTGCATGTTATGGCAGTGAAATTTGGGGATATACCTACCGAGAAAGTATTGAAAAGGTACATAGTAATTTCTTTAAGCACTATCTATATATGTAACGACTTAATAAGAAAACATCATCTAGCGCAGTCCTTGGGAAAATTGGACAGTATCATTTATCTGTAACGTATTTCTGTCGGTGTATACGATATTGGTGTCGTCTAATTCATATGGATTCGAGAAGGCATCCCCATGCCTGCTATAAGATGTAACAAACACAAGATGAAAACGGTAGAGTAAATTGGGCTTCGCATGTCATAATGCTTCTGTTTCGAACAGGTTATTGTCGTATTGGACACTCTCATCTTACACACTCATATCTTTTAAAGGGGGAAGATCCCCCGGTATGTATACCCTGTCAGTGTCCTCTCACATTCTATGTGAGTGTTGGGACACTGCACATATCAGGGAAACTTTTTATCCTTCTATTTCAATCAATCAAGTTTTTACTCATTTCGGTGAGCATCGTGTTTTAGATTTTGTAAAGGCTATTAACCTTATTGAACAATTTTAACTTTTCATTATAAGCTTTTATTCAACTTGTGATAATACGCTGATGTTTTTACGGCCTTCGTGCTGTGTTCTGTTTTTCAATTGCAATTTTCTTTTTTATATTAGGCAAATAAATTAAATATCTCGCCGCTAATGGCTGCAATACTGCCAAAGCGGCGTTAAGCAATAACTCACTCACTCACTCGAACAGGTTATTCATATGTCTGGATATTCCAGGACTTTGGAAATGTCCAACATTTTATGTCAAGGTTTAAACAAACTTGTATTGGTTTAGATATACAGGCATGGTATCATAAAGTAAACGATTCAGGCTTTTTAAGTGAATCGTATAAGAGTGTATTTGAACAAGAAATTTACTTAAGCGTATCATTTACTACTGATCTAATTCAATCACTTGCTAGGTTTAGATGTTTAGCACACAATTTGAAAATACAAAAGCAGCGTTATTGTGAGGCAGATGTAGATTTGTCTATCTAAATGGGTGATAAATGTAATTTAAATGCTACAGAAGATGAGTTTTACTTTCTTCGTGTATGCCAATACTTTAAAGAAAGTTGAGAAAACCTTATACCTAATTATTACTGGCTCTATCCAACTCAGCACAAACTCATACAATTGTGATCATGTAAAAATGAAAGGATTTTGAAATCACTTTCCATATACTTGAGAAGAAACTAGAAATATTTGATATTATGCTTATTGTTTATATAATATGTAAAATGTAAATCCAACACTGAATTGTACATATGCTACAGTTTGTACTCTGGACCATGCAGTCTTAAATACAAGAAATAAATTCTCTCTCTCATACTTCCAACCCCTGTGGGGTGCCCGGGTTAGAATAGGCCCTCAGTTCCTCCTGCTTGTCGTAAGAGGCGACTAAAAGGGGGCAGTGAGTTTGCCGTGGACTGCGACCTGTACGGGTGGAGGAAGGATGCCTGGTGGTTGAGGGATGTGTTTAGCTTAAAGCTAACGCTGAACAATACACTGCTTCAGCCCCGACTTCATCTAGACAGGTGGCGAGATGGGCACGGTCTGGTCAATCGGCTTGTCATGCCAAGCATTTGGTTGTGCACATCTTTTCTATCCTTCTTCTTACGCTGCTACCTCTCTTTGCAATTATTTTCTGTGCTTTCGTGATGCTCTGTGCATAACTTCGCCACCTTTTCACAACGCTATCCTTCCTGATGTACTTATCTCTACGTTCTGCTTGCTGCTCTATTCTTAGTTCTCTCTTACACACATTCATCAACTTTACTCAGCTTCCAAGATAGCGGTGGCTGACATACAGCATTGCCCTTGTTGGTGCTCCGTGGTGGGTGGGGATTCAGGCTGATGAAATTTTACCAACCTAACATGGGTCCATTAGGTAAAAAAAAGCGAACTCGTTCAAAGGATGCAAGTCACTCTTCTGAGGAAAATCAACTTCATCAAATATTGCAAATATCTCAACATCTCCTACAAATTCAAACAACTGGCCTAGATTTTTAGTTATTTCATCTACCGATGACAAACAAATGCGCCTCAATCCCTTCGCCACCGCCAAGACCATTTAAGGTCTTGCCGGTGATGTTAAGGCAGTTAAAAACATCAGGAATTGGTACCTATTGGTTGAATGCAAATCACCGCAACAGGCAAAATCATTGCAAACATTAAAACTTATTGTAGACAAACCTGTCAAGGTTTCTCCTCACACAACATTAAACAGCAGCATCCCCGTGGGATACCCGGGTTAGAATAGGCGCTCAGTTCCTCCTGCTTGTCGTAAGAGGCGACTAAAAGGGGGCAGTCTGTTTGCCGTGGACTGCAACCTGTACGGGTGGAGGAAGGATGCCTGGTGGTTGAGGCTTGTGTGTAGCAGAATGCTACCACTGACCAATACACTGGTTCGCCCCGACTTCATCTAGACAGGTGGCCATATTGGTCCGGTCTGGTCAATCTGCTGGTCATGCCAAGCACTTGGTTGCGCACATCTTTGCTATCCTTCTTCTTACGCTGCTACCTCTCTTTACAATTATTTTCTTTACTTTCTTGGTGCTCTCTTACATACCTTCACCACCTTTCCACATTGCTTTCCTTCCTGATGTACTATCCCTACTCTCTGCACTCTTTCTTAGTGCTCTCTTGCACACATTCATCAACTTTACTCGTCTTCCAAGATAGCGGTGGCCAATGGGCCAATCCAGTGAAACATTGGCAATGTTTCAGTGGAGTATATCATCCTGGTATCCCCGGTGCAGTCAGCAGGAGACCCGCTGACTTACAGCATTGCCCTTGTTCGTGCTCCGTGGTGAGTGATGAACCTTTATTCACCTAACGATGGAAGAACAGGTAAAAAAAAGCGTACCATTTCAACGGATGACAGGCCACTGCATCAAAATCAAAAACTTCTCAAATTTATCTAGCATCAAAATCAACCACTTGGCCTAGATTCTTAGTTATCTCTTCAACTGATGACAAACCACTACGAGTCAATCCCTTCGCAATTGCCAAGACCATCCAAGGGCTGGCGGGTGATGTGAAGGATGTGAAGAAGATAAGGAATGGCTTCCTACTCGTGGAATGTAAATCACAGCAACAGGCAAAATCTCTGCGAACTTTAAAATTCATTGTTGACAAACCTGTCAAGGTATCTCCTCACACCTCACTCAATAGCAGCAAAGCCATCATCCGTGACAAGGATCGTTGTCTTCAAGATTCAACTGAAGATGAGCTTCTTGAGAACCTAAGAAGCCAGGCAGTTACAGCTGTAAAGCGTTTCACCATCAAGAAGGAGGATAACATCATCAAAACCAATACATACCTTCTCACCTGTTCATTTCCACAAGCTCCTAAAATAGTAAATGCAGGGTATTACAAACTCACTACTGAACTTTACATCCCTAACCCCGTCCGTTGCTGCCGTTGCCAGAAGTTTGGCCATGGAAGCAACTCTTGCAGGCCGATGATCGTGTTTGCCCTCGCTGTGGCAAGCTTGATGATGATGACCATCCAAAGGACTGCAAAGAGTTGCCAAAGTGTGCCAACTGTGCTGGCGAACACATGGCTTCCTCCAAGGAGTGCCCACGGTGGCAACAGGAACCTACAATCCTCAAAATTAAATATACCTAGAATATCTCCTTTCCCGAAGCAAAACGCCTGGCTACTGAGGACCTAAAGTCTTCTTATTCAGCAATATCTGCAAGTGCCCCTAAATGCTCTGTCTCCACTCAGACAGACATTGAGTGGGTCAGTGACCCACCAACGCAGCACAAACTGCGCAATGCTACATCTTCCACGATAGGTACCATGACATTCCCTCTTTTATCAGTCAAAGAGCCTGTCAAACCGACAGGTTCCCAAAAATATACAAAAGCAAATCTAAACCCAAAAGGTCGAGGTCTTCAACAAGTATGGAACTCTCGACCTTGAGTCTGATGACGTCCTTATTGACGCATCAGACACAGCATCCCTTAACAACCCGCCCAAAAAGGGTCACAGGGGTCAGTCCAAGGACCGTTGGCTTTCTCCAGGAAAACATCCATCATGAGGCTTTTAATATTTTATTTTATCCTTGCATCTATGGCGATTCTCCAGTGGAATTGTCGAGGCTTTAAGGTAAATTTTAATGAATTTGGCTTGTTGGCCCAACAATACAATCCCCAAGCTATTTGCCTTCAAGAAACTCATCTTAAAGAATCTGATAAAGTTGAAATGAAACCATTCACTTTTTATAATTCTTTCTCCCCTTCTGCTGAAGGGGGTGCATCAATTTTAGTACGTGATGGAGTTATCCATTAAAAACACAATTACAAGCTGTTGCTGTCAGCTTATCATTATTTAAAACTTTAACTCTGTATTTTATATATTCCACCATCTCAAGATCTTACTATAAAAGATCTTGATCAACTCGTTAATTACCTAAACCTTTTATTATCATGGGTGACTTCAATGGTCACAATCCCCTCTGGGGTAGTAATACCCTAGACTCTAGGGGTAAAATACTCGAAAGTTTCCTCACTCAAAATGACTTATGTCTATTTAATGATGGCACAAACACATATCTACATCCTGCTACAGGATCATATACAGCTATAGATTTATCAGTAACTGATGCATCCCTTTTACAAGACTTTTCATGGTCAGTTCATGAGGATACACGTGGAAGTGACTACTTCCCAATTGTATTACAACCCTTATCACCTATTCCCGAGGAGCACAATCCTCGTTGCAATTTTCTAAGGCTGATTGGGGTACATTTTCTACCCTCTGCCGTGAACATATTATATATGATGAAATAATCAATGCAACTGATCCTGTTGGGGCCATTTCTAAAGGTCTCATTGATAAAGCAACTGAAACTATCCCTAAAACCTCGGCAAATCCACGCATTCACAAGCCATGGTTTAATGAAACCTGCGATACTGCCATTAAGGCGCGTAAAAAAGCTGAACGCAAGCTCAGTAAACGACCTACAAGAATTAACTTCAATAACTGTCGCAAAGCACAAGCTAAGGCTCGACGCACAGTCAACCAACAAAAACGCGAATCTTGGAGAGGCTATGTCTCTAAGATCAATTCCAGAACACCTATCAGCAAAGTCTGGAATATGATTAGTAGCATTAAAGGCAAAGGTTCCAAATCTACAATAACACATCTTAAGGTCAATGATGACCTTCTTACATTAAAATCTGACATTGCCAATAAGTTGGCTGAAACAATCTCTAAAAATAGAGCCATGAGCTCTTTAGCTCATCAGGTTTTATAATGTTTAATGATGAAGACTTAAATATATTTTAAGGTCATGGCCCGTGAGGCCCTTATTTAGGGCCACAGGTCACCAAATCTACAATTTAAAATCTCCATGGCTGAAGAGTTTGTACCCCATATAACAGCCTTCTAGGTCTTTATTTTAAATTTACGGAGAATAAGACCACAGGGGCCACATGGTCACCATACGAAATTTTACAGCCTTCTAGGTCTTTTTGTTCTTGAGAAGATAAAAATAGGTTTTTAGGTCACGGCCTGTGAGACCCTTATTCAGGCCACAGGGTCACCAAATCTACAATTTAGAATCCTCATTGGCTAAAGTGTCTTCTTGGTCTCTTTGTTCTTAAAAAGAAGATGGAAATAGGTTTTTAGGTCATGGCCTGTGAGGCCCTTATTTGGAGCCATAGTGTCACCAAATCTACATTTTAGAATCCTCATTGGCTAATGAGTCTGCACACAACATTTCAGCCTTCTGGGTCAATTTGTTCTGGAGAAGACGATGAAAATAGGTTTTTAGGTCATGGTCTGTGAGGCCCTTGTTTTGGGCTACAGGGTCACCAAATCTACAATTTAGAATCAATATTGGCTAAAGAGTCTATTCACAATAATTCAGCCTTCTAGGTCTTTTTGTTCTGAAGAAGAAGATGAAAATAGGTGTTTAGGTCATGGCCTGTGAGGCCCTTTCTTGGGGGCCACAGGGTCACGAAATCTACAATTTAGAATCCCCATTGGCTAATGAGTATGTTTACATTATTTCAGCCTTCTAGGTCTTTTTGTTCTTGAGAAGAAGATGAACATAGGTTTTTAGGTCATGGCCTGTGAGGCCCTTATTTGGAGCCAGAGGGTCAAAAATCTACATTTTAGAATCCTCATTGGCTAATGGGTCTGCACACAGTAATTCAGCCTTCTAGGTATTTTTGTTCTGAAGAAGATGAAAATAGGTTTTTAGGTCATGGCCTGTGAGGCCCTTATTTGGGGCCACAGAATCACCAAATCTACAATTTACAAGTGAGTGAGTGAGTTAGGGTTTAACGCCGCTTTCAAGAGTATTTCTCTTATATCACGGCTGCTAGTATTATGGCAGGGAGAAAGCCCGCAACGCCAAGTGGCTATGCAATCGTGTGAAACCTGCGAGCACTGGCTGGAACTAGCGAACCATGGGTGGTATACAATTTAGAATCAATATTGGCTAAAGAGTCTATACACAATAATTCAGCCTTATAGGTCTTTTTGTTCTCTTCAGATGAAGAAGATGAAAATAGGTTTTTAGGTCTTGGCCTGTGAGGCCCTTATTTGGGGCCACAGGGTCACGAAATCTACAATTTAGAATCCCCATTGACTAATGAGTATGTTTACATTATTTCAGCCTTCTAGGTCTTTTGTTCTTGAGAAGAAGATGAACATAGGTTTTTAGGTCATGGCCTGTGAGGCCTTTATTTTGGGTGACAGAGTCACCAATTCTACAATTTAGAATCTCCATCTCCATCATGGCTGGAGATGAACTAAAAATAGAGCCATGGGCTCTGTAGCTCATCAGGATTTCATTTCTAAAGTTGAATATTTAAGTTATTGTTTACAAGCAAAAGATAGGTTCTTAGATCATGACCACTGCGACCCCATTTGAGGTCACTGGGTCACACAATCTACAATTTAGAATCGACATTGGCCAAGGAGTCTGCACACAACTTTTCAGCTCTCTTGACCTTTTGGAACTGGAGAAGAAGATGAAAATAGGTTTTTAAGGATGTGACGCCTGTGACCCCAATTTGGGTCACAGGGTCACAAAATCTACAATTTAGAATCCCCATTGGCCAAGGAGTCTGTACACAAATTTTTCAGCTCTCTAGAGCTTTTGGAACTGGAGAAGAAGATGAAAATAGGTTTTTAAGGATGTGACCCCTGTGACCGCATTTTGGGTCACGGGGTCACGAAATCTACAATTTAGAATCCCCATTGGCCAGGGAGTCTGCACATAAAAATTTCAGCTCTCTAGAGTCATTGGTTCTGGAGAAGAAGTTGAACAAGCGAAAAGTTTACAGACGGATGGATGGACAGACGGACGGACGGACGCCGGACGCCATGCCATGCCATAAGCCCATCTGGCCTTTCAGGCCTGATGAGCTAAAAATTCTTCATCTGCAAATTATGTCCCTGCTTTCCAAAAGTACCAAAAGGTACAGGAAAAACGACCACTTAGTTTCAAATCTGACAATGGAGAAGATTATAATGAACACTTCTCCTTGTCAGAGCTCAAAACTGCACTTTCTAAAGCTCATGATACAGCAACCGACCCTGATGAAATCCATTATCAGCTTTTACTACATTTACCGGAACCTTGCCTTGAGGTTCTACTTCAGGTATTTAATCATATATGGGAAACAGGTGAATTTCCATCTTGTTGGCACAATGCCACTATTGTGCCAATCCCAAAACCTGGGAAGGATCATACAGACCCTTCCAACTACCGTCCTATAGCCTTAACAAGTTGTGTATGTAAAACTGTGGAACGGATGATCAATGATCGTCTAGTTTGGTACTTGGAAACTAATAAATTACTAACTGATATTCAATGTGGTTTCCGCAAACAACGCAGTACCTCTGATCATCTTGTTCGTTTAGAATCATTTATTCGTGATGCATTCATTAATAAACAGCATGCTGTGTCTATCTTTTTCGATTTAGAAAAAGCGTACGACACTACATGGAAGCATGGCCTCCTAAAAGATTTATTTGAATTTGGCTTGCGAGGTCGTATGCCTAATTTTATATCAAATTGTTTACATGACCGCCAATTTAAAGTGCGTGTGGGTTCCACAGTTTCTGATTTCTTTGATCAAGAAATGGGTGTCCCACAAGGTAGCATTTTATCTGTCACATTATTTAGCATTAAAATCAACAGCTTAGCTAAAATCTTAAATGACCATACAGATGGTTCACTTTTTGTGGACGATTTTGGAGTTTCCTGCAGAGGCAAAAATATGCCATCAATTGAACGCATATTGCAGCTCTGCCTGAATAAAATACACAAATGGTCGTTGGAAAACGGCTTCAAATTTTCCAAAGCGGTGTGTATTTCTCCCAATAAAGTTCGATGTCGTATTGGACACTCTCATCTCACCCATTCATATCTTTTAAAGGGGGGAGATCCCCCAGTATGTATACCCTGTCAGTGTCCTCTCACAATCAAACACATTTTATGTGAGTGTTGGGACACTGCACATATCAGGAAAACTTTTCATCCTTCTATTTCAATCAATCAAGTTTTTACTCATTTCGGTGACCATCGTGTTTTAGCTTTTGTAAAGGCTATACACCTTATTGATAAATTGTAAATTTTAACTTTTCATTATCAGCTTTTATTCAAACTGTGATAATATGCTGATGTTTTTGCGGCTTTCGTGCCGTGTTCTGTTTTCATTTGCAATTTTCTTTTTTAAATTAGGCAAATAAATTCAATATCTCGCCGCTAATGGCTGCAATACTGCCGAAGCGGCGTTAAACAATAACTCACTCAGTCACTCATACTTCCAAAAGTTCCATCGGGAACAACTTTCCTCAAGATCTACTTCTAACATACCAATAATCGCAGCTTCAAATATGCAAAGTTCGTCGCAAGTCATAACTCTCCCCAGTTCCAAACATTTGTTAATTAGGGAATTTTTGCATTTACTTCATTTTTCTGTGCTAGCTAGGCTGCGCACTGCACCATAACTTCATAGTGCATGCTCTAAAAAATATTAAGGAAATAAAATAAGGACTTTTAGAGAATAGCGAAGTGCCTGTGATCACGAAAAATATGCGAGATAAAATAATGTTCCCAGTTGCAGGCAATTTCGATGTTACCCATTATATGTACTTAAATGCACACTTTCGAAAGATTAACGTTTCTGTTTGAGACAGTTGCAAATGACAGTGATCAGCTGATTTGTATTCAAGCATCTGTACGTGGCTTGGTCCAACTCTGCGATGTTTCGATGGATAAACTGTTATCAAGTTATACATTACATGTTCTGTTATTTGGAGATTTTACAAGCACTTTCAGCGGAATAGATCTCACATTACCTTTCATAATTTGGAAATAAGTTCTACAAATGGAGAAATTTAGAGTCAAATCCGAAATTGAGGGGGGGGGGGGGGGGGGACAATTTTGAAATTTAGAAATTTAGAAGGAAATAAGCTTAGCTAAGTAAGAGGCTATTCGTGTTACGATTTTATGTGTTTAAAATTGTTGGAAATCGATTCAGGTCCGGAGGCCTGATATATATGCATTGTTTCTCAAGTGAAGTAAGTGTATATATAGAAAAGAGTAAACAGTTTGGTTTGACTGGGTCAATCTTATTTTGCAACGATGAGCTCATTTCAACCAGTGTATTGGTTTGAAAAGAAGATTGATCTTGTCAAAACCATCTGATTTTAAAACCATCTGATGTTTAAACATTCAACATGATAATCATTGTGATAGTTCTCAACAACATACTATTTTGTAGCGTGATATTTTTAGTATCCGTACATATTATTGGTATTGCATCTGTGATAGAACACCACTTTCAAGATTTGTATTTTGGAAATAAAGGCACACTTACTATTTTAACTACCAGTGTATTGTTAAAAACAGAATATTACCTTGGTCAGTGAGATAATCCAAGGGTGTGTGTCTGAGGGAGTTTTGTTTCTTCATGTCTGCTTCAGGGATCTGCTTCAGCTGCTGTTGTAATATCTCAGCATTGATTCCTCTCCTCCTGCACAGGAAGTGGAGTGGTGTGTTTCCGTACATGTCAGTCTTGTCTCCCCGGTGGATCAAAGTCAGAATATCCCCTATATGGTGTGATTTCTGGCAAAGAACATGGAGAGGTGTTATTCCATTGTTGTCTTGTTTGTTGATGTCTCCAGTTGCTGTGTTGACAATCCGGAGGACTATATCGAATGCAACGTCTGTATTGTCACATGAATAGTGAAGTGGTGTACTTCCATGTTCATCAGCTTTATTGAAGTCCCCTTTCCCTTCCTGAATCACAAGATCTATAGTGTCAAGTTGAAGACCTGAGTATGAACACAGAAAATGGAGAGGGGTACTCATATTCTGCTCACATTGGTTTAGATTACCTTTACCTTCAGTGATCATAACCTTCAGTAGATCTGTACTGATGTTCCTTCGTCTACAGAAGTAATGCAGTGGAGTGCTTCCACAAGTGTCGCCAAGGTTGAGGTCACTTTTGCAAATACTGACCATGAACTGGATTGCTTCTGCATTCATAGTTTGGTGTTTCAACAGATAATGCAGAGGTGTTCTTCCATATTTATCACATATATTAACATTTGCTATCCCTTCCGTGATGATTATTCCGATAGAGTCGATAAGTCCAAGGTGTTTATCTGAAGTCTCATCAGTTGTAAAGTTCCCCTCCTGGCAAATGTAATGCAGTAGTGTTCTTCCATATGCATCGCTTACATCATGTTCATCGGCTCCAGCAGCCATCAAAGCGCACACTGCAGTTATGTTTCCACTCTTCAAAGCTGTCCACAACATGGTTTTGCCATCTTCTCCGGGTTCGTTAATGATTTGTCTCGAGCTGCTCTGAAAATAAATTTGAAAGGTAAAGTTTCCCCAACAAGTAAGTATGAATACAAAGTTGTGGATATGAACAAGATATATGTAACTGTGTATTTACATAGAGCCAAATGCAGCAGCTCTAAAGACCACACACTACTAGTAACGGATATGACAGTATTTTGGTATCTAGAACTAGGTATGTATATTGAGGAAACAAAGTTAAGCCCCCTCCCCCCAAGGAAGTTGTTGTCTTGACGGACATACATACAAGAGACTATGGTGAACTAGAAATGCACAACTTAGACTGAACAACTATGACACAAATAATATTCGCGAATAGTGGATATATTGACTAATGAACACAATAAACAAAATTAAATAAAACCATGTAGCTGCATGGGTGGCTCGCCCACTTCATACACTGAAAGTTTTTTCTTCATCACATACGTTTTAAATCGAATAATAATTTATACTGGCCCTTTTGTGTAGATGATGATTAAGAGAAGGTATAATCAAATGTATCCTATAGCTCTATCACATCATCGGTATCAAGAAAATTGGCTTTATGAAAGTGTCATCTACTCCTGGAAATAATTATTTGTGAGTTCACGTTCTTTTTAAGGTATTAAAAAATTGGCTTTGTCAGGAAGGCTTTCTGTAATATACATGTATATTGGTATGTTTTATACTTCGTATTTGTGTCTGAATTCAATATTGTTCATTGAGGGGTATATCAATATAGATACTTGTTCAGATGGTGAAAGGATGTTACAAGAGGTACTCGCCTATGAAATGTTGATAAACAATGCATAAGGCGTATTGCTTTTTCCTATTTGAAAGAAAATAAAATAAGAATTTTCCGTTACCATCATATTGCCATAAAAAATTCTCCGTAACTTACAAACGATAAAAGTGACATTTATGAAATATGTTTGTTTATTTTTGCATACATCCTTGTGATGAAATGTTACTGATAATATTGAAAGACATTCACTTTATGTGTCTATTGTTGTATGGTATTATTATTACTTATTTTCTCGTATTTCTTACGAACATGGCTTTAATTACAGTTCGGAATTTAATTAAAGCTGTGCGTTAGATTTGTTTGAAAATGGGTATATTTACAAAAGATTTAAGATTTAAGGTTTATGTCTTGATGTGGTTAGTTATAATCTAAATTACCAGAAACTAAAGCTATTATTTTCATTTCATCATGTCACAAAATCGCTGTACAACAAGAAGAAATAGTCATCAACATCCCCCGTCAGTCCTAAGAAAATGAAACAAGGGCAATAATTCGAGAAGCGTAAATACTTTACATTTTGATTCCATCAAGGTATCGATAGCCTCAAGCCACACGACTGATTTGATCTTAAACAGTTTCAATGAAAAGTTATCCCCTTTGAAGATACCAGAATCACACGAGTCTTATTTTCAAACCCTCAAGCCACACAACAAATTTCGTTTTCCTAGCTGACAAAGTTTCTGAGAAAAGCTGTCCCCTTTGAAATTACATGTACCTCGGACAGAGTCGAAACAAACGATCAAGGGAAATAACTGCGGAAAAAAACATTTTCGAACTCCATCAAGGTAGTTATGTCCTCAAGCATCACACCAACTTAGGTTATCCTATCGTAAATAGTTTCTGAGAAAATCTGAGATGAGAGAACAGTGTCCAAAACACGGAACAAGGGCAATAATCCGGAAAATTAATAATTGCACGCTTCTCATTTTCCGATAACTATACCTCTACTTACCACCTCTTGATGTTTGTTAGCAAAGCAGGATACAAGTGCTTCACAGAATTTTCTGTCCTTGCATAGTCGGTGTTCAAATATTGAGTAGTCTCCCATTATTTTCTTTTCGTAGAATCTGTCTGCTAAAACTTTGAGTACAGCAAGGACCGGCTTCACGATGATGTAATGATATGTTCGACTGTCTTCTATATCAGATGTTGAGATAAGCATCTTCTGTCGTATAACAGAGAGAGTTGCATACTGAACGCAGT
The DNA here is from genome assembly GCA_936450465.1 of Gibbula magus. Classification (NCBI taxonomy): domain Eukaryota; kingdom Metazoa; phylum Mollusca; class Gastropoda; order Trochida; family Trochidae; genus Gibbula; species Gibbula magus. Next base: position 10,996,792 of record OW388302.1, read on the forward strand.
AAAAGGGGTCAATATCATTGATGACATGCAGTACACTCTCATTCACAGATGGATGGGCAAACTTACATATTCCATTTTTCCATACTGTAATATAACTGCCTTCTTGTTCCTTTTCTACTTTGAGTAAAGCTTGTCTTTGACCTCCATCCTTTATGGTCTCGTAAACATCGAGCTGACCATCATTCTTAATCAACAACTGGAAGAGGTTTTTACAGTTGTCATTATAAAGAACTCTTGTGGTCATGTACATAAACTCCAAAGGTGATTTAAAGAATTCTACAATGTCCACATCATATCCCTTGGATTTAAGCTTTGAAAATATCTTACAGCAGTGCGGAAACCCATGTGCAATCTGCATTTTGCAAACCCAGTGTTTGAGGTCCAGAGGAATAGTCACCTTCTCACAACTAAGATTATATTCCAGAATCATCAGTCTTTCATATGTAATGATCCTTTTGCTGAGATCTAATACACAATCTTTGTTGAAAATAGTATCTGTAAAATGTCCGAGATAAACCTTAGATTCTTTCAGAACATTTTTCCTACTTATAAATAAAATTTTTGTCATTGGTTTATCTCTTTCACTTAATCTAAGAATGTTCTGTATGACATCACGCCAGCTCTTAATCAACTGATGGTCAGCAAGAAATGCCCCGAATCTATCCTCAAACATGATGACCCTGTCTTCTTCCATGTCTGCTATGTGATCATAGTCTTCAGGTTTGTCGATTGTGAACACTTTGACTTTCTTCTGCAGGAACTCCTTCAGAACCAGGTAGCCTAGAGTCGTCTTGCCGTCCCCTGCATTTCCTGTTATTGTGATCCAACATTGACCCTCATTCATCTTCCTAACCATCTCATCCACAGCAGACACTCGGATCATCCCTGCAGTCATCACCTCTATTTCTTCCTTGGTTCTTTCTGTGAAAATGAATACCTACTTTCACCATCAATTCATTAATTTGAATGTGTTTTGAGAAACCTCGGAGAATAAAACTGAATCAGTTTCACAATATCATTAAAAGTTTGTGTTATGTCAGAATTTACTTTGTTTTATTGTTGAATGTATTTCGACATCCTCTAAAATGTTATGATAATTCCATTGATTGAGGTCTATATTATTCTTACCATAGCAATTAATAGGTAAAGGATATGGTAAGTGTATTCCATTTAATATTGAATACATCTTCGAAAACGTATTTACTGAAATTTGGACAATTAAACCGAAACTGTATTTCTTGGTATCATAGAATGTTCTTGTTCAATGAGGAATTTAATTTGCCATTTCCATTCGTGAAATATTTGTCAGCAGCCTCTGGCATGATATGGTCTTTTCATTGATAAAGGTAAACATAAGTCCTTTCATACAATGTTGGAATAAATCATTGATAAAGGTAAACATAAATCAGTTCATAACATGTTTTAATCAATCATTGATAAAGGTATACATAGGTCCGTTCACAACATTTTTAAATACATCGTTTGATAAATTAAGGTTGTAAAAAGTGTCTTAAAGGGGCAGTCATTTATATTTACTTTAGAGGGTAAAACATCTTATTACACAAACCAATTAGCCATTATTTTGACTTTCAAAAATTATCCCATGGCTTTATTGAGCCATGTACATTCATTTTTATCTTGGTTTTCTGAAAAGAGAAGGGTGTGTTACTGATGGTGAAATTATTTCTAAATACATTTCATCGACTTATTTGAGCGAAAAAGATACTGCCCCTTTAAATTCAAGGTTTCTGAGTACTGCAACGAAATTAAGGATATAAAAATATGATAAATTCAATGTCTTTGTTTATTACAGAGATTTCATTACACTACCAGACATTTAGTATTTTGCAAAGTATTTGATGTTTAAAGTATGAACAAGTTTGAACAGTAAAACATTGTACTTAAAAGTTTCTTCTGGTGGTCCGACTCGATCGCTGCAAAATAAAAAAATGTATTGCATTCAACTTTAATCTAACTGGTAATTGTAGTCTTTACATTAATAAATTATCATGATTAAGGTTCCAACTACAAGTTCCTTGATCACGTCTGTCACGTAGACATTCTGCTGTGCTTCTGAGGAAACAAGAATAACAACACATTCACATTCAGCCGTCAAAGGGAAGAGCAATTAGGATTTCCACAGTCATTGACGCTTTACTTAAACTTCACTGCAATATTTTAACTGAGAACATTTACTTTCAAATATTACTTCGAATCTCTCATATAATTCTCTAATGACCATTCAATGCTTCTCTGGTATAAAGATGACAATCAGATATATAGACAGTAAGGACAAGGATTATCATTTTCTAATGACTCGAATTATTGAATAATTTAGAATATGTAGTTCTCTCAACCACTGATGTGCTTACACACCTAATCCAAGCTGATACTTTAATCAACTGAAAAAATACTAGCAGTGTTATTAAAACATAAATTCCGGAGATGGAATGTGGAAAACATTGAAAAATACGGGAAATTCTGAAAAATGCCGAAGTTTAGAGGAAGTAGAACCGTTAGCCGTGCAGTTAACATATGTTCGGACAAGGTCCCAATTTTTGTAATCCAAACATACAATATTCAGTTCTCAAATGTTCGGACAAGGTCTCACTTGTTGTAATCCAAACATACAATATTCGTGTTGATGGGCTGTCTAGATATAACGGGGAATTAACTCTAGGCAGTTGGAATCCAAAGTCCTTGAAACAGTTATGCACACATTTATTTGTAGGAAGAATTATAACAACATAGTAACAAGTACAACTTGTAGATAACAGCTGATGCTTCCAGGGGCTATTTATCCATACAGAGTTTCACCCCTGGAGCTGAGATAGTCCTATTGCTGAGTCCAGAACTAACTGATGAACAAAGAATTATCTTGGTGTTATAAAGGCAAAGAAGGTTATGCTTGGTTGGTTAGCGATTTCATTGGTCGAGTTTAAGTAAAACAGTTTGAACACCATGTAGACAGTTCATTGTTCTAATGGACTGACATGTCTGGATAGCTTGAAGATTAACGAAGTAATATCAATTAACATGCCTAAATGCATTATCGATCTTTATTTAGCCTAAGGGGTTTCTAAAACTAGTACTGTCAGTGTCAAGGATTGCAAAAGGGATCAACTATTATAGATGATGAACCTGGTATGTCAAGATGTCTGTTCATAAATTGGGGATTAAAGAATTTACTGTTACTGTCACTTATCAGGAGATAATCAATTAAAGATTATGCCTTAGGTAGTGTGGATATATGCTCATCAGTTGGAGATTGCCTTATGTTGTGTTTTCAGATGAATGTTTATTCCCTAAAACTAAAATAATGAAGTAATCTGTCTTTGGATTAATATATATATATAATAGTATTGTGGAATTTGGTACATTTGATTCACATTCGCTAACTAGCGCTTTCAGCCATGTTGGCTTCTTCAGGTTAGTGTCAGTTGTGATATATATATTATATTATATATATATGTATTGTGAAATGTATGTTGAGTATGTGATGTGAAATATTTGAATAATGAAATAATTTGTCTAATGAATTAACTAGTATATATCTGCTAATTTATCCTGGATAATATCTGTGAATTTGTAATAGATTTTTCTTATTCTATTTGCAAATATCATATAAAGTACAAGCTAAATTCTACTGTCAATCTGAAAAGTAAACTCGTTTTTAAAAAGCGGTTATGAAATTGGTATGATGAGCTTACTTTAGTTTTCACATAAACATAACCTACCGGCAGCTGTGGTAAATGGGTTTGATGCGTTCCTCACCCCTCCATGACGAAGGCCAGCAACACAAACTGTGTCTATATTTAATCTCCCGTTGACACTCTTATCATTACAGTAGTAAGACATTTAAGCATTTATATTATTTATTTAATAAATATTTAATTAAAGGTCTTAGCAATTTCTTTGTCGCAACAGGTAACAGTATTTTGTTGCACATTTTAAACTGATTTTGGCTGATAACTACACTATTATGACAACAAAATATTTTGTCTTTTGGTCAGGTTCAGTCACTGCAAACAAAAATTTGTATTACGTACGTTTCATAGCAATATATGATAATCTCATGTGATGACGTATGTTTAATCACTTGATATTTATGTCAATACCACATTATATATATATTGTCCATTGTTCTTTCTGTGAGAAGTAATTGAGATCAAAGCTGTAAAGCTGTCGCCCAAAAGAAATGCCTACCTCATTATCCTTAAAATGAAAGATGAACTAATTTTTGAAATATAATTAATGGTGGTCTCAACGTTTTGCTGAAACAAAAATTAATATGAAAGTCCTTGAAATCGTGGAACAACTGTGATTCGAGTCAATAAAATTCATGAAAACCACGCCTAATGAAGACCGCTATTTCCGGTTGATTCACTTGCGCACCCTACCCACATACATCTGTAGCACGTGAATGTATGAAAATCTGTTTCACATATTATTCTGATCAAGAACTGATTGAAAACTAAACGATTATGTTGTCTCATTTCAACAATCGCCATTCTTTTGTGACATGACAACTTCTGAAATTTAAATATATTATGCAGAAATGGTGCTATAATATTGCTAAACTGTTCATTATAGTTTTTTTCGAAATCTGATAAGATATTTGGTAGGTGTTTCTTTGGTAGACAGTGTATCCCCTTTTGACATTGTAAATCATATCATCAAAAGTACAATATATGTAACAAATGTCATATGTCATTGTCAGTGTTTAAAAGTGACATTTCAAATAAACATAACCTACCAGTCAATTTGGTAAATTGGTTTGATGTGTTTCACAAACAAAACATACCTCTCCTGTTCCTCTTCCTTCTATAAACAGCAAGAATCCTTCTGTCAACAGTTCCACCAGCAACTCCAACCGGAATGTTATTGAGAAAGAAAATAAATGAAACAATATGGTTATTAAGTCCTAAATTTGAGGAACAAAATGGCGGTAGTTGTTTCAAATAACTTCGTATTTGACACATTTCCAATGACCAATATCCTGCTGCATGTTTGTCGTGTAAATAACCAGAGTTATAACCAGTTAGGAGCAGGAAATATGAACATGTTTTTCAAAAGAGATTTTTCAAACTTCCTAGTAGAATATAAAGACCTATTTTGTCTGTTTCATAGAATAACTTTCCATTGATTCATAAATTGTATAGAGCAAGTTGAATATTTACTCTGTTGTGTTGTTGGGAGTTTTAAAGGGGCATTACCACGATTTTATGCAAATTTTATTTTTTGCAAATTTACCATGTATAATGATAGTTTATGTCACTGATAAGTACTTCAGAGGGTAAATCAACTTATTACACAATCCGATCATCCGTAGTGGTAATAATGGTGTTGTGAATAAAGAAAAAACTGCATGGCGGCCATTTTATTGTGAACATATTATTTCGAAAGACAAAAATGATTCCCATGGCATTATGGAACCATGTACACTCATTTTCTAACTTGATTTTCCGAAGACAGGAGGGTGTTTAACTATTGGTGAAATTATTTTTTAAAATTTATTTCACCGAAAAAACGTGCTCCTGCCTCTTTAATAGATTAACCGAGACACATTGATTCTCCCACTTTAGCAGGGGAGGAATACATTAATATTATGCAGAATCGTGCACTTTGTGACCAGTTTTTGAAATTGTGCATGATGATAGGTATGGGTACAAGCACAGGGGCTTGTATTGTCGAAACTAACGATTACAACGAATATGAAGTCGACGATTCAGCCCCATATACTATAAAAAAGTTAAGTGATGTAACGGGGTCAACACCCCATGTCCGTTTGAAATTATATTTCAGAATGTTGTCATCATATTATCATTCAATGTTATATACCACGGCAAAGCCAATACATTTGTCTTTAAAACAAGCCATCAAACGTAAAAATCGAACCGATAATAACAAGGATATGATTTTTCAAAGCCAAAAATATTAGCACATTGCTCATGTGAGCCATTTGCCTAGCCCACCAAAATGATAAAATATTTGCTTGAAAAAATTATTATAAAATACTTTATAATATCCTGTCAGCTAATAGTGACCCAGTTACAAAGCCCATTATTTGGTGCATCAGATCGCGCAAGAATTATAACACGGGGTGCACTGTTATTGACGTACCAGGGATTTTAGATAATCTCAAGTGTGTTTCGAAACATCGTTTGATAGTGAGACGTCCATATTGAATGACCTTGGCATTGGTCTATTTTTGGAAACGAAATGATGTCATAGGGCTATTTGAGGCCGTATGACATCATTTCGTTTCCAAAAATAGACCAATGTCAAGGTCATTCAATATGGATGACTAGAGACAAACGATGTTTCGAAACACACTTGATATAGATGTAAAATCCCTGGTATGTCAAATACAGTGTCCCTCATGTTATAATTATTGCGCGATCTGATGCACCAAATACTGGGCTTTGTAACTGGGTCACTATTAGCTGACAGGATATTATAAAGTATTTTATAATAATTTTTTCAAGCAAATAGTTTATCATTTTGGTGGGCTAGGTAAATGGCTCACATGAGCAATGTGCTAATATTTTTGGCTTTGAAAAATCATATCCTTGTTATTATCGGTTCGATTTTTACGTTTGATGGCTTGTTTTAAAGACAAATGTATTGGCTTTGCCGTGGTATATAACATTGAATGATAATATGATGACAACATTCTGAAATATAACTCAAACGGACATGGGGTGTTGACCCCGTTACATCCCTTTACCTTTTTTTATAGTATATGGGGCTGGATCGTCGACTTCATATTCGTTGTAATCGTTAGTTTCGACAATACAAGCCCCTGTTGGTACAAGGTTTTCAGAAACCATGGCAAATAATGTTAGATCGCCCTCTGGTGGCCTGTTTGCACAAATCCAAGATGGCCGCCACAAAAAAACTGAATGGTATATGCAACTGTTTTTGTAAACTTTTCAAATGTGTCATGTTATATATCAAATGAAAGCTCTAATTACAGACTTTCTAAAAATGTATAATGTAATAGGGTTCAGCCCTTTCATATGTGTACTATTTTAAGAAAATGTTCCAAAATATATGAAAATCGTTATCGACATCCAAATCTTCATGTATGCTACAATTAGCATTGATATATATCTATTAAATCCATGAATTATTGTTTTTAAAACAATACATGTAACTTGTTATATTTTATTTGTTTTTAAATAAAATAAGAAGAATTCCTCAGAGGTCCTTAAGTTTGTAATTGACTGGCGTATGTTGTCATATTCTGGGGCATTTTAGAGGGGAATATGGTCGAAACTTTCATTTTAATATTTCAGTGTATACGAATTACTAATTTAACACAAAATATATACAAAATTGCAAATTTGCGATAAATTGAAATTTTATTTCTTCAATATATATCCAGCAATCAGATAGTAATGTGCACCTAAACTGAAATGATTCAGTTATATGTCTTATAATAACGGATATACACTGATGGGCATGAACAAACTTTCCTTTATATTTTTTTCATCAACTTGACAAAAATAAAAAAGTATTTTTTATTTGGCTGGTATTATTAAGAGCACGGATTGTGTCTGGTGTACATTTACGACAAAACGCAACATCAGACAACTTCTTTGAGGTATTTTGCGAAAAGCTCGTAATTTAACATTTTCGGGGGATGCACGTGCAGGAAGGGTATAAAAACAGTGGCAGACACAAGAAGGACACCTGCAGTACAAGGAAAACACAAAAGAATGCCACAGTTGACGACAGCAGAGAGAGAAAGGGCCATTCGAATGCTGTAATTCGGAGCTACAACTGGTCACATTGCAAGAACGTTCGTTCAGTTGCTCTGTTGTAACTGTCTGGAATATTCACCAATGCTTTCATCAAACAGGGCAGACCTCAAACAGACCACGGACAAGTAGACCCTGGATAATGACAGCGGGGAAAACCAGTACCTGAGGACGTTGCATCTTAGGAACCGCTTCCTGACGATGACGTCATCAGCGGCAACGGCAATGGTCCACCCCATCAGTCAAAGGACAGTTGCTGGAAGACTCCTTGCCTATGGTTTCCATACTGGGGAACGGACTATCCTGTGCCACTTAATCACGACGTTGGCAGCTAAGTCAGTTGGCAGTTGAAAGTCGTTTTGCTATATCAAGAGCAGATAGAAGAGTGAGGATTTATAAACAGGGAGGTGAAAGAATGGCCAATTGCTGTCGGAGTGTGACCTTACAGCGAGGGAGTGTACATCGACCAGGTACTGAGACCATTTGTCATACCATTTCTGCAACGGCAACAACATGGAGTCCTTTCCAACACAATAATGCTCCAACATATGTTGTGAGGATGGTTCATAAACTCAACTACGTCAACGTCATGCCATGGCCAGCTCGATTTCCAGACCTCTTACCGATTGAACATTGGTGGGACCACAAAACCCTCCAATCAACCGACAGCAGATGGCTCAAACTCTCATCTATGAATGGAGATGTGTCCCAGCTTACGTCATCAGACGCTTGCATGACTACTTGAGCCCGAAGACGCGTCTTTGCCGGTATCAATGACAGAGGTGGTCACACTCGGTATTAATGACTCAATTTGCTGCATTGTCAAGCCCCCAATATCGATATAATTTTCATGAAATCTACATTTTGACCCCATGCTCATTTGTCCATATCGTATGATTACCGGTAATCAAATTGTTCAATTTTCGAATTTGTATTTCTTACAAATGATTTGTTTGAGTAATTAAATTTTTAAAACTCTCATTGACTTTGTAGTTTTTTATCTACCTAAATCTAAAGGGGAAGGTTGTTGTTAGTTCAAGATACACTGGTTAAAATACAAATATGAGTCAGCTATGTGTATGTTGTTAGTACTGATCATGTTGCCACAACATTGTTTGTGCGACCTCCTTCACGCTAAGTGGTCCACAGCGAACATCCAATTTGGAGTATCTGTGTGCATCCATGGCTGGTATCTGGTACATATGTTAGGGATTTACAACTGTCATTGACAAGACTGAGAAGGGCTTTTAGGTCTCGCAAAACTTGTTCTGTTCTGTTTGTTGTTGAGAGAATGCCTTTTTCATAATTCCTCAATGACCCACGGCACTTACTTACCTCCTCCTCCTCTGACTGTCCATAGAGACCCTTAGTTCCACTATCCCTCTTCAAGAATTTTATGCTATACTCTTGGCTCTGTTCAAGTGCCACGAGGGAGAACTTCTTGTCACTGTGACGCTGGGTGGAATTCTGGCAGGGAGGGCATGTCTTTCCAGAAGACAGGCATCCAACGTGAATAATCTGTGTGTCCAAAAGCAATGAAACATGGGGACAAGTCAGTCCAGGCATTTAGAGTTAGTGGCCTCGAACGAAGCAGTATATGGTTAGGAGGTAATCTTGAATTGTTCTCAAGTAGCAGGTCGTAGGAGCTCTCTCACAATCTCCCACATACCCCTTGATTCATGAGGCCCATAGCCACCTTGGGAATACTCATTATATGCTTGTACTTTGACTATATGAAGCCAGGCAATTGTCAACTGATATGCATACTGTGTACGCTTGACATGTCTGCCACCAAGAAGAGATGTTGAAACCCAGGCGTGAAGTTCTCGTGAGGGAAAACATCCGCTCCCATCCAGATTCAGTCAATATCTCCCCCCACACTCTTGGGACGCCATCGCAATATGAGGAAATCCATAAGGCACACCCCTTTGGATTCACCAACTTCATCTGGGTACTTCCATTGACACTTCTTCTGCTGGATATAGATGGGGGCAATCTCCGACAATCACTGAAACCTGATCAGGGTTTAAAAAGTCAGTTGCCTCTTGGTTACAAGCGTGGCCATAGAAGATGCCTTCTCATAGAAGATAGGGAAAATCCAAACTGTGGCTCTTGGTCTGACTTTGGAGATGACAAGTAAGAACAGTAATTTGGAAAGTATTATCTCATTTCAGAAGTTTGCAAGGAAGACCCTACCCTACAAACTCAGTACTCTTAAAACTGCAATTATCAAACAAATCATTTTCGTGAAGTAACCTTATTTCCATCGAAATGTTGCATAAATCACCAAAATTAATTACGTCATATGTGTAACCTTGTTTTGGAGCCACGAGTGCACTTCCTGTTCTACTTGGAGGACGACATATGCCAGTCAATTATAAATTTAAGGACCTCATTTTCTCATTTTAGTTTTTAAAGAAATATATAACAACTCATAGTTTTAAAAACAATTAATCATTGATTTAATAAATGTAAATCAATGCTAATTGTAGCATAGATGAATATGTGGATGTCGATAACAATATTCATATATTTTGGAACATTTTCTTAAAATAGTACAATTATGAAAGGAGTCAACCCTATTAAACTATACATTTTTAAAAAACCTGTAATTAGAGCTTTCATTTGATATATAACATGACACATTTGAAAAGATTACAAAAACAGTTGCATATACCATTCAGTTTTTTTGCGGTGGCCATCTTGGATTTGTGCAAACAGGCCACCAGAGGGCGATCTCACCTTGTTTGCGATGGTTTCTGAAAACCCTGTACCCATACCTATCATCATGCAAAATTTCAAGAACTGGTCACAAAGTGCACAATTCTCTCAAATTGCCTCCACGCTACTTTGTGTGACGGTTTTAGGTTTGACGGGTGGCAATTGTTCTTTTGCTGAAGACTCATGTTATTCTTAATTTAACATTTTTATTTCTCACAACTAATGTTGCTGCTAATCGTATCTTAATCAAGGTCAAGATAGTCAGTGTGTTAGTCAAAAACGGCTGAATGATCTCATTATAATTAAATTGCGTTTAAACTCATTTATTATTTATCATTAGGTAAACACTTTTATGACAATTAATCACAAGTTTGTCATTATAATAGTGTAAAAGAAACTGGCATATTTTCAGACAGTTATGTACAAATTGACCGTTTTCATTTGATATGTAATTGAACAGATTAAGTCAAGTACTTTGGAGTATTTCTACTTGATGCTATCTCTTAAATGTGGCTATTTGTACTTTCAAAATTGATTGTACTTGTAACTGATCATAATGCTATTTATCCTTGCATAATGTATGCCTATTGAATGAAGAAGTGCCCCATTTTCTAATGTAGTTGCCCTTCCCTTTTTTCAACCCCGGTGGAAACACTAACGGTTGATACATGTCTAGGTGGTGTATCCCCTTTTCTATGTGATTGTGGGATATGATCATATTCCCGACCCCTTCTTGTGCAGTATTTATTGGAAGGGATTATTTTGGGAAGGTAACAATTTTAAATTATTATGATAATGGGTATTCCTGATTTCTTAATCTCTTTCTAGAGTAACATCTACTGTCAAGTTTCTGTGACCAACCTGCTTCTCGGCATCTCTGGAATGGTCTTCAACCGGGGCCCTAGAAAAATGTCAGAGACAGGTTTTGTTATATGCTTGATTCCTGCGAATACATCCGAAACGAAAAATAAAATACAACGAAATAGCAACCATATTTTACATGCCAAACATGTATTTGTCTACACATTAATCTTGATTTACGGTAACTAAATTAGAAGCTATGTAAGTACTAGTTTATACCATAGTTTCAGAGTTGTATTGGGAATTACCAGGACATTTTGTCCTAGAGGCCACGTCCGAGGCTTTAACATTGGCATTGAAATTTGTATTCTTCCGTAATAATCTTATTCATTGAAACATTTAGCTCATTGTTGATGTGTTTGTCATTGAAAGTTTTATTTAACCTTATCAAAAAGTGTCCGTGTATAAGATATAAGGACTATTTCACCCAATTATATCATTTACTTATATACCTTGCTTATATACCTTGCGACGATTTACGTTATTTTGCCCCTATTTTTGATTATTCAGACTTGAAACTTTGCATTTGGGCATCATCTACATATAATTCACATTTCACATCGCATGTACAGTTATTGTTATTATTGCAAACATCATTACCTAATTAATTAATTATAAAAATAATTAAAACAAACCCCATGAACAGGGTACGTTTACAATGGTTTGCCTATAATAAATTAAATGGAATTGCTATCCACAACTAAAAAACATGAAAGTAAAAAAATGTTCCTACTTTTTTCATGCTTTTCTGGAATGGAATCATCAGGTAGTGGTTGAACAACATCTTCTGTAAAACCGTGTGATAGACAACTGAGTGATTTATTACATAATTTGTATTTCAAATTAAAATAAACTGATTACAAAAAACAAATATAGTTATCATATTCACGTATATACCGCAGTATTTGAATTACCGTTTGTAGTTGTTGTTTCTTTATTTCATTACCACAGAATTCATTCGAAAGGACATAAACAAATTAAAAGACATCACCAAATTAGGGAACATCACCAAATTGAACCAAACGTTACATGCTGACAGTTATTTTTGTGGAAAGGAATTAAACTGTGTATGAATAACTTTTAAGATGTTCAATGGCTTATTTTAAAATCAGAACCACCATGACAAGTTGTATGTCAAGATAAAGGCTACAATCTTCATTTCGATCCGAATGTTCATGGTTAAGGTACAAGGAAAATATACATAACCAAATCAAACATTCGAGCATTGAAACATTCAGTATCTCTCATTTTTGGCCACTGAGTCACAAAATCAACACTTTATAATCTATGTTTATTAAGAAGTATGTGCATCAAACTTCAGTCTTCAATTGCTTTCTCATCTGGAAAAGGCAATAGCTTTAGGTGGTGACACCTTTGGTTTTCATCAGGGGCATTTCACTCAGAAAAAATATATTATCATAATACATGAGGAGCATGGACACAAGATGTCAGTTCTCAAGATCCATTTGTTAGTGGGAAGGAATTAAACTGTGTATGAATAACTTTTAAGATGTTCAATGGCCAATTTTAAAACCACAACCACCATGACAAGTTTTGTGTCAGGATAAAGGCTACAATCTTCATTTCTATTTGAATGTTCATGTTGAAGGTACAAGGAAAAGATACATAATCAAATCAAAACATTGAAACATTCGAGCATTGAAACATTCAGTATTTCTCATTTTTGGTCACTGAGTCACATAATCAACACTTTATAATCTATGTTGATTAAGAAGTATGTGCATCAAACTTCAGTCTTCAATTGCTTACTCATCTGGAAAAGGCAATAGCTTTAGGTGGTGACCCCTTTGGTCCCCATCATTGGGCATTTCACTCAGCAAATACATAATCATAATACATGAGGAGCATTTCACTCAGCAAATATATAATTATAATACACGAGGAGCATTTCACTCAGCAAATATATAATCATAATACATGAGGAGCATGGACACAAGATGTCAGTTCTCAAGAGCCATTTGTTAGTGGGAGGAAATAAAAACGCTGAACGTTTAACTACGAACTGTTGGATTGATGGTTCGACGGACGGAAATGGATGCTGAAAGATAACAATAAAGCTGTCCATATAAAGCATTATCTCTTGCCACAAGTGTATGGTTTCATGAGGCCAAGTTGACTGACACAATTATATGTGTATATAGGTGGATTAATACTGCTCAAACAGGAAATTTGGATCATATTTAAAACAATTTGAATCCCTGCCATGATCATATTTGAGTGGGGAAAATAATCTCCAAAACCGCAATCAATATGACCGACATGAAACGTGAATGCTCGAAAGAACCCTTTACTGAAATTGTTCATGATAACAGATATAATCTAAACTTTGGACACTGAAATAAGTTTCATTTTCTGTATTATATTATGTTAATTTTGTTTGTTTTACAAAAGCATTACTGTTCATATTCATATACATTATTTTCGTTCAAATAGAAATGAGCTCAACAGTGAAAGATATAAAAGATATGAAAAACATGAAATAAAAAATTACTTCACCAGTGACAAGATGCATTATAGTTCTTGTTCATATACAGGTATTCACAATATGGCTTATGTATCGTTCAAGAGAGTAACACACATATAATATAGTCACAGTAAACACAGTGTCTACACTGCTTGATAAACGTTAGCTTTTATGTAAGAAATATGTTTTATTCTTGTGTCGAAACTGCGGGATAACTTCAATTTTTACACATGAAATAATAGACTGCGTTGGAGGTCATCAACAACAATGGTGTTACCAAGTTGACTTTAACACATCAAAAGATATATGTTTGATCCTTGAAACTAGGAACACAATTTCACAGTTTCATCTTTTATTTAACAATAAATGAACAGATCTTGGAATGCATTAGTTTTACAGAAAAACGAGTCATGTGAAAATGACAAGCAATGAAATACTGGGATATATCAGTGAAATAAACTGTCAATCAAGCTACAGTGAAAATAACTTATAATTTCACTGTGACCAGTGACTGCTAAATTACAACACTACTCAAAGGTTAAAGTTCAAGCGTTGACGTCATAAAACAATGGTCTGACCGAATTCTCTTATGACCTCACATTGTCACAGACCCTTCCTAGCGGCCGCTCAACCGGAAAACGACCCTGTTCTCATCTCGTGAGTTAGAAAATTAACATTTTCAACGCCCGTAAAAATAGGAATCTGTCATCCACTGCGCCATTCGTGAAAATATAAACGTTCTACCTCACTCGATAAGATAAGCACATTATTAGTCAGGAAAAGACACATATCATCTTGTTATTATGTGAAAAGAAATGACATAATTTATCGGTGAAATAAATTGTATATCAGTGAAGATAACTTATATTTTCACTGTGACAAGACACTGATACAATTTGACCAGAGTTCACCCATACCGAGGCACCAGAAGAGAACGGACCAGAAACGATTAACAAGCAGAACTATTTGGATTACTATATGTATTGGGAGTCAGCCTGTCTAACACAATGCATGGCTTTAAAAGGGAGTTCGTTGCACAAATGATCAATTTGAAACAGACATAAAATTCTTGACGTTTGACGATTTTTCACAATGTTATAAAAGGAGAACAAACTTAATTACCTATAATAACCTTATCGCTGCCTTTAATGATTATTTCCAGAAAGAAAGCATCATAGTAGGATGCTATTGTTATTCATGAACACATACTTTTCTATAACAACAGAACGAGCAATATTGTGCTATCATTATCGCGTATATCTTATATAACGGGTTGAATGGGTGGGTCACCCGATGCTGGATAGAACTAAGAGTTTAAAGGGTTTATTCCCTGCCCCACACTGAGACATGAGTTGAGAGACTTATGGTGTCACCCTGGGTAAGTGTGCCTCGGTTCACCAAGCAGCAAATGGGTACCTGGTGACGGTTGTGGAGGTGACCTTCTAGTGACAAATATGTCAGGTTGGGTTAGACCAGAGTAACAATACTCCTATAGCGCCTTGAGCAACCACTGAGTGGTTGGATATGTGCACTCTATAAATGGACATATTATTATTATTATTAGTTATTCAATCACATAGTTATTTAGGACTCGTTATATACCAGTTTGTCCATGATGGCTTACCTGCAAATCTGCTTATGAACGCAAACATTTCAGTATTCTAGTTGTATTTAGCTAACGATTCCATGATCAAGGTGACTTATCTGCAAACAATCAGTTTACAAAACGGATTCGTTCACAACAGATCTCACCTGTGGAATATTCTTCTTCTTCGATGAGCTCCTCCAGTTTTCGTTTTGCTCTGATGGGTTTCGTTTGCATGGGCTCTGATTGTACTGATAAGGGTTCTGCTTGGACGGATTGTCGTGGTCCGAGTTCTGTCTCTATTGGTTCTGCCTCTATGGATTCCGCCTCTATGGATTCTGTTTCTATAGGTTCTGCTTGGTCGGTTTCTACTAGAGAGGATTCTGCTTGCATGGTTTCTTTTTGGAAGGGTTCAGCTTGGCCGGGTTGTATTTGGACGGGTTCTGTTTTAACGGGTTCTGCTTTGCCGCGGTCTGCTTCAAAGGGTTCTGCTTGGGCTGATACTTCTTGGAAGGGTTCATCGTGGACTGGTTCATCTTGGACTGGTTCGGGTTGAACAGGTTCTGATTTTACAGTTGCTGCATGGACAGATTCTGCATGACCGGGTTCTACTTGAACTGGTTCTGTTTATTGACACATTAAGTCAAATGAACATACATATCATATCTACACTATATATGAGTGCAATACCATCGACTATAGTGCATACATTAGATCTTAGATCTGCGTAATCATATGCTACATGACTTTCGTGTACTAGCTAGATGATTTATCTGCCTGATTGTGGACTTAAAAACTATAATCATGTTGGTTCATAAAATGTGCAGGATATCAGGAATGCTTGAGATCAGTTTTACATTTATTTTGTAACCAATTTGTTTTCATGACATTTTTAAACTGTTGTTTTTTGGTTTGTTTTTTATTCTCTCTCCTTTATTCAGTATAGCGCATTTCATCACACGTCACAGGAACCTTAGTTAATGTCAGGACACCATTTGCTTTTTGGCTGCAGTGGTACAACAACAATTTACTCAGATAGGGATCGTGGTTCAGTAATTGATAACTTTAGTAGCTGTAATCACTGGATATAGTCACTAAATGGTACAATGTCCCTAGCTTGTCTATGTCATATTCTAATACCACTGTTGATCGTTTGATTGTTTGTCGATAAAAAAGGTCAGGTCAGAATTGTTTGTATGTTCAACCTGTTTCCCAAACATATCTGCCTGAATGACTTATTTTGATTAACTAAGGTCATATGTTATTGAACTCGTGCGAATGAAAGTGTCAATTCCCTGTCTATATTAGTTCAAAATACCCAACGTTATCTAAATAGGTACCATTATCTAAGAAGCTACATATATCCATGTCAAACCCTTGTGCTGCATTTGTCAATAATTTAACTCACCTTTTCTTTAAAAGATATGTAACCATAACTAGTATATTATATTTGAAAACCCATGTTCAGATGACACTGAAACTTTATAATTAAAATATTTTAAACTTTCAGGAAAACTATTTAACTGGACATCATTAAAGGTGAATTCTTCACGGTAAACTTGAAACGTACGTACCATCAATGTTGAACGTTGGTTTGTTCATTTCCCTTGAAGTACTGTCATCAGTATTAGATGTTCTCATACTTTCATCAACAAATGTTTTTAAGTTGACAGGATCTTCTGCATTGTCCACATTCTGGTAAAATAAATAAATGCTAGCTGATGTTTCCATCACAACCCACGTTAGAAATATGGTGACCCAAATTGAATTTGAAATTAACAATGGATATTATTTGTGACAATACTTCAACACGTGACCCATTAGTGATACGGACTGACAATGTAGTCTGTGAATATAAAATTCATTACAATATGTGTGTTGTGTATGAACACGTGTAAAGTTTTAATTAGCAAACACAAGTTGTGCTCCAAATTCAAGACAAGTAATACCATGATGATAGATAAGGGCACCCATCAAACAAACGAGAACACAAACTGGTTTTACCCCAATTTTCGGCACACACTCATAACTGTGATACGTTGAATCTGAAAGAAATCAGTAATGTAAATATAACCTGTGTCCTCAAAAACGCAATCCAATAACTTATTGACGTCATTTAATTAAATCAAGTTTAAATCAACTCAAAACAGAAACACAATATCCCTTGGTAAAAAAGAGGTTTTATGCTTGTTGAAACATAAATGTAATTACTTTAGTCAAAAATAGTGATAATATCAAACAATCTATTTTAATGATCAACAACAACAAGCATATCAAGGGTATTAGCCTTGCTTTTGCAGATTTTAGCAACAATCAATTTACCATTTATTGTTGTTGTTTTTTTAAATTAATAATAAACATTTAAATCCACCCATCGGTTCTGATGTATTTTTAGTTGTTGTACATTTCGGGGCTTCAAAATAAACAAGGGGGATATAATTAGCAAAACACCGAGGATCATATTTTCTTTGAAAATATGTTGTGTTTGCTTCAAGTTCGTTATTCATACTTATTGTTATTTCCACTCAGTGCTTGAGGCCTCAACTGTGCCTGTTTATCATATAACCGACACAAAGAACGAAAATAACAAATGCATTTTGAGACAAAACCGTGATTTCATTTGGCCCTAAATGTGTTCAGAATCCCAAATAACTAACATGGGTATCATGGACGTCCGACAACAACCTATCGAGTGTCACAATATTGCAATTATATGTCAAACACTGAGGCAGTGAAAAACAAAAACTAAAGTTACAACCAATGAGAACGTGTAAAGTGCTCAGTTGATTTGCTGCAATGTACCGAATACACACTGGACATTGTGGCAAACCTGATCTTGAAGATTTAATTTAATATATAATCTGTTTTAAATTCTAATTTCATACTGTCCTTGCTTCTTGAGAGTTAATTGAAATGTAAGCGGCCATTTTCATATACATGCTCAACATCCAGGTTACTAATAGACAGGAACGCAACAACTAAACCGGTTGGTAAATATTATTTGTGTTATTTGAGGACTGTCATGATTCTAATTTTCAAACATAATCCAGGTAACATGAATGAACAAATTAACACACACAAGACATCACTTGCTTCGAATTCGAACCAAAGGTGTGTATTTCCCCACGTTTAGCAGCTAACTTTTTTTTATTTCTACTATTCTTAATAAATTCTTATGATAATAACTCTCCAGAGTTCTTACAACACTAACATAACACCGCAAGCACTGCAAAACAACCAACAGACAACGAAGCAATCAACAAAGCATTCACTATGGAGGAGCTTCATTTTGTATTAAATAATAGGAAAAAGGGAACGGCCCCAGGGCTAGACCTAACTTCCTACCAAATAATTAAAAAGCTACCCCCCTCCACCCTTAATATTCTCCTAAATCTATATAACACCATTTGGCAACAGGGCAAGTTTCCAACCAACTGGAAGGAAGCTTTAGTAATTCCAATTCCTAAACAAAAATAAACCCTCCGGGGACCCCAATTCCTATAGGCCCATCTCCCTAACCTCAAACCTCTGTAAAGTAATGGAATTGATGGTAAAACATCGCCTCATATCTCACTTAAACACCAATCCCTTAAACAACGACCATAGTGGCTTCACTCAGGGTCGTTCTACCTTAAACAATACTTATTAAAGTAGGCCAAAACAAAAAGCACTATACACTCGCAATCTTCCTGGCTTTTTCCAAAGCTTTCAATATGGTGTGGCATAATGGCCTCATCCAAAACTTGTATAACTCCCTAAAACCTACTCTCATCAACTCCCTTAATTCTATCCAATACCAGGAATTAAAATTAGCCACCCGCACTCAAAAGGGTACCTCACTCGAAGCACTCCAAGCCCTATCTGGTGAAATTCCCCTCGCAACGAGACGGGACCAACTCACCTTAAACTTCTGGGCTGGAACTTCAGAGGACCCTCTTATAAGGGATATGCTTAGCAGCATACCCTCTAAATTTGTCAAAGCTTTATTCAATAAATACACACTCCGTGCACCCATCTCTCATCGCGTATATTCTCTTATATCCCAAGTTGAGGTGGGCCATATTAAACTCCCCACAAATTGTACAGTGCTTCATCCTATTCCCCCACTTCAGCAAACTAACTTCTCCTAACCAACCGTTACACAACATCACAACACAGTTTACTGGAATACGCTTGTGGCTGGTGCGACCGTTTTATTCACACAAAAATCAACACACAATTCAGGAGCATACAATACTCCTCTCGTTCACACATGCTATATATATATATGCATATCAGCAAACTGGCAATATAATTTACATGCTGAAACCCGACACGTAAACCAGAGATAAAAAACTATTAAAGAAAACACTCTGGAACCGTGTTCCCTCAACGAATGTAACAGCATCATACTGAAGGGTTTACAGTATACACGCCATGTATATATACGATATATACAGAATATACATGATTCATCAGTGGAATACAACGTATGATTTATATCCAAAACAGTAATGAAAAGCGTGCAGATTATACAGGCTTGCCAGCCAAACAACCGTACAATAGAAACATACAAAAGAATAATCCATATACATGAGAAAAATGCAATATTCTAATGGCTTGCCAGCCAAATGACATACATCATATAAGAATATACGCAGTATTATAATGGCTTGCCAGCCTAAATATGTACAACTCCTGCAGACTATCATAGCCTGCCAGCCAAAAATAACCAAACATGGCAACAGCCCATGTTGCGTCACAATCCTTCATTGTTTATCTGAAACAAGAAAATATTGTTAATCACGCATGACCATACTGAAGCAAATATACATAAACATATAAATTAAAAGATACACGGTCTTGGTTGCAAAAGCGAGAGACTGAATTTCAAATTCAACCACCCTTATATACTCTTAATCAACGCCACCTGGCGACGTGACCAATCACGTGACTGTAGTTACACACCGCTAGGAGAAAGCAATTTCCCACTAATTCATACTTCAAACGTTGGAAATTTCATTTCTCCTAACCAACCGTTACACAACATCACAACACAACACAGTTTACTGGAATACGCTTGTGGCTGGTGAGATATGCAAAGAAAGTCAAAGGCCAAGAGAAAGTGAAACTTTCATCCTTTGCTCTTAACTATCTTTTATATACCCGTCTTTCGCTTTTTCACTTTTCCAGCGTCCGTGATGTTTGAACATTCTATCTGGCAATCCATTATTCGCAGCTGCCGTTGCACCGCCACTACGCAAACTATGTAAACCAAACTGTTTGATATTGTCAACATAAGGCCTTAGCCCATCAATAAAAATCTCCCTTAATCTTGTATAAGAGATAGGAACATTTCCTTTTCTAAGGATATATCCAGAACCGCATTTTGTCATACCGCTGAATATATACTGATCCGAATCTGGAGGAATATCAGCCTTATCAAGATAACGCTGTAAACAAGCTACTGGACAAAGCTTGGTTAGTGTACGGCCTATGACCACCCAGGCCCCATCCCTGTAGATATCAGTCTTTAATTTTTCAATAAAAACAAGCATATGTGACTGGAAAAATAATACATCAGAACGAGATATATACAACAACTCAGCTGATCGTAAAAAACCTGCATAAGCAAGTAAACACATAGAAAGCAATCTTAGCTCAGGTAAAGCCGCTCCTTGTATTTTATCATCATACAGGCGCTCAAGGATAGCTACAGTAACAGGTTCTTTTTTAATAACAGCTTTAGCCAGCTTTCTCTTAGCTGCTTCCATGACATTCTTCACTAAACCATTCTCAGTGGGACTTACAAGGCCCAAACTCAAATGCGCATGACGCAAGCTATAAAAAGCTGTCAACACCGGTGAAACTGTTTCACTTTGTTGAATTACTGACAAAAGATACAATGCACAATGCAGCGGCGATAACGGTAAAACACACTCAATCTCATTAGATATCGCCCACCTTTTCCAAGCAGCAAAACCGCACTGATACTTTCTGCTTGTAGAATCAGCTCTAGCTTGAGATAACATCGATGGGATATCATCAGCCAATGCTCTTAATCTCTCAGGAAGCTCACTCAACTCGTCTCTGTACACATGCTGGAAAACCTCTGTAAACACAGAAAACATAAATTAACGAAAGTCAACAAACAGAGCCAGCATGTTGAAATCTAAATCTTTCTCACCGAACAAACCCCCTTGTATCCTGGAAGCTGTATACGCTTCTTTCACTGTGGGGAGATACATCCAAACTTTAATTTGTGAAATAAACACATTTCGAGCACAGATCAACGGCCAAAAGCATGCTGAAGGCCACTCGGGAACCACTAAAGTACCAACTGCACGACATTCCTGTAAATGTTTGATAACTCTAGGGATAACACCAATAGGCGGGACAATCCAGTTCATAGCTCCTCTCCAGTTGACAGTGAAGCAATCAACCGCTTGACTGCCAGGATTGCTGAACTCAGAATTAAAACATTCCAGCTTGGTATTGTAGTACGAAGCGAACCTGTCCACATGATGAGGTCCCCAAGCAGCATCGACTCTCAAGAAAACATCCTGAGACACACCCCAGTCATCACAATCAATCAATCGACTCAAGAGATCAGCTTTCTGATTATCACAGCGAGGAATCCACTGAACTTCCAATTCAAAACTGTACTCAAGACACAAGTTAAAAATCTTCAATGCGATTGACTGTAGATGTTGCTTCATACTGCCCTTTGTTATAATGTTAACAACATTCTGATTGTCAGTGAACCACTTCACTCGTTGATCACTTAGCTTTGAGATCAGACTTTGGAATACTAATTGCACAGCTTTGAGCTCTCTCCAAGTGGAACTGAAACCAGCTTCTTCACTTGACCACTGACCACAACTAGATACACAATCAACATTAACACTGTAGCCTCCGAATCCAACGTCGCTAGCGTCCGAATATACAACACTTGTAGCAGTAGCTGATTGAACTAGAGATCGAGAATCGTATTTCACTATATTCTCGGACCAAAATGTCAACTGTTTGACGCTCATATCTGACAAGACAATCTTGCTGTACCACGAACTTGCCTTGAGAATATCTACACTGACAGACCTTGTAATAAGTTGGGCTACTGGGCTCAAAACCAACTTCATTGCAATGATTTGACCAACTACAGAGGCAGCGGATTTGACACACACTGGTTTAGAAATAGAGGCAAGCAAGCTATCAATCGCACATTTAACCTTATCAATCTTGCATTTCGGCACAGACATAGTCATAGACGTTGTGTCGATACCGAATCCCAAACATTCGAGTTTCTGTGATGGCATCCACAAAGACTTCTCAACTTTTGGTACGAAACCAGATAATAACAAATCATTTTTGATATTCAAACCTGCTGTCAATGTCCCAGACAATGACGATTCGGATAAGATACCGTCATCCAAAAATGTCACTATCTTATGTCCATCAAACCTCCACTTCTTAACAAGCTGTCTGGTTACTTTAGTATACACGTAGGGAGCGGAAGTGAGCCCAAATGGTAAAACAACAAATTTATGGAAACATGTTTTACCAGACTTATCAGGCCAAGCAAAACCAAGGTAATCTGTATGAGCAGGATAAATGTCAATATGATGATAAGCCGAATGTATATCGAATTTTATCAGCCAATCGCCTTTCTCAATATAAGACAATGCCACTTTCCAGTCTTCATATTTAACAGATCTCTTTAAGACGAAACCATTCACCCTGGATAAGTCAAGAATAAGACGTTTTTTGCCCGACGATTGAACAGAGACAGTTAATGGATTCACTACGGTAGGTGGTTCAGGACAGCACACTATCAACCGTTTCCGCGTCAGCTCTTCAATGGCCTGTGTGACAAAAACATCGTGTTTGAGAGCTGACTTGTTATTTGGTATAAACATAGAAGGTGGGGTGGATATAAAAGGAATTTTATACCCGGAAGCAATCAGATCAATCACAAACTGTGACGCACCAATTTGGCGCCAAAACCCCAAACTCTGTTTAAGTCGCCCCTTGACAATTATTTCTGATACCCCCTGCTCATATTCATAGTAGTCGTCAGTTAATTTGTAAGCATAAAACTCATCAACACAAGGAGAATACTTAACTGACAGGTCTTGACTACTTGTTGAGGGGGCGGGGGGGGGGGGGGGGGGGGGGGGGGGGGTCGACACTCCTGTGACTCCCGGGGCCTGAGCTGAGCTGACGGTGTACGGACAGTCACGTCGGTAGTGTGAGAGCTCTCCGCAGTTGAAGCAGGAACCTGACCTTTGACTTTTGCCACGAAAAAGATGAGAAGAGTGGCCAGGCTGAAGAGCAGGGACAGGCTGGACAGCGAGCTGCACGGGCTGAGTGACTGTCGACGAGCGACGAGCTGGCCTCGATGTTGAGTAGGGCGAGTGACGTGCACGCTTCTGGCGCAGTTTACGAACTGCCTTGTTCTTGGCCGAAGTGATCTTCTTGTCGTCGTCCGAATTATCAGCAAGATCATTCGAAACATAGCTTTTTTACGGTTTCCCAACCTCCTTCACTCGAATCACCAGTTTGATATGTTTGTTGCGAGTCTGTACAGCGTCTATTGCTGACGTCAGAACCGTCTCGGCCTCCTCGTAACGTAGATTCTGCAGCGCCAAAAGACTGGTTTTCAAAAAATCTAAGGTCTCATTGTTGAAGTTATACTGGATCTTGTTCCCCTCTCTCGACCATGATAATCTTTCTCGGCTTTCAATTTCTTCAAATCCGTAGAAGTTTGAGAAAACTCCTGTCTCAAAGCGCCAATTTGAGAGTTGAACGATGCCTCAAGTTGATCCTTATTGTCGTTTAGCTGCTGAAGGATGGCGTCTAGTTTGGCGTCCATTTTAAAGATACACAATCTTGGTTGCACAAGCGAGAGACTGAATTTCAAATTCAACCACCCTTATATACTCTTAATCAACGCCGCCTGGCGACGTGACCAATCACGTGACTGTAGTTACACACCGCTAGGAGAAAGCAATTTCCCACTAATTCATACTTCAAACGTTGGAAATTTCATTTCAAAACAAAACCCTCAACTCGCACAAACAACCGCACTTCACTACATACAGAAACACTGGTCCGACTGGTCTCACATTTACACAGACGGGTCTAAGGACCCGGAAGCACGCACAACAGGCATACATTTCCAACATCCACAACCTTCTTCATACTCCAATAGGCCATACCATCAAATCTCTTAACAATCAGGGCAAGGCAGTAACACTCCTATGGGTACCAGCCCATGTCGTCATATTTGGCAACGAAAAGGCCGACAAAGCAGCAAAGGAGGGCCTTAAACTTCCATTTTCACTTCCTTTTTACCATTCGAAACAAGAGACAAAAAGCCTTTCAAAATCTTATGTAAAGCAGGCATGGCATAAACAATATTCAAACTCCACCAATGCTCATGATACCAAATAAATTCTCCCTAAACCACTAGGCAAACACAAAAGTTACTCCAAAAACAAAAATATTGAAATGGAAATAGTTAAGCTCCAAACGGGGCATACTAAACTAATTTCCCATCTCTATAAAATCAAACTAAAAGTTTCACCCACATGCCCACACTGCCCGCAAGCAGAAACAATCCACTACTTTCTCACAGAATGTCCACAGTATGCGGCCTTCCACCAAATACTCAACCTAACTCTAAGGGCCAACAACATCCCACCACAAAACATTAATCTAATATTAAATCCAAACAATAACCAAAATACCTTCCAAGCATTAGGCACTTACATACACTTGAGCATAAACAAACTCAATTCCAAACATAACAACTCATATCTCTCTGAAGCTTGTGTGATATAAAGAGGATACTAAACGACTTTCCATCTAATACCATTTTTATTAAATGAGTTAATGATTTTGTATAAAACGAGCGAGAGCGACGTCATACGTGTGGCGGTATACTTTATTATTGCCGTATACACATGCAGTATCTTACACGGGCGAGTAATATCTCCTTTTCATTGTTGCACAATGAGGAATGACACCATCTTGACTTCTGAAATCAAATATCTGAACACAAGTTGATGGAAGTAAGCTTCGATATTTGTAACTTTTATCAACTTGTGCTGATGTATTTGATGTCATAAGGCACTTTGGTGAGATTCTCTATTTTCCTGCCTGTCAGGTTTGAGAAATTGCAAAGAAATACTACAAGTCACCAGTCCTGTAAACTTCTGAGCAACCAATATTTGTGATGTACTTACATGATATAGCATACTGACAATAACGCTTATTTCCAGAGGATTCATCATGGTGATGTACCAGAGGTTCCAACCAAGGTTCGTTAGCAGATGACCAATGGTAGACCGTCAAAGATTCCAATTCGCCAACAACCTGAAGCATCAACCCAGTTCGGTCAACGGAGACACCAAAAGCCCGATCCGACAGATCCACACATCCTTCCATGCCTAAGCCTTCATCCACCAGACTGAAATGCAAGCCTGCATCTGCCAGACCGAAATGTAAAGCAGCATCTGCCAGACCCACATCCAAGTCTGCCACTCGTACATCTCGGACTCGTACGTCCACATCTACTTCTACACCTACCACACCCACATCTCAGTCTGCAACGCCAATACCAAATTCTAACGAAGAACCATTAGCTGAAGGATTATTGAAAATAAAGGTAATTAAAATTTGTTGTTCATGAAGATTAATAAATTCAACTCCATTATGTAAAAGAAGGTTTAACAAGTGCAGATCACTCAGATGTTATTGTCAGGTCTACATATTTGATACCAATATAACAGTAATCGTTGATTTCAATCTTTCAATGGTTTTTTAAACAAACCAGCAAGTATTTATAGGCTATTACTATTCTGATATTAAACTATTCACATCTCTATTTCAGAATTTCTTAGATAACTTGGATGTGACCAGCAGACGTAGCCTGCTCACAAAGCTGATATATCAGGACAAGGAAACCTACCAGACTGTAATGACAACCTCAGAGCCTCATAACCAACCCCCCCGAAGACGTGTTGCCTCGATGGTGTCATTGGGGCAATTGCAGACCAATGACTTGTACGTCTTTGATCACCAGAGGAACAACAGACAGTTTATCTTGATGAGATATGGAGTTCTTCGTTCAGGAGAGAGGAAAGTTGTTCCATCGTGTACGGTTCTTGAAATTAGACAACAATACCCAGATGACAATGGAAACAACACAGGATTTAGTCCTGGCCGCTTTTGATTTTTGAAATGAAAGAAAACAATAGATGGTTCATACAGTTTATTTGTACCAAGTGCCATAATGATGTATAAACATTATGAAATATTCCACTGCATTACTTTCTTTGTAATTTTGTAACATAATGAGCAACAAGAATACATCAATGTATACAACATCAAACCACTTGTATTAAAAATGTACTGTTTTTGTAAATTTGCTACTATCACATGATAATGCCATATTATTCATTGATCTGTGTTTCAAATCCATGTTATACATACATCATCAACATGTCATGGTAATTCATCACAGACATCATGGATTTAGTTCAATGTTTAAGTAATGCTGTTCACACATGGAACAAATGCATAGAAGTTCTTGGACAGTTATGTCTCTAGATACAATTGACAATGATTTCACAGTATTTTGTAAGTCAATAAATATATTCATATTCATTTATGTTTATACCTTCTGAATGAGAAAACACCAGTCTGTGTAAATATAATCCGATAACTTTTATGAAACATAACTGTCAGATTTTTAACATAAAAGGGTTCACATGAAAATGTCAAATGTCATATACACAGTGACATGTAAGTTTATGAAAAATTGTAATAAAACATTTTACTATTGACAGTGAGCTCATTCTAGTTTGTAGGAACATTATTATTGTTCAATAAATAAGTTATTCTTTAATGGTTAACACATGTACATCTGGAATCTCGATATCTGCTTTTGAACAAATTCATCTTTCGGAGGACAGGCAACTTTGGCAATTCCCTTCGTTGGCAACTCCTGTTCGTTGGAAGAAGATCCTTTGCCTTTTCTTCGAAGATCAGGCACTGCAAGTCATACTTGTATGTATAGTCCTTGTTGATCTTCACTGGTGAAACACTCCAAGTCTTTGACCTCCTGTTGTATTTTG
Organism: Gibbula magus; assembly: GCA_936450465.1. Taxonomy (NCBI): domain Eukaryota; kingdom Metazoa; phylum Mollusca; class Gastropoda; order Trochida; family Trochidae; genus Gibbula; species Gibbula magus. Next base: position 11,024,329 of record OW388302.1, read on the forward strand.
GAGTATGACCGAAAAAAAAATGATTAAATGAGTAGGCACTTTTCAAAAGATGAGATTCTATAGGTATTCAATAAAGTCTTTGTAACATCACCTTCATGATTATATACCAATACAGACTAATGCTATGCTATCAGTTTCATTACTATGGGTTATTCCGACGATTGAATATGGATTTCACTGACAATTCTCAACCATACAATCTCACAGGAGTCTATTTACCTTTTCTCTCCGTTTTGGTTCAAGAGCTCAGGTCTGTTCACATGCTGATTGTAGTCTATTGCAGCCAAGAGATTGTGTGAGCGGCAACCTGTTGTGTAAGAATGAGTTATTATTATGAAAACTTGCGATTTTAAGCCACATAAAGCAGACATATTACTGTTGATAGTAAGTTAAGACCATATCGAGTATATCAATGAACAAACATTATTCAAATGATTAAAATATCCAGGTATATGCCAAAACATTAAGAATAATGCTGAGTTTATCTGCTAGCGTTTCGTTTCATTATAGACTGTTCACTTACTGGTAGGACTGTCTCTTGGAACAGTACATCAGCAGGTGGTTGTGGAACGTCTCCAGGATACCGATGTGCCTAAGAAACAAAATAGAGTGACATGGAAGTTCATAGAAGCAAGTGACCTTTCTCTGGCTATAATAACTTTAATTATTTAATTAATTATCTACTTTTAAGAAAAAGTGTCTTTAATAATGATAACAATACATATAAAATTGTGATTGAAAAAATATTAGGAAATTAAATTATATTTCTGAAACAGTGAAGGAAATCATTTTTACCGAAAGTTGGTGAAGTGGGTCATGGTCCCCATCAGTCTGCGGTCCAACACAACACCGCGGAGGATGTCCATGGCCTCGCTGTTGGTGTCAAGCCAAGGCTTTTTGTCGTCGTTGGCATTGAGAGGTGCATGAGCGCACTTGCCGGGTGTGTGCTCACTGACGGCCCACTCGTGTTTGTTACAGACGTGTTGCAGGATCCTCATCCATGTTTCCTGTTGGAAAAAAATCAGGAGTAGAATATTATCACTTTGATAAGTTATTGTAGACATCAGTTATTCAGTAATTATATCATATTATATGAGTGTGGCATCTTATAATTTACTCATCTGTCTGCTTAATTTGAGACAAAAACAGACAGTAGTTACCTTCAATAAATCCTCATTGTCTTCACAAATCTTAGAGCAGTACCAGAAGTGGTTCCGGATAGAAGGAGCCCGTATAATAGCCACTTCTTGGTATTTCCGAGCTGAAACAAAACATTTACTATAAATACAACATAACACAAACATGTCAGGAGACATCAAATAGACAACTTCTCAATGCAAGGCATAAATCTTGCCAGTCTCCATTGCTGGCTGATTCAAGCCTTGCAGTATTTCCTTTGAAATCCTGACCCACTAAGCATTTCTGGTGCAACGATTCACTATCTAGGCACAACTAAGCGAGGGAAATACTGCAAGGCTTAAATCAGCCACTAATGTAGACTGGCAAGAGATATGCCTTGCATTTGGAAGTTGTCAAATAGAGGGTGATAAATGTTATTGGAATGAAATTTATTCATACTGCAACATGAAATTTATTAGAAGTACAAAATTGCAAATACATCTGTAACTGTATACATGATTCAATTTAGATAGTTTAGTTTAACAACTCTCACAGTCTGATTAAAATCGACGGTTTTCCGAGAAATAAAAATTACAAAATAGTGCATCTAACGGGATACGAACTCATATTGTTCGGAGGCTTCCTCGTTAAACCGTATGATAACAGCCCGTACGCTTGCATGTTCTGTCGCACTGTCATTCAACCAATCACAACACCTCCAACAAAAGTTTTCGGTGCGAGAAGCTAGGGGCAGATAACTCCAAACAGTTATCCTTTTGACTGTTCCGAATGCTTTCAAAACAGCGATCGTTTACCAACTATGATGTGATTGGTAAGATATTTGACTGGGCTTCGTCTCAACTAACACAAGCTATACGGGATGTTCTCAGACCTTGTGGCGAGGGAATCTACAGAACCAGTTCGTATCCATTAGATGCATTTTTTTGCAAATTTTATTCCTCGGAACAAGGTCAATTTTAATCAGACTGACAACTCTCAAAATATCTCACCGTTGTCAGTTTCTTCTCAAAGTTCTTCGCAGTGTGCCACACGTCCCACTGATGTTTGATGTTTTGAAACTTTGTTCCTGCAAATAAAAGCAAATCATAAATAATATATCTGAATTACATTACATTACATTACATTACATTACATTACATTACAGAGTTACCCATGTTGATACAAAACAATGGGGGGATTTCATACTCTATGTATACACTGCTTACTTTTCCATGACTGTTAAAAAATATTTAAATTTGGCATTCCAATGAACGTGTGTACATTTACGCATAGTCAGGGCAATTGATGGACTTTATCATCACAGTCTCAGTAGGGGGTAAACACTTGGGTCGACACGGGAAAAAAAGCAATAATGTCATAATACTTTGTTGTCAAACACAGTAAACATCATTCATAGTTATCTGTGATACCAGTTTATACAATTGTAAATGATAATGTGTTGGAATAAATACATACCTGGTTATGTCAGCAGTCTTATCCAAAACATATGGACCCAGGTTTGTAAACTCAGCAACTGTCTGCGTTGATTCTCTGCATTGTCTGTGAAAACGAATTTTGAATGAGAAAATGGACATAAACAGTATCAGGTTATGCAGGTGAGGTGAGTTTTAACATCGTATTTTACTTATAACATTGCTGCTCGTATTATGGCAGGAAGAAAGAAAGAAAGAAGAAAGTTATGTTGTGTGGTTATGCATTGCCGTGGAACCTGTGAGTACCGGTTGGGACTAGCGAACCATGGGTGGTACTGCACTGAAGTTCAGTGTAGCATTGCACCCAAACCTTGCTGCGACAATGTAACATTGCACCAAAACCTTACAGTTCTCTACTGCAGAAAACATTACTGTGCCCCTGACATGATTCGAACTCATGTTACGCAACAAATATACCAAATATCAGCTATGATTCATGTAAACGGTCTTACATAACAAAATATATGCAACCTTGAAATTCAAAATATTATTTGATATTGAATACATTAATATACATACTCATTGCAAGGTTGATCAGCAGTTTCATTGTTTTCGTCACTGGTAGGGGAGCTCATCAATGAGGATATCAATGACAAGTCTGAAAATAGAAAAATGACATGAAAAAAAGTCTATAGTTCTTAGCAAAGCTGAATGAATACAATCACAAATTATAACGCTTCAGTGGGATCATATCGATAATCTTGATACCCAATCTGGGGTTATCAAGTTTCACGATATGATACACATCACATTATCTATCTATCACCTACATATTTTCTTGATAAAACCTCTATTAGCAGTTTTAGTGAAATTATACAATTACATCAGTCAACAATAGTTATCACAATACACAAAATAAATCATGATGTATATATTCAATTCAATTCTTTATTCAGATGTATTTAGGCCATCGGCCCATAATACAATGTATAAGAAAGGACTCGAAGTGAGAAATAAACTGACTATCCCAAACAAAACCGAATCCCATACTATTTAATAGAAACCTAAGCTTAGAGGCCCAATTAATGTTACCATGCGCAACATCCAGCAACATTAAATTATAACACTTTTTAGGAAAACGAGATACTGGCATGTTCAACAACTTATACCAATACTTAATACATCGTTTGTAGGCATATATAAACATGGGATATCTGCCACATTTCCCACGAACAACCTGATTGGATGTAGATGATTAAACACCAAGTAAGTGTTTACATGCCAGAGTCTGAACTTTCTCCACACTTGAAGTAACATTACAATCTAACCCCCACACCTCCGCCCCATACAGGAGAATTGGCGTTACCTTAGAGTCAAAGATTCTAAAATATACTTGGTGATTCAAAGTATTTAACTTTGATAAAAACCTAATGATGCTAATCAAAGCCTTTTTTTATTGCAATATGGAATTGTGGAAATGTTTATACCAGGCAAGCGTGTGAGAAAACTGCACACCCAAGTATTTATATGAAGAAACACATTCTATTTGAGAACCTCCTAGAAACCATTTCTCTTTCTTAGAAAGCTTTCCACCTTTTCTAAACACAACAATTTGAGATTTATCCAGATTTACTGTAAGATTATAATCAATACAATGCTGTTTCAGAACATTTATACGTTTTTGCAGATCATAAATACTGTCCGATGGAAGGATAACGTCATCTGCAAACAAGAGGAGGAATGATTGAGTTAACTCAGTGTGAAGTTGGATACCAGGATAGCAATCAGACTCAATTGTATCAACTAACTCGTTAATAAACATTGAGAACAAAAGAGGACTAAGAACACATCCCTGACGTACCCCAATTTTACAATGGATCATTTCTGAGAAAAAATTATTTGATTTAACACAAGACTTCACACATTCATATATAGATCTTACACATTTTAACATTTTAGGGTACACATCCTTCTTCTGAAATACTGACCATAACTTTGACCTATTAACCAAATCAAAAGCCTTCGCAAAGTCAACAAAAAAAGCATACAACTTGCCTTTTTTGGATAGAATCCTATGAGCAATCGTATGGAGAATGAAGATGTTATCAATAGTGGAATATCCTGCTCTAAACCCGGCCTGCGACTCTGAGATATTATCATAAGCATCACACCAGAACTGGAGCCTATCCTTTATGATCGAAATATATAACTTGCTGAAGACACTAAGTATAGTTATACCTCTATAATTAGAGACTATATTTACGTCACCTTTCTTATGAATGGGGACTATAACACCTACAGACCATTCATCCGGAAATACCCCCTCATCGAATAATTTACTAAACAGAATGGTGATATATGGAACAATGACATCACAGGAATGCTTGAAGAACTCGACGATTAATTTATCATCACCAGGTGACTTTTAAGTAATATTTAAGTTTTTCAATTGCCTTTAACACCTCATCAACAGAAATAGGAGAATCTTGGATAGCTGCGACATTACCATCAGATACCTCAGAATAGTGAATATTACCCCCAGTTGTAGAGTCTAAGCAACTTGTCGACATATAGACATTGCTGAAATAATCATTCCACTCTTGTAAAGAAATATTAGGCATAACAGGCGCTGAGCCAGAAAACTTCTTCAAAACATTCCAGAAAGTCTTACTTCTACCTAGACTATCAGTCAACGACCGTGCAACATTTTCATGATAAGAACGTTTCTTATCCCTTGTAACATAATTATATTTTTTGTTAGCCTTTAGATATTTACCGAGAGCTTCTTCCTCAGTACAACTTCTAAAAGCAAGCAATAACCTCTCCTTTTCAAAACGATAGTATCTACAATCGGAATCATACCAGGGTTGAGTTGTAACTGTCTAGAGTACGTTTACGCTCCATACATTTACCAGCCTCATTAATAGCTTTAGTGAACAGATCAACAGCTGCAAAAACATTATCAAAAATAAGATCTGAACACTCATGTAACATCAATACAATTTTTTCTGACATTAAGTTTTCTCTAAACAGTTCAGCTTTATTTTCATCCCACACAAAGCGGTAATCGTCGAGTGGTTCACGTGCGTCACGATCCTGCACGGGTTTTGCCGGGTAGTCACGTGATTGAAATTGACAACATAACGGTAGATGATCAAAGTCAGACCGCGATAAGATGTTGAATTGTTTACAAACATAAAAAAACGGTGATGAGGAGATAATATAGTCAATAACACTCTTTCCAGAATGACTCAGAAATGTAAAGTCACCTACATCAGCGTCTTGGCCACAGCGGCCATTCATTATGAATATGTTTAGAACTGCACACCAACTAAGCGTTTTACTCGTAGTATCGAATATTATGTTAATATTGTCATCACCTATGGCATCGGATATGCTATCATCAACACTGTCTTGTTCTTCACCGGTTCTTGCATTAAAATCACCTCCGATAATGACATATGGGTCATCCACATCACACAGTAGTGACAGTAACGAGTCAAAGTAATATGTTAATCCACAAGAGAATGGTTTAGAGTCATACCATGAAGAATCAGGAGGGTTCACGTAAACAACAGACACAATAACATCTTTGTCCGAACAAAATACAGATTTGTCAAATAAAATGAAGACAGCATTATCAATAATTCTAAACAATTTTACATGCAAGTCTAAAAACTTCCTTATTAACAGAACAACGCCACCAGAAGGTCTTCCTGATGTAGATGTTTTTAAAATGTCAACAGATTAATATTTAAAGTCATGAAACACTAATAAATAATCGAATCCGATAGTCCAAGTTTCAGATAAACCTATGATATCAAAATCATTTTTGAAAGAATAAAGTCATCATCATTACTTTTGTTGCGAAAACCTGCTATATTCCAGAAAATACCGGTCTGGAAGTTGTTTATGTCCTGGCATTGTAACCTGGGTCGGCCACATCCCTAGGTAGAATTGTTGTCATCGTTGTTAGAATGGTGACGCGACAGTCTGGCGGTGCTATCCTCGTCAGTTGTAGATATATTGTCAGATTCACTATCACGATATCGATACACTGCTTGTCAATTCATTATGAAAAATTTAAGAAATGTTATTAAAGCATTCTCCAAAGTTTCTGATCGTCACAACTCAATTATACTGATTGTGAAATGTATGAAATGAATTACACAGTTATGCAAGAAACAAAGTACCCCCTTTCTAGAAATTTCTAGTGCGTTTCTAGTGCGTTTCTAGTGAGTATCTAGAAAGTATCGAGAAAGTTTCTAGAAATTTCTAGAAATTTCTAGAAATTTCGAGTTTTTATTTGTTACGAGATATCTAAACTATTTTGGTATATTCTGAAACTGCTTATTGACTTTAACACACATTTTTAAAATCAACTTTATAACTTAATTAGAAAAGCGGATATTTGATGTTGAAGTTTTCCTACTCTACCATGCTTCCTCATTATAACGCCCCTTGTGTGCCTTCAGTTATGCATGGCTGACGCGCTAATTAACGAATGAGTAATGAAGGAATATGCTGATTAGGAACTATGCATTTACTTATACATGTATGTCGTTATTTCATTTACGCCATTGTGCATTTATCATACTTTCTTTTCCCCTGGTATATGCTCTATTAAAATGTTTACCTGACATATTGTTTCCTCGATGTGAACATCCATTTATTTGTTCAACAATAAAACCCGATAAATTACAAGGGCATTCAACTGCGTATAGAAAATATGATTTAAACTTAAATTACATTAGAATTCAATTATTTTGCCGATCTGTTTTACATTTAAGTTAATTCAATATTGGAGATAAAGACAAATATGTAAGTGGTTACATAATAGTGTGTCCGTGAATAGAATAATTGATTGGCTTGTTATATAGAATATATTACCTTTTTGGTCATATGATAATAATATCGAATACAGACTTTGTTATGTTGCTGTTAAGACATACACTATTTCGATATTAATTCAAATACTCAATTGTTTCTATTGTATTCTCTTCAATTGCTGGATATAAGATGTATGTCAAAATTGCAGTACGCCAGACATATGTCTTCGCAAAATAATATATTCTATATGGATAAAGTTGTCTTTTATTACATGTAATACTATACAGGACTTACATTTTCCAAAAGGTTGTATATGAATGTATAATGAATTCCTTTATTGAAGTGTACTGTCAATAACGAATATCTATTTGAATATCGGTTTAATCCTAACATTCCTAACTTTTAAGTTCATAATAATCTGTGTCTACTGCAACATGTTTAAATTGCAATGTCCTTTTTTGATAATGTGATAGTGAAATAAAGAGAAACAATTAAAGTTGTCTTTATATTTAATATCCTATCAATTTGTAAATTATTATTGAGTATATATTAAGGGAGAAAAGCTGTGTGCGCAAATAAGAAACTGTTACTATTACAGAAGTTATTTCCACACCGAGGATAACATGGTTGTGTAAGAAAAATCAATGTCCGGTGGCTACTTCATTATATCTGTAAAATACTAAACGTAACACAAAATGTACTAAAACATGGACTGTATCCTCAACTTAATCCATGCATTTTAAAACAACGTTCAAGTGGAATACATTAGATAAACAAATCGTATGTTAACATGCTGTCATCAAAACACATTGTTTTCTTAATTTTGTAAAATTTTAAAATCAATATTAAAATATGAATGGAGGAGAACGGGTTATATGGATATACAACTTCTTTATTGCAGAAGTGCGACCTTTCGATGTAGATTCTAACACCGTTTTCAAGCTACATCGAAACGTCGCACTCCTGCAATAAAGAAGTTGTATATCCATAAAACTCGTTCTCCTTCATCTTACCAACTTCTAAATGCCATTGAGAGAAGTTCAATATATATGTTCAAGAACCGCTGGATAGATAATGAGTAGCGTTACATTTAAGCGACAATTCCTCTGTAACAATAACTACTAAAAACTACTGTCGGGGATGCAAGTAAAAATATAAAATACATTTTCGATAATGTATATATTAAAGATAAGATTAAATCTTGTATTTTAACATCGATTCACCAATTTTGCATTATCCGAACACTATTTATTTAATCAATTCGAACCCTTGAAATTAGTCTGCAATTAAGATATTGAGATGACACACTCACTGTTAGATTGTTGAAAGCAGTGAAGAGGCGCATGCAAAATCTACATTAAACATGTTCTTAATCATTTGATTTGTTTACAATTTCGGCTGCTCTCTCAAGACGATACACTGTTTTATACAAGACGTCTTACGATTTTGATGGACAATATTTACGAATAGCCTTTTGTCACACAATTGTCCTTCCCTAAGAAATATCCTGAGTTGAGTCAATTTTGCATATGCGTTTTCACAATATACTCTCCGGTTTGCATTCAAATGAAATCAAAAATAAATATACACCACTTTTTCAAAATCTCAGATTCTTTAGGGTTTATCCATGAAGTCAGTGAAGCGTATCTACTGAACATTCCAGTGACCACTTGAATATATCTCTGAGTCAACTACACACGTGTACAGTTATTCAGTTTGAATTAACAGTATTGGCGACAATACACATCCGTACGTATTTTTAAATTGGTTTATGGTAATAGCCGCACAGATTGCCCCCTTGCAATACACATATATCCTAGTATATCCAGGCTTGCATATTCTATTTAACTCGTTAATAGCGCGACTTGGCTCCTCACAGGATGAGTGATGGCAATTGGTTGCTACAATATTGCACTGTATACACTGATACAACTTATAAATAATACAGAATTGAATTGACTTGATTCATTTCAAATATCCCATCACAAATTACATATGTTATACCATACTGAGAATTCAAAATCCATGTCCAGTAACTCTTCATGATTATAGAATATGATAGTTAAGTATCCCGTCGATTCTTAAATTTTACAATACATGTACTTTGTTTTGAATAGTAATTTATTTGTCATATACATTGCAGATTATGATTATCTTAAACTCGCAAACGAGAGAGAGAGAGAGAGAGAGAGAGAGAGAGAGAGAGAGAGAGAGAGAGAGAGAGAGAGAGAGAGAGAGAGAGAGAGAGAGAGAGAGAGAGAGAGAGAGAGAGAGAGAGAGAGAGAGAGAGAGAGAGAGAGAGAGAGAGAGAGAGAGAGAGAGAGAGAGAGAGAGAGAGAGAGAGAGAGAGAGAGAGAGAGAGAGAGAGAGAGAGAGAGAGAGAGAGAGAGAGAGACGGCGCAAATGAGAATAAACTACTCTTCTACCTCACGAGATGAGATAAACACGGTATTTGTCAATTGACAGATAATCTATTCATTACATCAATATGTATGTGTTTCATGTTGAAATTGACGAATTTCAACGGCAACGGTTTTAAATGATATTATACTTTACAACTTAAATGTAGAACTAATACATAAGTTTTTCGGACAGCGAATGTATGTGTTTTCTGTGATGATTCATTCAGAAACAAAATAATATTATTAGTTTATGATTGCGTTTAAACATCGATACGATTATCAACTGAGTGTTTACAATTCACAATCTCTTACTTCACATGACAATTTGAGTTTCGTTACTGCCTTCTTAATGTCACATGCTTTATAATAATTGTGCGTTAGATCTATAAGAACATTTGAAGGTGTCAAAGTATTTACCCATCCCTAATAGTCTGGTAGAAGTGGTATGTTGAAATACACAAACAATTAAGTGAGGGTCACTAAGTTAATTAGTTTATGGTTATCCCCGTCCTCTGTATAAATACGCGAATTCTCATGGTCACTGAAAGGTGACGCAATTTGCTCCAAGCACGATAAAGGGAATTTAACAAACGGAAACAAATTGAGGACGTATCGCTTGTTTAAGAAGGACTTAAGCCCCGAACCCTATGTTATTAACACGTTGACAAGACACCACCGCAAGTCCTTCATACGACTGAGAGCCTGTAGTCTGCCTCTATGTATAGAGACTGGTAGACACTCTAAGCCGCCCACTCCATTACATGACAGAGTCTGCCCTCTCTGTCCCCTACATATCGAGGATGAAACACATTTCATAATCACCTGTCCGCTCTACTCGGATATAATGTACGACATTTTGAAAGTTGCCGAGGAGATTGATAATGCTTTTACTCAGAAAAATTCAAAAGAAAAATACGTTTCCCTAATGCAGAACTCCATGTGTCAACTTCTTCTTGCTTCTAAGGTGCATCTTATGGTGAAAAGAAGAATTTCACTTTTATAGTTGTATTACTTTAATATAAATATTTTAGCATGTATTTTTATTTATATGTACAATACTCTGTACTTTTATATCATACAGCATAGTATGTCTAAATATGTGAATGTATGTATGTATGTGTGTATGTATGTTTGTTTTGTTTTTATTTTTTTGCTGACTTCCTGTGTGTGTGTGTGTGTATGTGTGTGTTTGCAAAACCGTCCAATTGAGGACCTAACCTTGAATGCACACCTGCAAATGAGGACTTTAAATCCAATTGGGGACCTGAGCCAAGTCCTCATTTGGACCACCTATTTTAATCGCTTTGTTTTTGCTCAAATATACCAAAAAATGAAAAAAAAATAAAAGTCTTCATTTGGACGATTTTTAAGAAAAGTGTAACTTCATCGTACTCAAATTCAGAAAAAGCCATGCCGTGTGTATGTCCAAAACGGAACTAAAATATTCGCGCATGCGCATGCGCACTCGCACACATCGCGGGCATGGAGTCTCTGAGACCCTGAGGCTGAGGAAACTGTTCGAGGTACCGGTAAGCCTACAAGTATTTGTTAGAATTATGTTTGGCCAATTCAAAGTAGAGTTGCAAGAGTTTAAAGGCTCAATATAAGTCGAATTAAATTTGTCTCGAAATCAAAGGACAAGCAAGGTTACTCAATACTGGTGCCTGGGCCGGTGTGATGGCGAGTTAAAAATTCCGTCGAAAAAGTTAGTCACTGAGTCAGTGGTCATAAGTATTCGTCACTTGACGTTATTTCCATAGACTTGTTATTTTATGTAAGGTTATTTTAGTGTAGCATAAATAATTTTCGTGGATCTGATTTTTACCTTATTCTATTGAAATTGTCTACATTTGTGAAGAATACACATATATATGGCCGTCAATGGGAAACGTTTTTATTTTATGTACATACTTAGGTTTATCTAATGCCATTTATTAAATATTAGTCCGAAAATTTAATTGAAATTATTTACTTCAAGAAAAACAATCTTGTTGAACTTGAAGTGTTTTTGTCAGTGAACAGTACTACAGTATCCTAGTGTTACCTGTTTCCGTGGTTTTAAGAAATAACTGCAATGAACTTGAGTGCTAATGATGTCAAACATTATAAATATCTTAAAGTTAGAGATAACAATCCCTCCAACATTTGATACTAAATCAATGAATTGTTTTTATATTCTGTTTTTGATTTTGGTTGACACTACTAGGGGATTCTTAATATTCATGACCCATGAAAAACCGAGCTTGCAAAATCGAGAAGGAGGCTAAGGCCGCTTCGAAACCCTGAAGTGAGATCGTTTAGCATTGGCAAGTCAGTAGCTTTTTCAAATTCACTTTCTTTTCTTAAATAATAAGCCAAATCAGTTGCCAAATGTTTAGGATCGATGCAGCTATTAAATATCTTCAGGTGCGTCAGCCAAGAATATAAATTACATTAAATCAACATTTGAAGTGACATATCTATTTATGTTATTACGAGCTGATAATTGTATGCATATTAGTAGATCAATTAGGGACATTTTACAAAATATAGAGGATAAGTAGTTAAAAGACAATTGTAGCCTTTTATGTAAGAAACAATATCTTAACCTAAATTTGTGTTATTTAAACTCTCTGTTTGTAAATGACATAATTATTGCCCAAATAGACCAATTAGACTTTCATGTCAATTGTGAGGTCTGGATCAGGATACATATCTTATTTCATTTATTTCAAAAATGACAATTTTCAATTACATGACAACTAAAAATACTGAGAAAGTGACCATCACCCAATCTATTTACGTCTTGTTTTCCTTAATTCATTCATTCAACTTTATTGATTGTGTCACTGTGAATATTGTTTCAATTAATTTTGTCACAAGAAAAAGTTTAAATGACATCAATTTCTCATTCACATTTTTGAACACATTATCTATACCTTCTGATAAATTAAAAAGTGAAATGTGAATTGACATGTATTATGATGTATACATAATAGACATGCATATTCAATTATTCGTAATTATATTTCACATTCATTATTTTCATGAACCGGTCCAAACAAAGTTTTACTGTTCAAGAGATACATTGCTTTTGCTGCACTTCTAAAAAATAGCAAAAAGTATAAAAGAGATAACCTTTCTGTGATTTAACAGAATTAAAAAAATATCAGGGATTTCCATCTAAGGTCTTGTGTTTCAGCATACTAATTACATAAGTTTGCTTAAAAACAATGTTCAATGAATGTTGGTAGGGAATATTTAAAAAAAATCAATAATAAATATATAATAAATAAATAAATATTATCTTAAAGCGAGAAAAGCTTGAAATTACACTTCATTTTCATTAGCTCTTAGTAAAAACTGTCCAAAGTTCAGGCGACTTCACGTGGTCAGTTTGCCCTATGTTCAACCATTGTTGGCTTTCTATCGTTTTCGGACTGACAACTACTTAGTCTATAATAATACAGAAGTTAAAACTAATATTTACAAACTAAAACTGAAAATTTGCAAAAAATTTACACTTTTCAACTCTTTTAAATTAAATGTTGACAAAGTGACAGCTCTATCTTTTGACAATGTATTTTAATGACATCAAGATTTTTAATCAAGTATCCATTAAAGTCTGTTGAGAATATTTATAACGACTCTGTACGTTCACTGGATAACTGTAGACATTTTGCAACATTGTAAAAAAACCCGCGTCAAACGTTTTTTTTATACCAAATATCCTTCTGAAATAATAAATGTCAAGTAAACATTCAAACATGGGATATTTCATAAATCTTTTTCTTTAAAAAATGTTTTTTTCTTTATTTGTATTTTATATATAAATATTGTGTTCACATTATAAGTTGTATGCTTCTCTCGCGAGTAATGCGGTCTGATGTACCATCTTTGTACCACTGTTGCCCGAGTTTTTATTGTGACTGTCACAAATTGAAAAAATACACTTTCTGATGCATTGCTGTTCATTACTCATCTTTTAACACAGCTTCTTGATATAACATCGTCAAGTACAAAACACGACGGGTATTTCATGTTCATAAAACTTGTTCGATAAATAGCTGACGGAAAAGCAGCTACAGTTCGATTTGACTAATTAAAGAACAGTGGAACATTTGGGGTTTGCAACACGGTAACAAATAAAGAGGGTATTTTATTTGTTAAAATCAGGTTGCTTGACATAAAAAGATTAACCAAGCCCCAATCATTGATAACGCAAATAGCTTTCAAACTCTTCACACAACTGGCAATCAATGGAATAATAAGAAATTACATTATGAGCGAGTTCTAATTGGTGTTTCGGAGAAGTCCACGATGTTGCTTTCTACCGAATTGAAACACAAATAGTTATTCACGAAGCTGATTGTTGCAATTAAATTATACGCATTGTAATTTTGTGCCAAAGTCTATAAATGGTTTCATTTGATTGAGAAGTATTGACTTTGGTAGAAATGTATCATTTTAGAGCCACTCAACTTATATAGCAATATGAGAGAGGTTTGAAATCGTGATATTGATCGAAAACTGGACAATGACTCGCTTCCATCAGCAAAACCTAAGTTTGGAAACTTGTAGATGGCAGTCAGAATGATAATAACAATTGATCATGTTTTGACAGGTAATATAACTTGTCTTCATGGAAATTGGACGTATGCATTTGCCCTCTACGACAATATAATATGGCTGTTATGAGATTTTATCATATAATTGCAATAATTACAAATACTAATTATACAGTTACACTATAATTACAAAGTGAAACGGTGATATTTTATCAAAAAGTGCTAACCGTTAATGAAAATTACTGTATTTCCTCTAATAAGCGCCGGGTTTCTAATAAGCTTCGGGCCTCTAATAAGCGCCGGGGGTCAAGTGTAGTTGATAGAATAAGCGCCGGGCCTCTAAATAGTGCCGGGCCTCTAATAAGCGCCGAGTATCAAGCCATTAAATTTATCATAAATGTGTATATGGCTGCTTCAGTTTTAATCGAATATTGATTGAATAGGCACCTGGGTGCCTATTAGAGACAATTTGGTACCTTTTAATGCTAATTGGCTTAGTAACTTAGTAGCTTTTATGCAAATTTTGAAATTTTTAATAAATAATTGCATATCTCTATCAGGTATTATCAGAGAGTCTTTATGTTCATAGAATGTATACTTAGAGGAATTAGGTGTGACTTTTGAAAACAGAATTCAATTGTGACCTAATTTGCATATTTTATGCAAATTTCCGAATTATGCGTTTTATTTGCATATGTCCAACAGGTTTTATCAGAGACCCTTTGTGTTCTTAGAATGTATTCTTTAAAAGAGCTCGGTGTGACTTTTGAAGAAAATTATAATCTGTGACCGAATATGCATATTTTATGCAAAACATTGCATATCTTCATCAGGTTTTGTCAGAGACTCTTGATTTTCATAGAATGTATTCATTAGAGGTTCTTGGTTTGACTTCTGAGAAAAAGAGTCATCTGTAACATAATTTGCATATTTTATGCAAAGTTTTCGAATTCTGTGTCAACATTGCATATCTGTTTATCTTCAGTTTTTGTCTGCCTCTTGATATTCAAAGACATGTGTAAGATGGTTTTGATAACACATCATTTATTAGGACTAAGAAGTGTTACAATAATTATTGGGTCCAATTCTTCCAATGATTTCATAATCAGATTATCTGGACTGCAAATGCTCCCAAGATTGACAAACATCCTGTGGGGGTATGTGAGTTCTGCTCGCTTTTTGCTTGTTAACTTTTGTGAGGATGGAACTAGCTAAGTTGTGACATTAAGACGTGTGATACAAGTACTCTGATACAAGTGGCATTAAAGTCTGAAACATCTTCATAACTGTTTCAAGACAAACAAATTAGCTGATATGACTACAACATTCAGTAGAGTTTGAATAAGAAATGGTTTTCCTGAGAAGAAAAAAACCTAGTTGATACAATCCCAAAAATTAAAACTTGTGTGTCTTTCTTTATTAATATTTAATGGTCATTTGCTTTGTTTATGGACTACGTCTGAAGGTAGCCAAAATCAAAAATCAAAAACTGGCAGAAAAATATAACCTGCAGTCCCCTGTGGTTATAGCGAACTCATATCGTTGGTCCCTTGGTTGTCCCCCGCCGCAACGTGGAATGGGGGACTATGAATTCAGCAGCGTCCGTTTCTTGTTAAAGCGATATCTCATGGACCCTTGCACCCAGCCTCTCCAAATTTGGTCATGGCCTGCATGCGGGGATTACGCAGACAACAGTCGACTTGGGTGACCTTGACCTCATTTCCAAGGTCACCACAGTACTTTGAGCAGTTATCAAACTCTTTTTAACTTGATATTTGGGTGTCAATTTGGGTGACCTATACATTCGTATTTGCCTATTCCGTAATAGATTAAGGCTTCCCTTTACATTTTGGGACATACCTTGAGCGGCGGGGGACATTGCCATGTTAGTGGCAACCACTTGTTTTCATTGTATCCGCGTTCTATTGTATTCATGTCTATATTTAGCAGGTACATAATTCTATGGAACCCAGTGTTTGGCAATAAGATTTCAAATGAACCCACTTTCATTTCTGTACAAAAAATAATAAGTAGATCAACAATAGATATTATTGAGTTCATCAACTGATGGCTCACTTATCACACATTCATGTGTGATAAGAGCTTTTCAGCGAGTTACAGGTTGTTAGGTCTTCAGATTAGGTCCTGTTTGTGAGGGAGAATGAGTGATTGACCCTGACTTGGATCCTATTTAAGGCATGTTTATTTCAAAAGCGTCAAAGGCTTATTCAACAATATATGTTTTCAGAGCAATTGTATGATAATGCAGCATTGACTCAGTGTGATTTTCCTACTGATAGTTTTAAATCTTTGGGGAGTGAAAATCTGTAAAACACTGAATGTCTGTGGAGAGATGCTGACCAGCAGGTTGTCATTACATGGTTAGTTCTCTTGCAGTGAATACAAGAGAAAGATTAATTATCAACCACAGATAATAAATAAATCATGCGAACATTATGAGCTACAGGGCCAATAGCTCTGTTTTACATTTTATCAATAATAAATTGTTCATTCCTTTGTTTCCTACTTAGGTCGAGGCATAGTAACCCTTGTCAGAAGAAAGAAAGGTGATTTTCTTCTGCCTTATGCAGGAGAAAAGATCTCTTGTGAGGAAGGGGAGAGACGAGAAGAAAAAATTCCATCAGTTTTTCGTTTTTTTTATTTTTCACAGAAAAAAAAATACTGGTAAGGGTTAATATATTACAGATAAAGTGTATCCATCTGGCTGGCCATTTATTTGTTAACTTTTTCCTGCAAACACCAATTTTCATCTTCTTCTCAAGAACTTAAGACCCCTGGATCCAGAAATATTGTGTTGTGGCTGTCTCTTCACATGTTGTTACACACTTGTCACAAATTGTAAAATATCA